>QLOH01001009.1:0-184779 GCA_026901365.1 Sesbania bispinosa
TCATCAGATACCTTCTGAAACACAGAAAACTACCTTCAGCAGAAACTGTTCATTCTCATAAAAATGTTAACCAAATTTGTTATTCATTAAAATTTAGGGTTATGAGACTTAAAACATTATTATCCTCTTAATAATATTTTGAGACTCAACAGAATCCATTCATTTTTCTTAATTATGGTTGAATACTACACCTAAAGGGACAAGTCCCCCTTGTCCTTAAGTATCTCCTCCATGTATGCATGGTCTTGGTATTGTGCAAGCTCATGAAAAGTTCTCAAATATCATCCTCATCACCACACTATTTTTTGATATTTTCCTCACTATTGTCACCACCTTGATCTTTTTGTTCAAAAAATTGTCTTGTACTCAATCCAAATCTGAAGAGTTTATGCCCTTTGAATTGTCATGTATGGTCAATAGAATTAGCATAATGCTCAACCAATTCATTCCCAATAACTTTCTCCTTCAATTCCCCCACCCCAAGGGAGCCAAGTACACAACATGGCTTCTGTTTGCGAGGCCTTGAAAGATGGATTAGACCCTTAGGAATGCCAAGTGAGGAGGTAGGGAAGAGGGATGGGTGGCAGAGGGGTGAGGGAATGGAGGAAGGAATGGTGAAATATATTGGCTACTGCTAGCCTATTTGATCCCTATATTTTTTTTTATTATATGATCAATTTAACCCCTTGAATGAGTACGGGTGTCTATGATTCGATTTAGATCGATTTTAAGACTCAAATTTGATCAAATCCGGTCCAATTTTAATTAGATTTTATTAGATCCGATTTTCAGTGTTTTAAATAGGCAATAAATATTAGATAAATGTGATAAAAATTATGAAATAATAATGAAAACATTGAAGATTAAACATTAGACATGAAAACATTTAAGTTAACATAAATTATAAGATAATCTTAAATCTTTTAAAGCGAATAAAATATGAAATCTAAATAACCTGTTGTAATAGAATAAATGATATATTTCTAAGTAGTAAATTATACTTATTTATTTGTATTGTGTTTTATTTCATAATTTTATTAATAATATTTTATTTATTTTTTCTATTTTAAACATTTTTAGTGGAACTTATATTTATTAATATAAATACAAAATTATATAAAAAGGAGAATTTGAGACATGAAAAACCAATTAATTAAAATTAATTTAAAATTGATATATTTATATAGATATCAAATGATATTAGATAATAAAATCATAAAAGTATATTAGTGTGATTAATTTAATAAATATATACTTATACAAATATAAATACATGATTACTTTATAAATAAAATAATATATACAAGTTTGGTTTGGATTGTATTGGATTGGATCAGTGTTCAACATAGGATCCAAAAACCAATCCAGCCAATAAAATAAAATAATTCAGTTTCTATGGTTTTCGATTTTTTAGATTTCAATTTTTCAGTTCGAATTTTGTTATTTGCATTGAATTGGATTGGATATGAATACCTCTAAGAGTGGGAGAGTTGTTCATCTATTAGCCACATAAAGATCATACATGCCACTGTGCCATATGTGAGTAAGTCTATTAACATTAAGTAATTGGGATTAATATAGGGGTGAAACTAATGGATACATTAAACATTCAATGTTTATTTAAGGAAAGAAAATGTCATATCATTGCACTTGGGATAAAATCATGTATTACTCACAATTCTTCTTGAAAAGTTTATCTATCTCTAAGTCACTAAACTATGTTTGGTAAGAGAAAAGAAATACGAAAAAGAGAAATAAGGAAAAGAGAAATAGGAAAGAGAGGAGTAGAGATGAGATGGAGATGATTTGTAGATTATTTGATATGAGATAAATAAGTGACAAATAGAAATGAAAAGGTGAAGGTTAGTTGTTTTTCACACAACTTTATTATAATCAATTTTTTATCCAAGATCGATTCTCATCGTTGCATCAAGCATTACATAACACCATACATTACCAAATCAACACAATGATAAAGTTTTAATAGAAGTAATAAAATTCAAACCTTGTTCCCCATAAAAACCACTACAAGAAATTTCTGTTTTAGCGATGGCTATTTAGTGACGGCCACACCATCGCTAAGCCGTCGCAAATGGACTTTTTTAATTTAACAAGTTTTTTTTACGAAGCAGAAAACTTTAGCGACGACCTAGCCATCGTTAATTGTAAAAAAATAGCGACGGTTTAGTGACGTCACTAACTGAAAATTGTCGTACCGACGACCGAAGTTCAAATTACCGACGGTTAAGACATCACTAATTGAAAATTGAGACTAGCGACGACTAAGCCGTCGCTAAGCCCGTCGCAAATGTGAAATATTTTACGTGGGTTGTAATTTAAAATTCAACGGTAGCGACAGTTTTATTGCCGTAGCGACGACGACCGTCCCTTCTTTCTTCTTTCTCTTTTCTTCTTCCCTTCTTCTCTTCTCCTCCTCCGTCGCGGCCATTACCAGAAAACGTCCCTCCACCTCTCCATCACTGTCCCTCAAGCTCTCTTTCTCCTTCAACCTCTCCCTCTCACTAAACCCTTCAATCTTACCAATTATTTTTGTGAAACAACCACTGTTTTTGGTAAAGAGGCGATGGACAGTGGCCAACCACCATGGGTAGACGTTGCCGGCAGTGAATCTTCGTTGTGGGCATCCAACGGGTTTTGTGTTCACTCTTATGTGTGATGTAACTGTTGTAATTTGTCTCGGTATTGTATGAATTGTTTGTTAGTGGAGAGTTGAGCTGAATAGGTGAGACCCTATGAAGGGTGCTGGTTGTGTGCTAGTAATATAGAATTGTGCATGTGTTTGTATTGTATGAATTGTTTGTTAGTGGAGAGTGTTGTACGTTTGGAAAGTGTACCAATCGTTACTGTAGTAATAAAAATATCGTCCTCAGGGATTGAAATTGTTGAGTATCAGTTTACTAATTTACGTTAAGTTTGAGAAATTATAAAACATAATTGGAACGCTAAATTATAAAATAAATGAAGTATAAAGATAACTAAAATTATAAAGGGAAATTTAATTTCTATAACAAACGTTAGAGAATTGATTTCGTATTCTTCCTTGCAAGTCCCTACCCTTTTTCAGTTGATGCAAGTATTTCTAATTACTCAATTGAGTTATTTAAGAGTTGTTTACCCCTAATTCCTTAGACAAGTAAATCTGTTCATTGAACCCTAATCCCCAATTCCTTAGGAAAATTGTGAAATCCAATAAAACTATGAAGAACACATTATCATCTCATATGAAAACTAATTAAGCAGACCCAATTTCCCAATTGTGATAAAGCTTAACTTGTTCTACCTCTAATTGCAAACAATCCCCAATTTCCCAATTGTGAAATTGCTCATAAAATAACCATTCACCAATGGATAATAGAAACAGAGATAGAACACAAGGAAAATTAGAATTACTAAGCATCAACAAAATAGGTTCAAAACATATAATTTAGAAAACTACATCAATCCCCTAACTAAGAAAATTAGCTATGCATAATGTAAAAGATAAAACCACAAGTTATTGAAGCAATTGGTTGCATGAAGGTAGCCTCCACCTCCCGGTCTTGTCTTTCTTCTCAATTGTCCTTTCATCTTCTGCCAAGTCTCTCTATCTTCTCTGAATGACATGGAAAAACCCTTTTCTTTTCATTTATAATGACTTGCCTTCAATCTGGGCCAAGCCCACTTTACAACTCAAAAATCTCGTATTTAGTCGAACCACAGGCATGGAAAAATCCACAACCTACCTGCGGTACGTTCTGACTTCAATTTAACACTTCTGGTGCGTTTCCACAAGCATGGATCGATCCACAACTTGCTTGTGGAACTCTCTGACTTCAATTTTACAACTCTGCAGCATTTCCACAGGCATGGATCGATCCACAACCTGCCTGTGGATTTCTCTGACTTTAAAACTCCATTCTAAAACATTTCCACAAGCATGAGATGATCCACAAGTGAGTTGTGGAATCTTCTTTCTTTCCTTTTCTCATTCCATTTGATTTCAACTTGATACTTGCCCTTCATCTTCTTTCCAAAACATGATTAATGCACCTAAAACATTCATTTACAAAGAAAAACAAGAAAACCAAACGTATAATCTAAAACAAAAATAATGCATGATAAAATAAACCAACTAATGCAATAATGTATGCAAATGACCTAAATTAAAGCATGAATGCAAAGACAATTTATACACATATCAAAGAGCTGAGCTCAATAGGTGAGACCTTATGAAGGGTGTTGGTTGTGTGCTATAATAATATAGAATTATGCATGTGTTTGTGTTGTGATATGTGAAACTTTTATGCTGAAATTACATAATTTTTGAATTGTAGACAAATGGATCGTAGATGGATGTATGATAGGGTTGATTCTTCTAGGAGATTAAATAATGAGTTTATTGAAGGGGTTTCGAGATTTGTTAACAAGGCTATGGAACAACCTTCATTTATGTTTGATGGAGGGATTAGGTGTCTATGTGTGAAATGTAATTGTGAGAGTATTCTGAAACCTTCTTTAGTTAGACTTCATTTGTTGAAGTCTGGATTTAAACCAAACTACAGGATATGAACTGACCACGGAAAAGTAGGGTCTAATAATGTTGAGTTAGGAGATGATGATAATAGTGAAGGTATGAGTTATGAACCTCAGTTTGCCTCAATGACTCAAATGGTGTATGATGCATTTAGGCCTATACCTGATGACTCAAATGGAGTGACCAATAATGAACTTAATATTAATATTGATGTACTTTTTCGTGAAGTTAATATTAATGTGTACTTAGATTAACACTAATGTGTACAATATTATTTAATTCTAATAATGATTTTTAATTACATTTTATAATCATAATTAAATAAATAATCAATTTTTTTTAAAAAAATTATTACTAGTGACGATTTGGTCGTCGCTAAAAAACCAACGCTAAAGGGGATAAGTTTAGCGACGGGCAAGCCGCCCGTCGCTAACTAGCGACGACTGCGGCCGTGGATACGTTGTGACAGCTGTCACTTTAGCGACGACCCTTAGCGACGGTCGTTGTGTCGCTAACTGGCGACGTCCGACAAGTAGTC
Source organism: Sesbania bispinosa (assembly GCA_026901365.1). NCBI lineage: Eukaryota > Viridiplantae > Streptophyta > Magnoliopsida > Fabales > Fabaceae > Sesbania > Sesbania bispinosa. Next base: position 5,073 of record QLOH01001009.1, read on the forward strand.
GTCGCTACTGCATTAACGATGGGGCTTGTAACGACGACCTATTAGCCGTCGCTCTGTCGTCACTAGAGCATGCATTAGCGACGGTTTTCGTAATGTTAGCGACAACTTATGGTTGTCACTAATCCACGATTTCTTGTAGTGAACCCAACTACCCTCAATCAATGTAAATCGCAACTCAGGGATCACAAATGCAAAGCTGTTAGAACCACAGGAAACACTAGAAGGGGGGTTGAATAGTGTTTTATAATTCTTTACAGATTTTTATGAAAACCTTTTAACAAGCAAACTGATTTCAAAATGGCTGAGGAACCTTCCGAAACTGGAAGTCCAGCAACTTACTGATGCAACTCATAAGGTTGAATAAAAAGCTTTTGAAACGTTTTTCACGTGAAGAAAAGATTGTTTTCTGCGTGGATTTATAAAACAACTTTTGTAAAACCCTCATTGGTTAGTTAAAACAGAATATAAATAGTTAAGGGTAGAAAGGACTTAGCCACATAAATTTATCTTGGTACACCCACTAACTCAGTGAGCTACGTCCAGTCCCAGGGAAAACACTTCAATGGATTTTCCACTAATTTCGCAAGATTACAAGTATTGTTTGAACCCAGCCTCTTCAAGTTAAACACAAGTATTCTTTGGACCCAGCATCTTCAGGCTAAGCAAGTATTCTTTGGACACAGCCTCTTCAGGCTAAACAAGTATTCTTTGGACACAGCCTCTCCGGGCTAAACTGAGTATTCTTTATTCCTCCAAGCCTCTCCAGGCTCTCAGACACTTAACAGTGTTTACAATGATAGATAGTTTAAGTTTCTGAGAAACTTAAACACAGGTCTCTTGTACAAAGGAATGACTGAGTATAACTCAGGATACAAAGGATAAGATTTAAGTACAAGGAATGACACGGATACAAGTATATATTTTTGGTTCATTCTCTTCTCTGTATGTGGTCATCAGGAATTGTTTCATTTGAGAGTTGGCTTGATAAATTTTTCTCTTGACTTGGCCGATTCTCTCCTTGGCTTTTTCATTGCCAGAGGTTCGCCAATCTTCAAAGTCTTTCATGAAGGTATATATATAATCTGGATCTGTAGCCGTTGAAGATTGCTTGGTTACCGTTGAGAAAATAGCATTATAGCCATTGTGAGACAATCTTTTGATAGCTTCCAACTTGATCACTGTAGGTGTGCAGTAATGATTCAGTTCTGACACACATCAGTTTGACTCTTGAATATGTTTGAGAGATTTTCTAGTACTTCAGCAAGTTGATGTTCTTGTCTCTGTTTTTCTTCTCTTCTCTATATTAAGTTTTGTATATAAAGGGAGAAAGATGATAAGATTCGTTAGACTTTTCTTTAGTCCCGTTGTGAAATAACTTTTCTTCCCGTTGAGGTGCATGCTTCTGATAACGTATCACAAAGACAGGGTAGGGATAGGTGTGCAGCAGCGCTGACTCTAACTCTGACCTCTGTTTGCTTTTCTGCAGCAGGTTTCCTCTTTTGTGTCAGGAAATGAAACTGTGCCAGAAAGCCTTTGTTTCATCTTGCAACCGGTTTAGCTACCAAAAAGGATTTTCAGAGACTTGAGTCTTTTAATATTTTTATCAGGTTGACTCACAAGTCTTCGGAAGGCAGCAAGACGTCTCTGGCTTCAAAAGGTTCTTTTTGCTTCAGCAGATTCTGACTTTCAGAGAGTTCGATCTCTTCAGAAGGTTGACCATCTTCAGCAAGTCCTGGTTTTTCAACAGGAAGATACCTTTCAGCAGGTTCCTTCTTCAGTTTGTTGCATATCTTTTGGCATGTTCAAGATATCAGTAGATTGATGTAACATAAAGAACAACTGCCTGAGTAGAATCCGTTTCTTAATCAGATTAAATTATGACCAAATTTGTTACTCACTAAAACTAAGGGTAATGATTCTTGAATCAACTTGAATACTTAATTTATTCTGAGACTCAACAAAAACCTCCATGCTGAACCAACAAACATTGTGCTTGTGGCACCACGCGACTGCCCAACCATCGTACCTTGAGCTCGATCAATCCATCACCATTTTCGCTGCACCATAATGGTTAGAAAACGCACCAGATCCTGAAATCGAACCCCGTCGCACCCCCTCCACAGGTCATCGTTCGTCAAACAAAGCCATAGTCGCGCGTTCTCCACTGTTTGGTAGCTATTGCGGTCACACCACTGTGCCTAGACCTCGTCGTGCTCCACTAAAAATTGTGTCACTGTCGTGCGCTACCATCGTTGCTCACACCCTCGTTCCATCACGGTTAAGGCCGCGACACTGCTGCCATGCGCTACTCGTTGGGGTTCAACGAAGAAGATGAACGGTAACTTGTCACTCTCGGTGAGGTACCTTAATAGGTGCCTCACCGTGTACCCTTGATTTAGGAGGACCATATTGCAAATTTTAAAAATTTAGGAGGACTATATTGAAAATTTAAGAGGACCATTTTACAAATTCTAAAAATTTAGGAGGACCATATTACAAATTCTAAAAATTATATTTTTATTTAAAAACCCCTAAATCAAGGGGTACACGGTGAGACACCTATTAAGGTACCTCACCGTAGAATTCACCTTTATTGATTTCTACCTTCGCGCCTAAAGTGCAAAGAAATGTGAAAGTAAAGGGTGTACTCACTTTTTCAACTTCTATGCTATTTCTTCATGAAACCAAACAACAAAAGTACTTGATTTCACTTTAACCTCTCTCTTCTCTAGGTTATTTGTACACAATCAAATTGAGTGTACTTCAATACATGCAGGAGGAAACAAAATAATGTTCAAATCACAAAATTTAGTTTGAATTTGTTTAAACTCAAAGATGATTATTAAATAAGTTAAACTAGTAATATATAGTACATTGATTCATTTAAGAGTGAATAACAATGTCAATTTTGTCTTGACAAAATTAGAGTCAATTAATTTTTTTTTTCACGATTTGGTATATTCTATGTAAGAAATAAAAAAAAATCATAAGCAGAAGTTGGTAACTGTTGTAACAATTAAGTTGTAACTCCCCAAGGGGAGACATAGCCCTTATGTTTGTAATGGGAGAGAATTGTCTCTTGTGGAGAGGATAATTGAGAACAATTAATGAATATCATAATCATCATTATTATGCTAGAAAACTAAATAATGTAATTAAATAAAGTAACAAACTAAATCATAAAACGAAGAAGGCAAGTGGCTTAACAGTTAACACTTATCAATTCATTCAATTGGCAACCTAGTACGCATATAATAATTAGACGATAAAGCAATTATTGTCCATGAGTATACATTCAACAAAATTAGTAAAAAGTGAAATCTTCTTAAGCTCAATGAGAACACATATCGAGATTGTGAGAAAAATTTCAAGTTTGATACTCATTACTGGAGAACTTTAATTAACTGTGAATTCTCGAATAAGATTGCCCTCTAATAATACACATGTGGTTAATTAAAAAAAGTGAAATCTTCATATTAATTAGAGTGCATGTACAAAACTAAGTAATTCAATCAATGAATTTCAATAAACTAATTTTGCAATAAACTAAAATATCCCTCTTAATTAATTATCATATACGTTACCTCACTATTTATGGAATGTGCGTTACAGCTTTCTATCATGTTACTGTGAGTTACACCTCAAAGAAGGTTACAATTGTGCATGCATTAAAATCTGCTTATAAGTAACTAAATCACAAATGGGGGCGTTATATGTTAACGACAATTGATTAACATAATGAAGTAATTAATTAGCCAACTCGAATTGGAGTGCAAGACAAGGGGCCGGACTAGCTAGTTTGAAAAATAAAATAAACTACGTATCATTTTTTGTTTATATATTTTGTTCAAATCAGGAAACAAATAAGGAAGAGATTCACAATTTTATTATTAATAATAATTAAAAAAAGTTCTCAGATATCACAAGATTTTGGGAATATTATTATATAATATATATGAATCGTTTATATGTATATTTCCATGCATAACATTAACAACATGCTCGAAAAGATTCCACGAACACAAAAACTGAACATAGTTTGACAGTGTTTTGGATTGGGAAGATGATGTGGCATGCCCATGTGGGTTTCTGAGTTGGAAAAATGTAGGTATGCTAAAAAATAAAAATAAAAATTATAATTATAATAATTTTAGAGCCCTGAGGCAGCGTTGGTTCTGTATCTGTGTATATATCCATCATGTTCGGATTCTCTATCATGTCACTTGTTATTATAGGAAAAAATAGAAGAAACTAGAGACGTGGATGTGATTTGTTTTTTTTTAATAGGATAATAGAAAAACGAAAATCTAACATAACATAAAAAAGTTGTGGCTGCAATTTGCCTATCAATTCGTTGTGTTGTATCCCCACTCAGTTTAACCAATCCTCTTCACTTGTTCTACTACCTCTCTTTCTCTCTCTACTTGGACCCTGTCTCTTCTTTCTGGTTGCAACTTGGGTGAAAGGACCAAAATACGAATTTTCTGGAAAAGAAAGTGTGAGAGAAAGAGAATTAAAAAAGATAAGTGCCAGAACTCAAAGTTGTCAACTCAAATATCAAATTGTGCTTTTTTACCTCTTTATGGCTTAAAATCTCCCTCAGTAAAGAAAACCATAAAAAGAAAAAGGGGGGAAGACAGAGAGAAAGTAGAAGAAAACAGAGAAAGAAAAAGGACTAATTAGCATTTCTTGGTGTTGTTCAGCAAAGGAAAGGAAGGAAAGAGATCTGGTATATGGTTAATAGAGAGGTTATTGTATGTGTTTCTGTGAATATTTGTGGAGATGTCAGGTAGTGGATGCAGCATAGTTTGGTTCAGAAGAGATCTGAGGGTAGAGGATAACCCAGCACTTGCTGCAGGAGTAAGAGCAGGAGCTGTTGTTGCTGTTTTCATATGGGCACCTGAAGAAGAAGGTCAATACTATCCTGGTAGGGTCTCAAGATGGTGGCTAAAACACAGTTTGGCTCACCTTGATTCTTCTTTGAGAAGCCTTGGAACTCCTCTTATCACCAAAAGATCAACTGATAGTGTTTCTTCTCTCTTGGAAGTTGTTAAGTCCACTGGAGCCACTCAAATCTTTTTCAACCATTTATATGGTCAGTTTGTATTCCTTTTTATCCTATCTTAATCTGAATGTGTGTTACTTCTTATGTTTATCTATGATTCTAGTTCTTGTTGGTTCAGCCTCTTTCCTTTGTCATGCTACTTTGTTTTGTTTTAAACAATTCATCTTTTGATGTATTCAATTCAAATATGATAATACCAAGGCTTTGCCTTTTGGTAGGTTTCATTGCTTAGTAATGAACAATAGGATCCTCTAGGATGATAAACAATATAATCATTGTTTGATTATAATTTCTTCTTTTTTTTTGTAACTTGGTTGTCTATGATAACTTCTTGGTATAAGTGTGTTTTTGATTTAGGGTTAAAAACTGTCAAATATAAGTTTGGATTTCTGCAACTATTTCTAGCGTTGGTTTATTATGCTTAATGATGATATTTTATGTACCTTGTTGTCTGGCTGCAAATAATGTTTAGTTGTAATTTTGTGTGTTGCAGATCCATTGTCACTTGTGAGGGATCACAGAGCAAAGGAGGTTCTGACGGCTCAAGGCATTACCGTACGTTCATTCAACTCAGATTTATTGTATGAACCGTGGGATGTTAATGATGCTCATGGCCAACCATTCACAACTTTTACTGCTTTTTGGGAAAGATGCCTTAGCATGCCTTATGACCCACAAGCACCTCTTCTCCCACCTAAAAGGATTATTCCAGGTCTACTTTTCTTCATTTATTTCCTTAGCCTCATATTTCTTTTAACTTATTATTGCTAATAATTAATATTGATTGGTTGCCAGCTGCATGAGAGAGTCACTGACCCTTGTGGTTCTATAGTTTGGATTCGGGAGTATTGAACGAATTATCCAAATTGGGAAAGGAACACATATGCTTTAACTGGTTAAAAAGTTGCTGTGTAACATAGCAAAAAGGTGCCTAAGTAAAATCATATTATTTAACAAGATGGGGTTGGTTCTAATATTTAAATGCATTTAAAAGTTCATTCTTCCTAATTAACTTCTAGGCATCCAATGTGGTTGTCCAATGATTATACAAGAAGTAAAAAAATTATTCAACAAATATTTTATTGATTGTTACAGCTGGCTTCTCTTGTCAAAATTGACCAAGTCTGCAACTTTAGTATTTAATTAATTTTAGAGTATAAGCCTATTGTTATAGTTTAGTCCTTGAATGAATTTTGTCATCGTTTTAGTTCTTCCCTTATGCAAATTGCAAAGTGTCACTCAATCAGTATTTAGTTCTTTTTTGTCCAATGTAAGAAAATGAGTGTGACAGAGCTCTAATTTAGGGGCTAATTTCAATACACTTTGCATTATTGATGGACTAAATTAATGTAAAAAAAAATCTTTGAAAGACCAAGGTTACACTTTACAATTACATTATTAAGGAACTAAATTGATGGCAAAAATCTTGTCCTTGGTATGTCATGTGTACTTCAGTATTTTGTACATGCTCTTTTCTTTGATGCAGTAATTTTGCATGAATAATTAATCTTGACTATGAGTTGCACTTTGTTAACTATTTCTTGACTTGTTTCAGGTGATGTATCAAGGTGCCCTAGTGATACATTGGTGTTTGAAGATGAATCAGAGAAAGCAAGCAATGCACTTCTTGCTAGAGCATGGTCACCAGGGTGGAGCAATGCTGACAAGGCTTTAACAACATTTATAAATGGTCCACTGATTGAATACTCAAAGAATCGCAGGAAGGCTGATAGTGCCACAACCTCATTTCTCTCCCCACATTTGCATTTTGGTGAGGTGAGTGTCAAGAAAGTTTTCCATCTTGTCCGAATTAAGCAAGTCTTATGGGCCAATGAAGGAAACATAGCAGGTGAAGAAAGTGTGAACTTGTTTCTCAAGTCTATTGGTCTTAGAGAGTATTCAAGGTACATTAGTTTCAACCATCCTTATAGTCATGAAAGGCCTCTTTTAGGCCACCTTAAGTTTTTCCCTTGGGTGGTAAATGAGAGCCATTTTAAGGCATGGAGACAAGGCAGAACTGGCTACCCTTTGGTGGATGCTGGAATGAGAGAGTTGTGGGCAACTGGTTGGCTGCATGATAGGATTCGAGTTGTTGTTTCAAGTTTCTTTGTGAAGGTTCTGCAGCTTCCTTGGAGATGGGGAATGAAATATTTTTGGGATACCCTTTTGGATGCGGATCTTGAGAGTGATGCTCTTGGTTGGCAATACATATCTGGTACTCTACCTGATGGCCGTGAATTTGACAGAATAGATAATCCACAGGTGCAGTTGCTTCTGTGTAAAACTGCATAATCTAGCTTTATATTGATCATTGTATGTTTGATCATCTGTTTGCATGTTCTTTTTCCTGTTGAAATAGTCATTGTGTTTGGATGAAGAATTTTAGAATTCCCAAAATTGTGATAGGAAATGTTTAGTGATTTGTAAGTGTGAGAAGAATTATAAATGATAATATAAAAAAGTTAAATATAATAGAGAAATACTGAAATTCTCTCTCAATATGTGTCATTTGAATTTCCTAACTCCTATTTATCATAAAAATCTCTCTTATTTGTCATTTGGAAATTCTCTGTTTTACTATTCTAACACATGAAATCTAGTAATTTCAAATTACTCTATCCAAACATAAGGTTAATATGTGAATATGGTCAGATATATGATCAATCATAACTATTTTAAGTAATTTGTTTACCAGTTTAATTTTATTTAGAATATCATAGCTCCTTCAATTTTTAGGGGCAACTGGATTGAATTTTGAGAATATGGTTATGAACTTTGATGTTGACATTTTGAGTTATTGGATTTTCTAGTTTGAGGGGTACAAATTTGATCCAAATGGAGAATATGTACGACGCTGGCTTCCTGAACTTGCAAGATTACCAACTGAATGGATACATCATCCATGGAATGCACCAGAATGTGTACTCCAAGCTGCTGGAATTGAACTTGGATCTAACTACCCTCTTCCAATTGTGGAAATAGATGCAGCAAAAGCAAGGTTGCAAGAAGCACTTATACAAATGTGGCAACAAGAAGCAGCTTCAAGAGCTGCAATGGAAAATGGAACTGAGGAAGGTCTTGGAGACTCTGAATCTATCCCTATTGCTTTTCCTCAAGACATACAAATGGAAGAAAGACATGAACCTATTAGGAACAATCCCCCTCACGGTACTAGGCGCTATGAGGATCAGATGGTACCAAGTATCACTTCTTCCCATGTGAGAGTGGAAGAGGAAGAGAATTCTTCAGATCTTCGGAACACAAGAGAAGATAGCAGAGCTGAAGTGCCAATAAATGCAAATGCACAGCAAAATGCAAGAGAGACAGTGAATCAAGGAGCATTGCAGCATGTAAATAGAAACACTCGAGTACAGTATAATACTACTACAATGTGGCTGAGAAATGCAGCTGAAGATTCCACAGCAGAATCTTCAAGTCTTACTAGGAGAGAAAGGGATGGAGGTGTAGTTCCAGTGTGGTCTCCACCAGCTTCTAACTTCTCAGAGCAATTTGTAGATGATGAAAATGGTATAGGAGCCAGTTCATCTTACTTGCAAAGGCATCCTCAGTCTCACCAATTGGTGAATTGGACACGGCTACCTCAGACTGGGTGAGGTAGCAATTTATACTTTATACTTCCTGCTATGAAATTTCATTACAAGGTTCTATTCTCCAACCATGTGAGAATTTTTGAAACATGGCATGGTTAACCAGCTTCTGTTTAGTTTTTTAAGCCTTCTTTGAGATCTATAAAACTTCTTCCTCCTTTTTTTTTTTGGTTCAGTACTCCATTTTATTTTCTGTTTCTTTCTTCCCATTCCTGCTTTATGGTTTTTTCACTCTACTGGTTCTCTTCATCTGAAGAGTGTACTGAAGTATTTACAAGTATTTATAATTTATCTGGGAAATCATCAAACCAAAGCCAATGTTTTGGATGATGTTGTTTATGGTCTAGTGTCATGATTTTCTTATTGTCTTATTGTTGTTACCTTATTACAATTAATATTTCAATTACAGGTAATTCACATTTAAAACATGCAAAGTAGAAGCCTGAGGTGGTAAATACACTCTCACCTCTTCTTTTGGGAAAGTAGGATGGAGAGCCTCACATTGGACATACATGTCTTCATGTTCTACTCCTTAGACCAATGTTGACATATGAATCATGGCTGACCTCTAATGTGTATGAAAATTTAAGTTCATTCAGGCAGCTTCATCTGCAGTCCCTTTTGCTTTCTTGTACAAAATGTGTAGGCCTATTGTATAGCATATTTTGTGTAGTGAGGGAGAAAGAGCCACTATTGGATGTATGATCCACTGTTAAACTCATGCTTGTGCTTATCATTTAAGGTAGATATATATTTCTTTTATTATAATGCAATAAATTTAGGACCTTACTTTGCAACTGTTTTCTGTTAACCATCATAACTGTCATAATAGATTGTGTACTTCATAACTGCTACTTTTAGAAATACAAGGAACCTGCACTTCTAGGGAAACTGCTAAAGCAGCATTTTTCCTAAACTAGTACATGGGCTGATAGAATAGCAGGTTTCATCTGATGTTGCTAGGCTTGATCAAGTTGTTTATTTTTAGACTAGTTACAGATTATACATCCTCATAAGCTTGATCAAGATCATGGGAGTGTACCGTTTGATGGATCAAAAAGTGAAATGATTATGACTGCACATGTGACATGGTTCAGGTTTAGTTGGCTTGGCTACTCTTAAAAATGTGTAAAGAATAGTTGCAGAGACTGCTCCCAGAGTAGGACCTATGATGAAAACCCAAATGTTTTTGTAATCACCAGATACAATGGCAGGGCCTAAACTCCTTGCAGGATTCATGGAAGCTCCAGTAATTGGCCTGCAGAAAAATGTGCTGGGTTCAGTCACAAGCACATTGTAATAAGATAGGGATGGGTATTGTTAAGGTCTAGGTAGGGTTACAAAAGTATTTGTTCCCATGCCTGACATGTGTGGATAATAATTAATAACTTTAATGTTTGTGCTCTTATGATCTCTTGCATTTTTTTTAACAAATTAGTAAGACATGCATGCTATTAAATATTTTAACATTAATTATCATTCCCAAGACAAGATGATCTAAGAGATTGTTTACCCCTCCGGTCCTATTTATAAGATAATTCAGACAAAAACACACATATATTAAGAAAATTAATTAATGTATTGATTTTTAAGAAATTACTCTACGAGATTACTAGTTTACCCCTATTTAAAATTAAACGTCATTACCATGTTAATTTTGTCACTTTAAAACCTTAATGGTCAACAAAGACAAATATGAAAAAAAATAATAAATGTATTCAGATTTGTGTATTTTATCTTATAAATAGGACCATAGAAATGGAAAAACTTTAAACGTTGTCTTGTAAATACTAGACGGAATATTAATTTACCCGGCAATTATGACGCTAATCAGAACTGAAATGCCGATTGCAACTCCAGTGAGTTCTTTGCTCTGCTTCAAATGAGGGTACTAAATTAGTTCCTTCATCAAACAAATCATAATGAAATGCCTAACACAAAAATGCTCCCAAGTTTTGCTCCTTTAGCCATAAAAAGTTTGGCATAGCGTTTAAGGTACATATAAAGAGTATGCTATTGATTAAATATCCGCAAAAAGGGATCAATTTTGGAACTTGATATGTAATAGAAAGATTTAATAATCCATGGTAAATTATAACACAGTACCCCTCTGTGATCAGTTGCAGCACCACAAATAGTGAGCATCAGTATGAAAGTGAGTATGAATTCCCACACCAATGCTTCAAGATCAGAAGTTGAGCTCAAGTATTGAGTCACTGTTACTCCAATATCCACCTTGTCATGATACAACACTTTGAGGGTGAGAGTGGCCACTGTAGCACCAATCAACTGGCACAACACATAAGTAGGCACCTAGGAAAAAGGTTCAGCACTTGATTATTTGTGTCATTTGAGTCTTATAAAATACATTATTGCAATACTGCATGGTTTGTGTTAAAATTTAGGGGAAATTACACTCACCTCCCCTGAGGTTTGTCTAAATGACAAAGACCTCCCCTCTAATTTTTGAAATGCAGAAACCTCCCTTCTCATTGACACCGTGAGGATTATCTAGGGATATTAACGGAGCAGAATGGATTATACACTACTTGTATCCATACCTACTAAAATTAACAACTACCCAAGCGGGTAACAGATATTCACGAGTATCTATTAATATCTAATAATTCAGAATTTATAGAAAAAATGACATATAATATATTATGGTATCATATTATATCAATTTTATATAATATAAACTAACATTATATAATATTATTACAAGTTAATGTATTGAAAATATTATTATAAAATAATAAAATTAAATTTTATCTCATCATGAAATGATATAATATCTTAATATTTTAATAGATTTAATAGAAAATATATTTTAATGAGTATGCGAGTACCCGCGGGACGAGTAGTATAATATCCGTATCCACTCATTTAATAAATATGCGGGGTACTCATCGCTAGTATATCTACGAATATCCACAGTTACGAGTTTTTTTTTTATCATTCTGCTTTAGGCAAGGGAGGTGAGTGCATTTCAAAAACTAGAGGGGAGATATTTGTTATTTAGGCAAACCTCAGGGGAGGTGAGTGCAATTTTCCCTAAAATTTATGGTTCAGAGAAAAGAAATAAAATAGAATTAAAAGAGAAAAAGAAAATTATGATTAAATGAAATGGTAAAAGTGATCTTACATTAGAGTAGTATGAGACTTATATAACTAATGCAACTAACTAGTTCCTAACTAATGGAATAACCAACTCAACTAATTTCTATTCTAACTAACTTTTACATCTTTAATAATTTGGTTTAATATGAGCTATTAGAACAAGTGGCTTACAAGTTTCAATTGAATTTTTCGGACAGCAGCCAGGGCAATTGTGACTGCAGGATTGAAATGGCCACCAGAAACATGACCAACTGAATATGTAGCAACCGTCAAAGCTAGGCCTGAAACGATGGCTATGCCTACTATTGTAAGTGGCAGCTTCTCATTGATAAGAGCAGCTCCACAACCAGCAAATATAAGAATGTATGTACCCACGAACTCAGCAATAGCCTACACAAGGAAAGGTGGAGTTACACAATTAACATTAGGCACATATACATAAGATATATAACAAGAGCTTGGTCTTGGAGAAGATTGCTATAGCAATAATTATGGTACATATTCTTGATCATCATAAATCATAATGTATACATTACATTTTAGAGCTACCTTTTGGATGCTAGATGGAGAGTCTGAATGTTCAGTCTCATGGGGAGTTCTATGTTCCTGTTTAGTATACAATTCAAGCTTAGGTGTGGAATCAACATTAACTGATAGTGAATCAGCCATGATAGCACTTGAATGCCAAATCGTGGCTGCAGATTTGGATTCTTATATGCAGATATGCAGTGTCGATCTGTTGCAGTTAAATAGATCATTTCTTAGAGAATTTTACTTGAATTTTAAAATAAAAGTGTTACATATTAAAACCTGAGTTTGATAAATATGCTTTGATTTTTATGCACTTACCTACAACAATTAAAGGCCAAAAATTTGGAGTTTATAAGCAGTAAAATATGGGTATCATGCTATGGTATCTATAATCACTATGCCAAAAAAGGCCTTAGAGGGCGCTCCCGTGCAGGCTTAGAGGGCGCTCTCGTGCGCACTAATAGCAACTGCTCTTGTTTGGTCAACAAAACGAGGACGCTCATGGAGCGCTCTGATATAAGGCAAAAGAGGGCACTCCCGTGCAGGCTAATAGGGCGCTCCTTGGAGGGCCCTCCAATACTAAACACGCAAAGCTATAGAGGGCGCTCCTTGGAGCGCCCTCTTTTTGTTATAACAAGGAGCGCCCTCTGTTTGATTTTTTTTTCAAAACAAGGGCGCTCCATGGAGCGCCCTGTTTGTTCTTTTTTTTTTAAAGTGATTTAACCTGCATATTTATTTCAGTCTGATCCCAATGGCTTAATCCAAAATCATGCATATTAATTCCTTAAAATTCAAACACTTAGTCATACTATGAACAACACTTAATTAGTAAACAACACACATATCAACTTGAAACAAGAATTCAAACTTGTCATAATATGAATAGTTTCTTATGCAAGATATAACTTAGTGGTGTAAGTATGAATTACCTATACAAGTATGAATTACAAACAAGTTACTCTGTTGAATCCGTTAGTTAACTCATTATGTACATGTTTACTTACCCTCATAATGTAATATATTTAATACGAATTTACAAATCCAGACTGTCCAACCATGGACAATTTAAGAATAAATTGTATATTATGTCAATCATAATATACAATTTATTCTTAAACAGGAAATTAAGGTTAATGCATGTACATACAAATAACCTAATAATTATAGTTGACAGAAAAAGGATAATATGATAAAGGATATACCTGATTAAAGTCAATCACCAATCAACAGTGTTGAATTATAACTAGCCCCAGGAAAAAATACCTTTAAGAAAAAAAGACAAGTCAAAAAATATACTCGCTCGTAATAAAAATTATTAGTCCTAAAAATTTGAGCAACATTTCATCTATTTCTTTAACATTACCAAATTAAGGAAAAATAATTTTAACTCTAAACCACCAGCTATACCAGTCCAAAAGAGATCAATATGAGTAATATATATTTATATAACTTCAGAAACTTCTACCGAAAATCCGGTAGAGTTTCCCCTGTAAATTGGACATTTCCATTTTTTAGAACTTCACCTGAAACCCAGAAAATACCAGTGCAGTTTATAATGTCCAAAGCACTAATACAATTCAATAACAATAGGCCTCCGTGGCCAAACATACTACAATAACAATTGTCATAATATAAATAATTTTAACTCTAAACCACCAGCTATACCAGTCCAAAAGAGATCAATATGAGTAATATATATTTATATAACATTACTAAATCTAATATAATAGTTATTAAGCTCAAATAATCACTAAACTACATGTACAAGTTTCAATTTGTTCAAATATTTACATAATAATCCAATATAACAAAATTAGTATTTACATAATAATCCTAATTATTTTAAAAATATTAATATTCCTATTCTAACTAATTGCAAAAAATACTAACATACAAGTGCATAAACATATGGTGCATGTGGCAAAAAAAGTGTACATTAACAGAAAAAAAACACAATTGTAGAAGGCATGGTGCAACAGAAAAAATGAGCTGTGTAGAAGAAAAAAGCTTCAGCAACATGTTAACAAAAAAACAGTAGTAAGGTTTAGGGTTCACTTACCCTACCACCTCCTTCACGGCGGCGCCGAGGCTGCTCGGAGGAGACGCGGACGACGCGGCGGCTGCTCACGGACGACGCGACGTTGCCTCACGAATGACGCGGCGGCTCACGGAGGGCGAACGACGAAAACGAGCAACGGACGAAGACCGGAACGGGAGAAGCTTCACTGTCGCGAAAGGGAAGGAGAAGGAGGAAGAAGGAGAAGGAGAAGAGAAGGGAAGGAGAAGGAGGAAGAAGGAAAAGGGGAAGCTATGGAAGCTCACGGCCGAAAGGGAGAAGGAAAATGGAAGAGAAGTCTCGCGCGGGCCTTTCAAAATCTGGAACTGAAAAAAATTAGGTGTATTTGATAATTTATAACAGCAAACAGGGCGCTCCAGTGGAGCGCCCTCTATTACCACCTACAAGGGCGCTCAGGAGCGCCTTCTTTCCATCAGAAAAAAAATCACCCAGGTAACAAGGGCGCTCACTGGGAGCGCCCTTGAAAGTAGTCAAATAGGGCGCTCCCTGGAGCGCCCTCTATTTTAGAGGGAAAAAAATATTAATTAAATAAAAGAAAAAAGAAAGGAGGGCGCACACAGGAGCGCCCTCTATTTCACAAAAATAAAAAAATTAAAAAATAAACCAGGGCGCTCTTTGGAGCGCCCTCTATTTCAGACATATAAAAAAATATAAATAAAAGAAAAATGAAAGAAGGGCGCTCCCAGGAGCGCCCTCTATTACAGGGAAATAAAAAAAATTCCTTGTGTACGAGGGCGGTCAGACGGAGCGCCCTCTATTTCAGCTTTACAGGGCGCTCCCGCCCAAATTTTGGAGCGCCCTCTATTTAAAACGATCATTGTGGACACTACCTAACACGGGAGCGCCCTAAAGACAGTGCTCTAATATCCCAAAATTGTTGTAGTGAATCTAATGGCTTGTTTATCGGCTGAAGCCATAATGAGAAATACATTTGTAATGCCAGGGGAATAATGTTAAAATAATGTTGTGTATAATATAAGGTTAGATATAGTTGCCAATAGCAAACTCTAGTGTTCCAAATATTTGGCCGGCAAATTATAGTGTTCATTGACACATTGTTGAGCTAAAAACATTCCATTAGGCCGGCAGAATTTTATTGTTCATAGTTGAGCTGAAAACATTCCATATGGCCCTTACATATATAACCAAACAATCTGGAGAATAAAATATTACGAGAGAGGTGGATAAATTCGCCGCTCGATCATCTCCAATGGGAGTTGCTTAGAAGAGTTGCTTAATATCTACAAATTGAGTTATCCATTTTTAAGCAACTCAACTTGTGGGACCCATATTAAAATAATATTTTTAAGTTAAGCAACTCATATATCAAGCAACTCCCATGGGAGTTGTTCTAAGTACCATAAATGGTCGTGTGAGGATTCTCTCCAACAATGCTGCCTCTCAGCAATGTTGGCTAGAGAAGCTGGAGGACAAGAGAGGATCCGGGTCCAACAATGGTGACAGTAGTTGTTGACAAATAACAAGGGGTGTGTCACGGAGAAAATGAAAGTGCATCAAAATATATTATTCAATTATAAATCTATTAACTTAATAAATATATTTTTCTAATAAAAATATTATTACAGGAAACCAAACACACTTTAAATCTTGCAAGCAAATTGGCCGCAAAAGCTATATCTAGTCTAGTGCTATTTGCAAGATACAAAAATGCTATAATGGCACTAAGATATGGTACTTCAAAATCAAGGATTTCTTATTCATCTTCTCAAGAACAAAGAGGATCTTTTTTAACATCAAGTGAATGAACAACCATTGGAGATCTTAATGGCTAAAATTTATCCAAATAGAATTGCTTTAGAATCTTCTTCACATAATTAAGTTGACCGGTGGATAAGAATTCCTTCTACAAAATGTTCAACTTGAAATCCATAATAAAACTTTGTCTTTCCAAGATCCTTTATTTAAAACTCTTTCTTTAATTATTATGCAATATTTGAGATCTCTTCTGGAGTCCCTATTATGTTTAAATCATCAACATGAACGATGATTATTGCAAATCTAAAATTTATTCTTTATATAAATGCGCGAGGACAAATTGAATTTTTTTTCAAAATTATTTTTTAACAAATATTCGCTTAAGTGATTATACCACATTCATCCTGATTGTTAATGATCTTTGCAATTTGATACAATACATTTGCTAATAAGGTTTAGAATTACATGTTTTTGACATCGTAAGTCCTACAAGGACTTTCATATATGTTATTGTCCAATGATCCATACAAGTACGTTGTTACTACGTCCATTAGACATATCAAGTCCTTTAGAGATTGCCAAACTAATTATAAATATAAATGTAATTGCATCTATAACAAGGGGATATCTCTCTTCATTATCTATCTATGGCTGTTGTGAAAATCCTTGCACTATGAGTCGTGCCTTATATCTTACAATTTCATTTGAGTCCTTTCTTTTACACACAAAAACCCATTTATACCCAATGGGGTTGACACTTTCAGATTGGTCAAAACACATTATGTTTTGGCTAATGATTCTAACCTAGCCTATATATTGCCTTTTTCCATTTTGGCTAATAAATTCGATGTGGACATTCTTCATCTGTTTGAGGCTCTAGCTCATTATCTTTAATAATTTTTGAAACAAATGCATATACAAAAACATTATCAACAATAATTCCATTTATTTCCCTCATTTTTTTCAAGATTTTAAATTTGCTAACATTGAACCCTCTTCTGGGGGGAGTTCCATAAAAAATATGGAGCTTGATCTATGTTTCCAATTACTAGGATTACTTGGTATCCTTTATATATCCTTTTTTTCGAGGAATTGTGTCCTTTGCACCAATAGGCATGCCACACATCTCGAAGGTCAATATAACCCATGAAGGAAACTCAACTCCTCAAAATTAAGGACATAGTCATATATGCCCAACCATCATTTCATGTTCTTGATTCGTTTGGCATCAAGCACGAAGCTAACATGGATGCACGTTAAGGTATTTAATTGAATTAAATACACATATTGTTTTAACATTTTTGAATGTCAAATAATTGTTTAAATTATGTTCATATTGAATTGTAGTGTAACAAACAAACCGGGGGCTATGAGTGCGACTATTACGTAATGCAATTGATGACAACCATAGTGCGAGCTAGAGTTGATAGAGGTAGGGATTAGGTAATTCACTATGTTTGACCAATTCATCACTAAATTATCTGTTTTAATTGATTTATAGACTAATATGATGTTATTATATGTTGAAGTTTTCCATGGAGACACACCAATTTGACCCTGACGCAGTTGATTTCATCAAGACCACATGGGCAAAGTATTTTCTTGACTTGCTAGCGTTTTGAACGATCAACCCCATATTTCCTAAGGATTTGCTAGTGTCGGATTCAAATTTTCAATCGGATTATCCGAAAGACAAATAGAAATTAAGTAGAATTAAATAAAATATAGAAGAAAGAATGCACATGAGTGGGAAAAAATGAAGAAGATGACAATGGTCTAGTTTAAGTTGGTGAAGCCACTTTGGCTCTCCAACATGGTAGAAATTAAAATGGAAGAAAGTAAAAGGGATAAACTAAAATTAAAAGGATGGGCCGGGAAAGAGCATAAATTAAATGACTTAATTGAAAGGGGATGAGCAAGAATTGACATTTGGATGAGGAAGAACAAGAAATTATATGACTAAAAGTAAAGAGTAGAATTGAAAGGGGAAGAGCAAGGAAATGTAAATTGGAATGAGGAAGAAGGTAGGTGAACAATCTTTGGAAAAAGAAAGCCAAACAGATGCTTCCTCTTACCATAGTCCACCATAGAACATCAAATACAAAAGAAGCAACTGATGAACAAGAACAAGCAAAGAGGCAAGTTATTAAACACCTAGAGAGGGAGAACTAGCGCACAAAAACAAACCCCTAACTAAGCATAATTCACCGATCAAACAATCAAACAAGTGTTGAAAGATAAGCAGAAGAGGAACTCAGGCTCAAAACAGTCCACATTACAACTGATTACAAGGAAATTGAGATGGAATACATGCAAAATGAGAGAAAAATGGCGCAAAAAAAAATGCACCAATGCATCCCCTTTTTGGGAAGATAGAGGTGGAGAAGACACCACAGGCTTAGGCAACCCATCAGACTAATAAGTATCAGTGAAGAAATGTGACCAACTCGTGGAGCTGGATAAGTCTCACAATAGTTTGGGCAATCACCATCAATCCTTCTTTACTCACAATGAGTAGGAAAACAAGCATGAGCTTTGTATAAAATTCAATATTAGAGAATACAAGAGTATTGAAGCCTTCCCTATTTATAGGAAAAGGGGGCGGCCTATATTAGGGAAAAGGAAAGAAAAGTTACAAATAAATGGAAACTATCCTACTTGGGTTTGGATAGCATGACCCAAGGCTCCTAAGTCCTAATTGTTCACTACATTAAAAGGAAAAACAAGGAAATATTAAACTATCAATTCTAAGTGTTGAGGCCATGAACATGTAGCCCCATTAGGAAATTAAAATGAACCAACATAAAAATAAGTATCCAATTATTGTTTTGAGCACATGTTCCATTAGAGGAAAGTTCAAATGATGATGAAGAAAGTCAACTCAGTCATGGGTTGTAAGACATGATCCTGCGCCTCACGCGCACATTCCCTTAGATTGCATCAATGCTTTCATCAGCTTGTCCTTGACTTCTAGACATTTGCTATCACTTATAACAACAACTCTAACGCCATCTTTTGTAACAAGGGCCTCTAAAGCAGCAACACAAAGGGAAGAAACTTTGGGAAAATTTCGTGAAGACAAAGAAGTAGAATGAATCTCAACATCATCTGAAAAGAGATTCCTAAAGTCTTTTACATAAAATAATTAAACAATAATTTATTTAAAATTAATACTTTTAAACTCTAATCATATAAATTCATAAAAAATTATTTAAAAATATGAATAGCTTTTAGCTAGGTCACATAAAATTGAGTTGGACTAATAAATTACTAACAATTTTTCATATGATGTATAATATTTATATAATGTTTCTATTGTTATTCCTTTTTATTATATACACTATAATATTAAAAAGGAAATAGACTTAAGAAAACTATGAAATGAATATTTTTCTGTTAAAAAAAATTACTTAAAAAATTTCCACAGGTCAATATTTCAATTCATTTGGAAAATTGTATGTATGTATGTATCACTATACTTAAAATTAATTTTTTATATGATAGAAAATTATGAATAAATCACAATCAATCACCATATTAAAACACAAGCAAATATTAATTACATATTCAACTGTAAATAAATTATTTACGATAAAGCCAAGGTTTTACTCTGAAGAAGGGAAAAGTTTAAACAAAGAAGATGAATTCTGAAATACATTACTTGTTCTAATTCTTTCTTCTTCTATTTGCATTTGATCTGTAGCTCTTCTTTCTCCCTTCTTGATTGGCAATGTCTTCAACAAGCTTGATTAGCCATTGTGGTTTCCCAGTTAAGAATATAATTGATCCCAAGAGCATTCCAAATATTGTCCCGCTTGCATATCCTACAGCTACGGGTTTCCAACCAAATCCAAATTCTTCTTTGTCATGAAATGTTGGTGAATCTCTTGGTTGTTCTTCATCCCCGGGGCATGATTTTGACAAAGGCAACCCACATAGCCTTGGATTTCCCTGATAGGAATCATTTTGAAATGTATTGAACTGTTTACCTGTAGGTATCATCCCCTCCAGTTGATTTTGTGAAAGGTTCAAGAAAGAAAGAGAGTAAAGGTTGGTCAATGCCTTAGGAATTTCACCCACAAGTTTGTTTGAGGAGAGGTCTAACCATTCTAGATTTTCCAAACCACCAATGGATTGTGGAATAAAACCAATGATTCTATTGTGAGAAAGGTTAAGCCCTTTGAGTGACTTCAACTCTCCAATGATTATTGGAATATATCCTTCAAATTTGTTGTTTGATAAATCAATAATTGTTAAAGTAGTTAAGATCCTCTCCAGTTCAATGTTGAACCCCTTTACTGTGACCACCACAGAATCATTGTACACATATTTATAGTTTTTACTACCCATATATTGCAAACCATCATTGATATTCGCCATCATTCCCTTAAATTTTTTTATGCATGATGTTGGCAAATTGCCACTAAAATTGTTGTCAGAGACATAAAAAATCTTCAACTTGGGAAAGGTGTGCTTGGCTTTCGAACAGGTGATGGTACCATTGAACCTATTGGCACGCAAAACAAGGACTTGTAACTCTTGAAGGGACTCTAGCCAACTGGGAAATGCATCTCCTATGTTATTTTCTCCAAGATCCAGAACTCTAAGTTTTTTGCTTTTGGCCATAGTTTGAGGTAATGGTCCTTTCAATTGGTTGCCATTAAAATTTATTGTCTCCAAAACTTCTATCTCAAAATAGGTTTTGGGTATGATTCCAAAAAGGTTGTTTCTTTGTAGATCCAAAACTAAAAGATGTGGAAAGGTGCCAAGGCATTGTGGAAGTTTGCCAGTCAAGTTGTTGTGAGACAGGTTGAGTATCTGGAGGGAGCTTGCATTGCAAATTGCTGAAGAAATGTCACCCGTCAATTTGTTGTTTGAGACAGAAAAGAATTTAGTTCCAAATGATGGAATTGGAATATCTCCTTCCAACATGTTGAAGCTTAGATCAATAAAATAAATTTTCCTCTGTGAGAGTAAGAGATACTCAACTGATGTCAGATGGTTATGAGAAAGGTCCAAATAAGACAGATTGTCCATCCATGTATCACTAAACCATTTTGGAATCCTTCCATCAATTTGATTGTTAGATAGATCTAAATAAAGAAGATATTTGAGCCGGCTGAGGAATTTTGGGAAGCTGTTGATATTGCATGAAGATAAAAGTAACTTATAAAGGTGATGGAAGGTGTAGTTACCCCCATTGTTAAAGCTCAAAGTTAGAAAACTATTGTGGGAAAGATCAAGAATGGATAGTTGGAGCTTTGAAAATTTGTGAAAATCTACAAGGCCACTCAAGTTATTTGATGACAACCTCAACATGGATAGATTTCGTAGTTCAAACATTGAGCTTGGAATATTACCTTGTAGCCTGTTATGAGAGAGATCACAATATTCCAAAGAATAAGCAGAGAATTCACCAATTGGTCCAGTAAGTCGGTTGTCTTTAAGAGATAACCAAGATAATGATGACAAAGTAAAACACCAATGCGGAATTGTTCCATTCAATAAGTTATTGGACAAATCAAGATAAGTGAGCTTAGAAAGTTGACTAATTTTGTCTGGAATCGGGCCAACTAACTTATTGTGTGAACATGATACAACATGAAGTTGAGTTAGACCAAACAATGATGATGGTAATTGCCCAACTAGGTTGTTTCTTGAAAGATCTAAATATTCTAACTTACTAAGCTTCCCAAACAATTCCGGGATCTCACCACTAAAGTTGTTGGATTGGAGGCTCAAGTAATTTAGTTGCGTCATGTTCCCCAAATTGACCAAACATAAAGGAAAGGGTTCTTCGAATTTGAAGTATGAAAGATTAATGTGAGTGAGATTTTGAAGATATGAAAATGATAATGGAATCTCACCGCTGAATTTGTTCCAACCAAGGTCCAAGTATTTTAGTTGTGTGAGATTAGACAAAAACAGAAGAATAGGTCCTTCAAAGTTAGCAAACTGCAAATTCAAATAGTTTAGAGACTTCAAATGGCTGATGGAATTGGAAACTTTTCTTGAGAAAGCAGTGAAAGAGAGATCCAAGTACCTGAGAGGAGTGCTCCAATTGAACTTTGGAAGCTCACCTTCGAGATTACGATTCCATGACAGATCAAGCTTTTGAAGATTGGGTAAACAAAGCATGTTATTATCTGCTAACTTGCCTTGCAATCCAGTATTGTAAAGACTAAGGGAGACCAAAGAGGATGAAAAATTCAGTAGCAAAGACAGAGAGCTTGGTTTAATGGAAGACATATCTAGCCAATCAAGAGCAAGCTCCCTTAAGCCAGTTACGTTTACAATGAACTTTTTCAGTGTTGATGGTTCAAATCTCATCATTCCATTTGAGTATATAGATCAAGTGAGATTAATTTTGACAGATGAGAGATTTTGGAAGGAATAACACCATGAAATCCAGAGAAAGAAAAGTTTAGATGTGTAAGAGCCACAAGATCACCAAATCCAGGAAATAATGGAGACCCCAAAAAGTCATTGAAAGCAAGGTTGAGTGTTTGAAGATGAGTAAGTTGGAAGAGAGTGTTGTTGGGATGAAGTTTACCTTGAAGCTGACTGCAGCTAAGGTCAATGCCAATCACGCGGCCTGACTTGGTGTCACAATTCACTCCATCCCACAAACAACAGTTCGTACCATTCTCCCATGATTTTATCTTTGGATAAGAAGAATTGGTGTCACAATGACTAGAAGACTCGGAAGAGCTATTAAATGATTTCTTGAATTGAAGCAAGGCAGAGGCATCATCATGATTGCACAACGGCACCAATGAATTAGAAGAGAAGGTAGGAAAATGAAAAGGCAAGAAACACAGGAAAAGAAACAGAAACCACCCCATGAATATATAACTTTTATGCAGAACAGGTTTTCACTTGTTCTATTGATACTTTGCTGTTTTGATGTTCTAACAGAGAAAGTAAAGATGGTTATGGAAAGTGAGCAATTGATAGCGTTAATTTATAGCTAGAAACTGAATATTATGCTTATGACCAAATGAACCAAGCTAAATTAATAGCTTTGTTTTCCTCACTCCCATATCTAGGTAGGTCCCATGCACAATCCACAATATGAATTTATTATCTGAATAACAAATAACATGCATGTTTTGAAAGACTTAGGACTTGCACTTCGTGTAGTCCTTAATACGAGGAATCGGGTGCTTAAAAATTACTCCCCGTTACTTTTTGTCTATAGTTTTAGAGTCTAAAATTTGTTTCTAAATAACTGTCATTTTCACGTACCAAGGCAATAATAAATGCTAATTTTTCAATTTTACCCTCTTCCAAAATTATTAAATAGTGGGGTATTTATTGCAAATGACTAGAAATGGTGGAGAACTTTAAATGCTTTAATGAGAGAGAAAAAGGGTATATTTGTAAACAATGGATCTAAAAAGACACACTTATTGCATTCCTTAATCCATATGCAAAAACCTTAAACGACATATAAAAAGGAAAGGAGGGAGTATTAGTAGCAAGACATTTTCTTAAATGATCCTTTTTTTTTAACCTTCGTTGAACTTTCGTAAATGACCCTTTGTTTTTCTAAAAGACTTATTTTTTATAATCAAGAAAATAGAATTAAAAGGAAATACATTCACCACATCAAGATTAGGTTTTTGAGTCTGATAGTAAATTCAGAGTGAAAATCTGTATCAAGCATGTCTTATATTTACGGTCATTTAATTAACAGTCACTAATTGCTTCAATTACTTGAACTTATTATCTCCATGTTTGGACCACAATATTTTCCATTTTATTGAGATTCTCATGTACCATTTTTCATAATTATGCACATGTGCCATTTTGTCCCTGCGTTTCATCTTCAATTAGTTCCTTGAGCTTAACATGGGGATAAAATATCTAGGGATTTTTTTATCCCATTTCATTTAATATTATCATTTTTCTTCCCCTAATTCATTTTTTTTTGTCAACTTTCTTCCCTTATAATTCGAAGGTACGGGATAAAGCCATTTTAACACTAAGTTATTATAATTCTTATCATAACGTCTACTTTTCAAATAATGAAAGAAAAAACTTTACGTGTTGTATCATAAAATATTATAATGATTTTACTTTATTATTGTATCTAGTTTTATTACTTTCTATTTTATTTAACTCATTATGTAAATTTAAACATAGCCTTATTTTTAATTATGGAGAGCAAGAAATAGATTTATACTAGTGATAATACATGTGCGTTGCACGAATTTATTAATGTTTAATTTAAAACACCACTTAGAGTTACAATTATATTATTAAACATTTTTATTCATTGGACATTAATTTTAAAATTTAATTTAATGTGGTTATTGGTTAATAAATTTAATTTTTTAATTATTTTGAACTTAATTTTTTTTTAAATTGAAAAGTTATTTTTTGTTATTTCGTTGTTAAGTTATTGTGAATATTTTATTTAATTTATTAATAATATTGTCGATGAATAAAATATTATCAACATATTATATAACTTTTTTCAAGTTTTACGTTATGTTAAATGTTATAGTGATTTTTAAAAAAAACTAATTTATAATAATAATATGTTTTATTAATATTATAAATATAAAATAACTCAATATAATTTATTTAAAATTACAAATAGAATGAAAAGTAAAAAAATAATTTATTAATAATAGAAAATGAAATAATCAAACATTTTAGATATTAAAAATAATAAACATCATCATCATTTTAACAATATTCGATATATTCTGGAACTGAATAATCAGTATAATCAAGTTTTATAATTAATTACAACATAAATAATTATGTTATGCAATTAATGGTTCAAGTCTATTTAGAAATTAAAAATATTTTAAACTGTTTAAATTTTTTATTTCTAAAATAAATATTTTTTTAAATAGATAGTAGAAATAAACAGGATTTTTTTATTTTTAAAATTTAAAATAGAGATCAATCGGGGCAAAGCTCGACTGAATTTTTTTTTTCTCTGTTTCATATATAGTTAAGATATGTAACAATGGGATAACAGTTTAATATATTTTATCCTATTTCATTCCATAGTATTTTTATGTTGTATTCCGTTTAGTTTTGTTTAACTATCTCTTAGATATATAAATATAGTAAAACTCATTTTTACTTGTTACCATTGATAAGGTTCATTCATATTTAATACTCATAAATATTATCCTACTCTTGATATAAAACAATAATATGTGATTGTTGAGCTTAATTTTCTATGCTATGTCAAAATGTCAAAGTGGCTTTTTTTTAAAACTAATTTAAAATAATAATATGTTTTATTAAAAATTTTAAATATAAAATAACTCAATATAATTTATCTAAAATTATAAATAAACTTAAAAAGTATAAAATTAATTTACTAATAATTAACAGAAAATGAAATAATAAAATATTTCATGTTCTGAAACTGAACAATTAATATAATTAAATTTTATAATTTATAACACAAATAATTATGCTATGAAATCAAAGCAACGGTACAAATCTATTTGACTAATATATAAAGTATGAAATTAATTTATTTACAATAAAAAATGGAATAATCAAATACTTCATATTCTAAAGTTGAACAATTAGTATACCTAAGTTTTATAATTAATAACAACATAAATAATTATACTATGTAATCACTAAATAAAATAATTAAACATTTCATATTCTGTAACTGAATAATTAGTGCTTAAGTTTTATAATTAATTACAATATAAATAATTATGTTATGTAATCAATGTAATGGTTCAAGTTAATTTTAGTATATATATATATATAGATATAGATAGATAGATAGATAGATTTGAAGGAGTTACTTCTGCTCATAATCAAATTGTTTGGAAGGTTGAAAGTCTGGCCAAAACATTTAATACAGTTTTTATTCCTGAAAAGAATCAGATAAAGGATCATACAACTTGGATCAAATGGATACCTCCTCCTTCTGAATTTGTGGCACTCAACTTGGATGGGAGTTATTTTGCTGACATTGGTAAGGCTAGGTTTGGTGGCCTAATTCGTGACAGCAAGGGTAAATGGATAAAAGGCTTTTTTGGCAGCCTTGCTACAGAGAGTGTTCTGCATGCAGAATTGAAAGCTATATTGGAGGGACTACAATTGATTTGGAATGATGGATTCAGGAAAGTCATGTGCTGGACTGATTCGTTGCTGGCCGTATCACTGATTAAGGAATCTCATCCAAGATTTCATCCTTTAGCTGGTATCTTGCATAATATTACGTGCTTAATTGAGAGGTCATGGATACTAGAAATTAATCATATTCATAGAGAGGAGAATATATGCGCTGATGCGCTAGCAAAGATGGGGGCTTTAACTGCCTCTTCTTCTTTAGTTGTAGAAAACTCAGGAGATATAATTCAGGATTTATTGTCAGCAGATGCTAGAGGGACCTTGTGCCTAGGGGTAGAATAGACTGATTCTATCTTGTTCTTTCTTCTTTTATTTCATATATTTTTTACCCAAAGAAAATGAGATATGTATTGGGGTAATGATCACAAACTAACCAGACTTGATTTTAAAAGCTCACTTCCATAGTAAGGACCCACAATGTGTTAATTAAGCTCAATCAAATCTAGCGTGTTGAATAGGGCACAATGTGTGATTAATAAAGAATAAACTAAAAGGATATATAACAACAAGAAGAAACAATGGAATTAAAGTTAAGAATTTCAACACTTATTTGTGTAAATGACCTTAATTACGAAGTGTCTTGTGAATAGAAAGAACAAGCACTGGGATAGATTTGCCACTTTAAATAATTAAGTTTATTTTACTCAACTTAATTTAGTGCATTTAATAATACTTCTAGATACAGAAAATCTTGAAAAAAAAAACAGAACCAATATACAGCAAACTTGACTCGAGACTTGACTTCCAACTCCTAGCGGTGCAATCGGTAAAGGTGCCGGCCGGTCAGATACACTTCTTTTAGTCACTAACTAAAGATCAACACTAGGAGCCGGCGAAGTGATTAAAAAGAAAAAATATGTTTTTCGCCCCCTATAATTTCAGTCAATTTTATTCTTCATTTCTTAAATCATGTGTTTTTGTCCCTAAACTTTCTAAACCCCCAAACCGTGGTCTCTGCTCGTCGATGAGATCTGTTAACCTGATGGGGTGACTAACAAAAGTTACATGTAAGCCTCAACAGTGAGTCCCAAATAATTGATTGATGATCTAATTAACTTTTTTTTATTAATTTTTAATTATTAAATAATCATAATTACTAAATTAGGGTTTTCACCTGAGCAATTTTACCCGGTAAAAAACTCGAATTTCATAATAACTTTTGTTAGTCACCTCATTATGTTAACAGATCTCACCAACGAGCAGGGACCACGATTTAGGGGTTTAGAAAGTTGAGGGACAAAAAACAAAGGATTTAAAGTATAAGGACGAAGACTAAAGTTAACTGAAACTATAGGGACAAAAAACATATTTTTTCTGATTAAAATTAAGGGTTGAAATATGTTTGACCGCTTACAATATTTATGTGAGGCCCTTGCCAAGCTAGGTATATTTTTTTTTAATAATAAGAGGGGCTAACAGCCCAAGCTAGGTATTTATTAAGTAGATTAGGTTAAAGTTTTTTTTTTAAAAAAACCTAACTAAATAGGTTAGGCTTTGAGCCATTTTTAAATAATCTTTTAAACCTACTTCACCGACCTATTTAAGTAAATATAAATAAAATTACCATAATTTTTATATTTTTATTATTATAAATATCTTTATTATAATATCTTATAATTATATACTCATTAGCTTTTTTTATTTTTATCTTTATTTTTATGTTTATGTTTATCTTATTATATATAAAAGTAAAGAAGTGAAAACATCCATTGAAATTTAAAAAGAGGATAAAAAGCTAAATTTCTTTCAATTAAACTTCTAAAAATAATAACTCACTTTTCCATTTTAAATTGTTAATATTTTAACCATAATTAATTAATTATAATGATTATTTTAATGGAAATATCACTATCATTACTATTCCTTTAATTTACCTGAAAAGTCTATAACTTTTATAAATATTTTTCTTATAAAAATAAATAATCTATATCTATCTATACTATTACATTGGAGTAGTTTTTTATTTACTGTTCATTGGGATCTAATTTTTTTGTCCGGTCAAAGGCATTTGTGCATCAACTGTTGTAGGGCGCCTCTGCCTCGGCTGTAACATCTGCTTTTTGTTGTCAGTGAAGGTGAATTAACACAAGCTAAAGTTTGTACTAATTTTTTTCTTGGGGCCAATTACTTTTGTCGATCAGAATGCAATTCAGTAGTCTTGCAGCCTTTGCTAAGATAAGATGTACATCTATAATTTGAGTCTCCAATAAAAATTCTAATTTTTTAAGCACTTTGGACATCTGTAAACAAAAAATCAACAACTAGACCCAGTTTAAATTCTTGCTATTTCTTTCTCCTTCCCATTTTTTCTCTTTGGAAACAATTTCGTCTCCCCTGTTGTGCTATTTAAACTCCCTCTCCTCTTTCACTTCACTAACAGCCATCAATTACACGGTTTGTCAGTGGCCATCAAATTTTTAATATTTTTCCACTGCATCTTTTACTTTTCACACTACAAGAAATTTACTTTTTAGCGACGGCCTTGCAGTGACGGCCACGACACAGTCGCCTTTTTCCTTTAAAATTTTAAAATAGCCATCCGTATAGGCAAGTCAATATTTTTCAATAAACATTTTACTCATTATAACTCATAAAATTCACTTTCCTCTTTCGAAAAATTTCTCTTCGTCTTTCAAACCGTTATGCTAGTTTCTAATGAGAATGTTCTCACCGCGACCTTTGCTTCAAATTTGTAAACAAGTTCAATCACTGATCTAAGCTTCATTTTTTGGTTGTGTTGAATCATTGATTTCAAGCTTCACTCGACAATGTTTTCGTATGGATTTGAATCATTAATTTTCATTTTGTCAAATGTTTCCTTTTCAAAGTTCATCGATCTTCATTTCCTCTTTGCAGATAGCTCGGATCTGAAGGAGATTTGTCTAGATCTGAATCGCTGGTCCTGTTGAAGGTAGAGTCCCCGCCATCCGTGAATCAACCTCGCAGCCTCGCATCGCTGGTCCTGTCGCAGGTAGAGTCATCATCGTCCATGAACCTCAGATTTCAAGCTTCATTTGACAATGTTTGCACCGTGGCACACATCCTTGAGTCAAGGTCACACACATTGTAACGTCGCATTGGTTTCGTCCCCTCGCAGGCACAGTTCGTAGCACAAGTTCTGCTGGAAGTTCATAAGTTCTGCTGGAAGTTCAACCATAGTGTTTGCTGTAAGTTCAACCTCTTTACTGGTTTATTTTGTAAGCCTTTCACTCTTTCTAGATATTTTAATCTACTCCTTAGGGATTGGTTTTGAGAATAATTAATTTAAATTTGCATCCATCTATGATTTTTCTGGTTTTCAAATTGAGAATAATATTACAATTTAGATCAAACGGAGGGCTATCACTCTAGCCAATGAGAATAATATTACAGTAAATCAAGCAGGTGTAAGGACATCTCAATCCTTGTGCAGGAACGTGGGTTGGTTAATAATTCAACAGTGTACATATTTTTCAAAATTTTTGTTATGTTTAATTGATTGAAATTTATAGGGATAATTATTTAGTCAGTTAACTATAACTAACTAGATGACTCAGTTAACTAACTTGAAATATATAAGCACCAAATTTATATCAAATTTTTATAAAGATAAAAATCAACTATGTATAAAAATCAGCTACATTCACTGCTCCTCAACTCAGGGATGGTCCTCTAGTTAACTCTATAAGTGTCCTGTCTGTGGATCTAAGTTATAGACAAATGCTCCGGCTATGGCTCCAATAATTGGACCAACTATGTATATCCATAATCCTTTGTAAACATGTTTCATAATTGCAGGACCAATAGTTCTTGCTAGGTTCATGGAGGCTCCTGATATAGGCCTGCAACCAAATACAATTTCAATTTAATTTATAATCAGAAACCAATATCACCCTCATGAATGTATAATTCTTATCCATTCCAAAAATCAATATTTAAAATTTAAACCCATCAACCAAGTGGAAATATCACCCTCTTGATATAGATTTCAATATGACTGCATGTTAGTCCAATAAGGTGGTGAATCATGGTGGCTGCTTTCTGTCAATAGAAAAGCAAGGAATCCAATTCTTTGTCACTCTGAGTTGGGAGCTCAACTCACTCAAAGGAATCCAATTCTTATCTAATTCATAATTTAAGGTGGAGCGCTTTTCAAAAGTGATAGATGTAATATTATAATCTTTCAGAACCAATGAGGTACCTTGGTTTATTTTATAAGTCTTTCACTCTAGCCAATCTAGTTGTATGTTGTCTTCACCTTGGTAAACCATCTTCTAAATCATTCAGGTAAAGTAGTAGATCTACTCTTGTAGAAGTGGGTGTGGTCTTAGATTTTAAAGTAATGTAACAAACTAATTAGTGTGACACCCTTCTACCCCCAACTCTTATACAATTAATAAATCGAAGTATAGAAAAGATAACGTCCCACAACGGGTAAAAAGGTTCACATTTCTCATCGTAACAAACGTCATTTATTTCAAAGATAAACTCATATAAGATAGAAATAGCAGTCAATGGTTTTCAAAATGCTTAAGCAGCGGAATCTCAAGAAATCAACATCAACCTATACTACTTGCCATGTAAAGCACTCAAAACAATTTACAAAATCTTTTCCTAACTAGAAACATAAAGTAAAACCCCCCAATAATATGCCCTGATGTCACATGTATCAGAGCAACTCTCCCTTCAATCAATACTCGACACCAGTTGTGTCATCATCATCACCTGTAAAATTAACCACAGTGTAACGGTGAGGAAAAGAATACCACTCATACATACACATAGGAGGCTACCCTATCCTCACCCACATATAATCATCATTAACATCAAATATTCACATACTCATATCATCTTATACTCTTTTATCATCAAATTATTTTCCTCATCATAGTTATATTAATCACACTTTACAAATCATCAAGCACATTCTCCATACTCAATACATAATACTCATCTCATCAATAATCCTCATAACATCATAATATAAAACAATATCATCATTAAATATATTGCATGTCCAACTATCATCATGCACACCAAAAATCATCATATGAATCAACATCATCATATCATTCAATATCATCTTTAAATACATTGCATATTCATCTATCATTATGCACACCAAAACATCATCAACATCATCATATCATTCAATATCATCTTTAAATACATTGCTTATTCATCTATCATTATGCACACCAAAACATCATCAACACCATCCCAAGGATCATGACTTGGAACTTCACACAATGGGTGTCCCTCATCAATCTCCCTAGTTGTCACCAATGATGGATCCCATCATGGTCTCTGCACCCCCCTCTAATGGGTTCGCGCAGTTCACCTCCCCGAGTTGCACGTAACCCTTCTCTAGGCTTGTGCATCTCAAGTACAATCACCTCCCTGAGTTACACTCCACCCCTCACTGGGCTTGTGCATCTCAAGTACAATCACCTCCCTGAGTTACACTCCACCTCTCACTGGGCTTGTGTATCTCAAGTACAATCACCTCCCTGAGTTACACTCCACCTCTCACTGGGCTTGTGTATCTCAAGTACAATCACCTCCCTGAGATACACTCCACCCCTCACTGGGCTTGTGTATCTCAAGTACAACACCTCCCTGAGTTACACTTCGCCCCACACTAGGCTAGTGCACCTCAAGTACAACATCACATATGCTCAAGGCATCATCAACATCATCATAAGAATAAATACATCATCATCTTCATCATTATTATTATCATCATAACATCATCATCAATCATCCTCATCATAAATCATTGTAAACATCATTAATCATCATCATCATCATCATAAATCATCATAATCATAAATCATCGTAAACATCATTAATCATCATCATAAATCATCATAAGCATTATTCGTCATCATCATCATAAATCATCATCGATCATCATCATTATAATAAACGTCTATTCATCAAAGGTATAATCATACCATCAAAGTCACACCAAAATCAAGTATAACAATCATCATCAAGCACTAGGATCTCAAAATCCACACTGGTAATCGATTACCAGCCTCCAGTAATCGATTACCTGCAAGCAAAGCCTCTGGTAATCGATTACAACCCCTGTGTAATCGATTACCTGCATGCAAACACATTGGTAATCGATTACAACATCTCTGTAATCGATTACCTGCAAGCAATCACCCTGGTAATCGATTATAGCCTCTCTGTAATCGATTACCTACGAGCAGACACCCTGGTAATCGATTACAGCATCTCTGTAATCGATTACCTGCAAGAAAACAGCACTCCAGGCTGCCCCGAAAGTCCTGGTAATCGATTACAAACCTCTGTAATCGATTACCTGCGACGCAGATCGTAGTTTTCATGATTTCTATCATCTCTAAACCTCTTTATTCAATCTCTAATCAATCTTCTTTGTTAAAACATCATTCATATGCGTTTATATCAACAAAACTCAGTAAAAACACCAATTGTTTCACAGATTATACAGTTAATTCATCAAAACCCCAAATCATCAAACCCTTAATTACCCCTTTTCATTATTCTCAATATCCTCTTCAATTTCATCCAAGAATTCATCAAGATTCATCAAATCCATCATCAATCAACAGTTTTCATCATCCATTCTCAATATAACATATATCAATACAAATTTAAAGTCTTAAATTACTACCCAAGCACCCCCACATGCACATACAAGCAGCACCCTCTCCCCCACCGTACCTTGAAGTGGAGATCAAACAACAAAGAAGACTCTTTCTTGGTTCTTGATGATCACTCTCCAGCAATCTCCTCTTGAGACTTGGTTTCTCCCCTCCTTAGCGTTTCGCTCTCTGACGATTTGAAAAATAAGGATTAGGGTGAACTGATAACCCTCCTTACTAAAATGCCTATATGGGCTTGGCCCACTCGCAACCCCGTTATCTTCTTTTTAAATTTGAACTAGCTATATGGATGAAACTACTCATAATATTAATTCTATTATTTATTTATTTATTTCTTCTACTTTATTATTTTAATTTTATTTTATTTTACTTAATAAAATTTAGGATGTTACAACTCTCCCCTCCTAAAAGAAAATTCGTCCTCGAATTTTACCTGAAGCGAATAACTCTGGATAGGACTCCTTCATCTTCTCTTCAAGTTCCCAAGTAGCACTCTCGGGTGTAGGTCCTCCCCAGATTACCTTAACTAAAGAAATTTCTTTACCTCGAAGTTGTTTCACCCTCTGATCCTCAACTCTTACCGGCATGGTTTCCACCGTCAGGTTTTCCTTAATCTCAAGATGATCCGACTCAATCACATGCGAAGGATCATGAATGTATTTCCGGAGTTGAGAAACATGAAAAACATTATAAAGGTTTGAAGAGTGTGGAGGTAAAGCAATCTGATTGGTAACATTGCCGACTCTTTTGAGAATTTGGTAAGGACCAATGAATCGAGGTGTAAGCTTTCTAGACTTTAATGCCCTACCAACCCCAGTCCACGGAGTGACTTTCAGGAATACATGGTCTCCTTCTTTGAATTCTAATTCCTTCCTCCTCTTATCAGCATAGCTCTTCTGCCTACTCTGAGCTGTCCTCATCCTCTCCTGGATTATCCTAGCCTTATCAGTGGTTTGCTGCACTATCTCTGTGTTGAGTTTCAAAAATATCATAAAGTGGTTTATGATGTTTTAAGACAGAAATATTTCCAAGTTTTAATGGTTAACAAATTTGACTTAAAATATTTATCATAAGACACACATATAATTCAATCTCTTATATATGATTTCAGCAAGAGCCATCAAGAGCCTATTTAAAAAAAAAGACTAAGTGTTGAAACTGTCTGAAGAAGCAGAAGCTGTCTGAAGAAGTTCAACCTTTCTGAAGCATCAAGGCTGTCTGAACACTCTTGATGACGTGGCACCTCTTGTCTGAAGTTGTGAAGATCTGTCTGAATCTCTTTTTGAATCACGCACGATCTCTGCTACAACAGCTGGCACTCCTTGTTGCATTTCAAGCACGTTCTCTGCCACAACGCGTCCTCTGCTACGCAGCAATTGTAGCAACAACAAAAAGCAGCTTTTTGGCAGGAGCAAAACCTTGCAATGTGTCAGAATATGTCAGAGAATATTCTGTACTGCAGCTGGCTGTCTCACAACGGCTAACATGTATTTCACAAGCAATGATTTTCTTCAAGGGGCCAATCATTTGGGTATAAATACCCCCAACCTTAAAGACCTCAATGAGAGAGAGAGAAGAATTGAAAAAGAACAGAAACTCTGCAAATTTTTCTGCTGCAATACTCTGATTATTTTATCATCTTTGTACACACAAATTATTTTATTCTGAGCATACCTCAGTAACTTCTGTACAATCTGTAACTGTTTAAGTCTCAAAACTGATATAGTTTGTGAGCTTAAGCATTTCTCTCATTTGTATTTGCTTTTGAGCCTGGAGAGGCTTGTCTGAAAAAGAATACTTGGTTGTTGAGCCTGGAGAGGCTTGTCTGAAAAAGAATACTTGGGTTGTAGAGCCTGAAGAGGCTTGTCTGTAAAAGAATACTTGTAATCTTGAAAGATTAAGAGAAAATCCAATTGCTAGTTGGCATTGGGACTGGACGTAGCTCACAAGTGGTAGTGAGTGAACCAGGATAAATTCTGTGGCTAAGTTTTCTTACCCTTATCTCTTGTAAATTCAGTTTAAACTAATCAAGGGGTCTGAGTAATTAATCTAATATTTTAAAAGGCACAAAACATCTTTTAAAAGTATCTTACAAGCCGTCTGAAAAACTTCAGACAACCCTTCAACAGCCTGTCTGAAACTTCTTTTTGAGAACCTGTTTGCGAAAAGCTTTCTAAAATATTTAGAAACACTATTCAACCCCCCCTTCTAGTGTTTCCCTGTGTTCCTACACTCTGGTCCTAACACAAGGCCCTCTCCCGGCTCACACCAACACAAGGGTGTTCTACACCTCCTACCATACAATGCCTCATAAGGCGCCATACCTATGCTAGAGTGAAAACTATTATTGTAAGTAAACTCTATCAAAGGTAAGAAGCTATCCCAACTACCCCCTTGGTCTAACACGCAAGCTCTAAGCAAATCCTCTAAGGATTGAATGGTTCTCTCAGTCTGACCATCAGTTTGAGGGTGATAAGCTGAACTAAGCCTAAGTTGGATCCCCAAGGCCTGCTGCAAGCTCTCCCAAAATCTAGAGGTAAACCTGGGATCTCTATCTGAAACTATACTAGATGGTATGCCATGCAACCTCACAATCTCACTGATGTAAATCCGAGCTAGTTTCTCTAAGGAATACTTAATGTTGATGGGAAGGAAATGTGCACTCTTAGTTAACCTATCCACAATAACCCAAATAGAATCATGCCCCCTTACAATTTTAGGCAAAGCAACTACAAAGTCCATAGAGATACTATCCCACTTCCACTCAGGTATACTTAAGGGTTGAAGCAATCCTGAAGGCTTTTGATGTTCTACCTTAGACTTTTGGCACACTAAACAAGCACTCACAAAATCTTCTATGTCTCTCTTCATCCTAGGCCACCAAAACACTTTCTTCAAGTCTTGATACATCTTAGTTGATCCTGGGTGAAAACTAAGCTTACTCCTATGACCCTCTTCCAGCACTAAACGCTTAATGGTAGGTTCACTAGGCACACACACTCGGTCTCCAAATCTCACTACCCCATCGATACCTAGAATAAACTTTCCACCATTACCCCCTTCTATAGCCTCTCGCCTAATCACCAAAAACGAATCCTCCAATTGAGCTTTTCTAATATCCTTCAACAGATCATTACTTACTCTAGTCATCCCTAACCTCACACTATCAGAAGTCACCTCACAAGCTAAACTCAAATCTCTAAATTGGGTTAAAAGATCCATATCCTTAATCATCAGGGAACTAACATGAATAGATTTCCTACTTAAAGCATCAACCACTACATTAGCTTTACCGGGGTGGTAACTCAACTCAAATTCATAGTCCTTTAGAAACTCTAACCACCTCCCCTGCCTCATGTTCAACTCCTTCTGATCAAACAAATATCTAAGGCTCCTATGGTCACTAAAAACCTCAAATTTGGAACCATACAAGTAATGCCTCCACATCTTTAATACAAACACTACAGCCGCTAACTCTAGGTCATGGGTAGGGTAGTTTCTCTCATGGATTTTCAATTGCCTAGACGCATATGCTACTACTTTACCCTCTTGCATTAGCACTCCTCCTAAACCCATCTTAGAGGCATCGCAGTACACTACAAAGTGTTTACAAAGATCAGGCAACACTAACAGCGGTGCACTAGTCAACTTCTCCTTAAGGGTTTGGAAACTAGACTCGCACTTACTATTCCACACAAAGGCAACTCCCTTCCTAGTCAACTCAGTCAAAGGTAAGGCTAACTTAGAAAACCCCTCTATGAATCTTCTATAGTACCCAGCTAACCCAAGGAAACTTCTAATCTCACTCACTGACTTAGGAGCCTCCCACTTAAGCACTGCCTCTACCTTAGAAGGATCTACACCTATACCCCCTTTTGAAATCACATGACCTAAGAAACTCACTTCCTCTAACCAGAACTCACATTTGGACATCTTAGCATATAGCTGTCTATCCTTAAGAATCTGAAGCACTACCTTTAAATGTTCCTCATGCTCCTCCTTAGTTTTGGAATAAATTAGTATATCATCTATGAAGACAACTACGAATTTATCCAAATAAGGGTGAAAAATCCTGTTCATGTAATCCATAAAAAATGCAGGAGCATTAATCACACCAAAAGGCATTACCAGATACTCATAGTGCCCATACCTAGTTCTAAAAGCAGTCTTAGGTATATCCTCTTCCTTAACTCTAATCTGATGATAGCTCGACCTAAGATCTATCTTGCTAAACACACATGCCCCCACTAGCTGATCCATCAGGTCATCAATCCTAGGCAAATGATATCTATTCTTAATGGTTACCTTGTTCAACTGGCGGTAATCTGTACATAACCTCATGCTACCATCCTTCTTCTTCACTAACAACACAGACGCTCCCCAGGGTGATACACTAGGCCTCACAAACTTCTTCTCTAACAAGTCTTCTAATTGTTTCTTAAGTTCTGCTAACTCTAGGGGTGACATCCTATAAGGTGCAGTTGAAATCGGTCCCGTACCCGGTACTAAGTCTATATAAAACTCTATCTCTCTCTCGGGTGGTAGACTAGATACATTATCTGCAAACACCTCAGAATACTCACACACTACAGGTATCTCACTAACAATAGTACTACTCTCAGATTTCAAAGAAGCTAGTAACATGTAAACCTGGGCATCTTCCCTCAGAGACGCCTTTACTTGGTTGGCAGTCAAAAGGTCCTTATTCTTACTCTCAACAGGGTGACCAAACACAACAGATTTATCAGCACAGTTTAGAAGGACATGATTGGAAGATAACCAGTCCATACCAAGAATAATATCTAGTTGACTTAGAGGTAAACAAATCAAATCAACTAGGAATTCTCTACCATTAACAAGAATAGAACAGTTTAGGCACACATCAGAAGTAGAAACTGACCCACTAGCTGGCATTTCCACACTTAATACAAAAGGCAGGGAAGAAACGGGCAATTTTAATTTAGACACACAAGCATGTGATATGAAAGAGTGAGTCGCACCAGAATCAAATAAAAAAACTAAAGGATTACCCGCAATGAAACCAGTACCTTGGATCAAATCTTCGGATTGAGTAGCTTCAGTACCACTCAAGGCAAAGACTCTCCCAGTAGTTTGAGGTTTACTGGCACTTCCACTAGCACCTCCACTTGCTGTTGCAGTTCCTTGCTTCTTCTTTTGAGGACAATCACGGGAAATGTGTCCTTTCTCTTTGCAGATGTAGCAGGTGATCTCTGAATCTTCACATTGGTTCGATTTATGTCCTTCCTTTCCACATTTGAAACAAGTAATGGGAGCGGTAGAACCCATGCTTCCACCCTTGTACGCTTGACTAGCCGCCGGTGTGTAACTCTTCTTCTGTACTGTACCCTCACTGCCACCTCCAAACTTGGAGCCTCCCGTTGCACGAGAATATGGTTTACCCTTGTTAGACGCTTGGAACTTGTTCTGACTTCTCAAAGGCCCTCCACTCTTGTAATGTGTCGCTCTAGCCCTGTTGTCTTCATCATAAATTCTGCACTTGTTCACCAGCTCGTGAAAGTGCGTCATCCCTTGGTAGTTGAACACTTGTTTGATCTCTGGACGAAGACCACTAAGAAACTTTACACACTTTGACTCTTCATTAGCAGCTCCCTCCTATGTAGGACAGAATCGTACTAGCGCTTCAAACTTGGACACATAATTTGCCACGGTGCCATCCCCTTGCTCCAACTCAAGAAACTCGATCTGTTTCTTATTACGAACGTCATGAGGAAAGTACTTCTCCAGGAATGCCCTCTTGAAGTTATCCCAGCTCAATGAGGTGCCTTCATCGATCATCCTCTGATAAGTGCTCTGCAACCAGAGTCCAGCATCCCCTGATAACATGAATGCGACTAATGTCACCTTTTGTATCATCGGGCAGTCCATCGGGATCATAACCCCCCACGAAAAGTAGGTGGATGGTTCCTCTGGAACCGTGCAAGCCAATCCACCTCGTGATGTTGGTTTAGGTTGCCAACAGCCTGTGCCATAGCCATTAAGCCGTCGGCCATTGCTCGATCATTCCTACTCCCAGCCATTACTCTTCTGATTCACAGAAAAGCAAATAAGTCACGCAATTAATTCAATCAAAACAAACAACACAATTAACTCAATCACATAACACATCAACGCCACAGAAGCATAGTAAACTCATAACTCAAGGCCGGTGAACCGACCTGCTCTGATACCACTTAATGTGACACCCTTCTACCCCCAACTCATATACAATTAATAAATCGAAGTATAGAAAAGATAACGTCCCACAATGGGTAAAAAGGTTCACATTTCTATCGTAACAAATGTCATTTATTTCAAAGATAAACTCATATAAGATAGAAATAGCAGTCAATGGTTTTCAAAATACTTAAGCAGCGGAATCTCAAGAAATCAACATCAACCTATACTACTAGCCATGTAAAGCACTCAAAACAGTTTACAAAATCTTTTCCTAACTAGAAACATAAAGTAAAACCCCAATAATATGCCCTGATGTCACATGTATCAGAGCGACTCTCCCTTCAATCAATACTCGACACCAGTTGTGTCATCATCATCACCTGTAAAATTAACCACAGTGTAACGGTGAGGAAAAGAATACCACTCATACATACACATAGGAGGCTACCCTATCCTCACCCACATATAATCACCATTAACATCAAATATTCACATACTCATATCATCTTATACTCTTTTATCATCAAATTATTTTCCTCATCATAGTTATATTAATCACACTTTACAAATCATCAAGCACATTCTCCATACTCAATACATAATACTCATCTCATCAATAATCCTCATAACATCATAATATAAATCAATATCATCATTAAATATACCGCATGTCCAACTATCATCATGCACACCAAAACATCATCAACATCATCATATCATTCAATATCATCTTTAAATACATTGCATATTCATCTATCATTATGCACCCCAAAACATCATCAACATCATCATATCATTCAATATCATCTTTAAATACATTGCATATTCATCTATCATTATGCACACCAAAACACCATCAACACCATCCCAAGGATCATGACTTGGAACTTCACACAATGGGCGTCCCTCATCAATCTCCCTAGTTGTCACCAATGATGGATCCCATCATGGTCTCTGCACCCCCCTCTAATGGGTTCGCGCAGTTCACCTCCCCGAGTTGCACGTAACCCTTCTCTAGGCTTGTGCATCTCGAGTACAATCACCTCCCTGAGTTACACTCCACCTCTCACTGGGCTTGTGTATCTCAAGTACAATCACCTCCCTGAGTTACACTCCACCTCTCACTGGGCTTGTGTATCTCAAGTACAATCACCTCCCTGAGATACACTCCACCCCTCACTGGGCTTGTGTATCTCAAGTACAACACCTCCCTGAGTTACACTTCGCCCCACACTAGGCTAGTGCACCTCAAGTACAACATCACATATGCTCAAGGCATCATCAACATCATCATAAGAATAAATACATCATCATCTTCATCATTATTATTATCATCATAACATCATCATCAATCATCATCATCATAAATCATTGTAAACATCATTAATCATCATCATCATCATCATCATCATCATAAGCATCATTAATCATCATCATCATAAATCATCATAAGCATTATTCATCATCATCATCATAAATCATCATCGATCATCATCATTATAATAAACGTCTATTCATCAAAGGTATAATCATACCATCAAAGTCACACCAAAATCAAGTATAACAATCATCATCAAGCACTAGGATCTCAAAATCCACACTGGTAATCGATTACCAGCTTCCAGTAATCGATTACCTGCAAGCAA
Organism: Sesbania bispinosa; assembly: GCA_026901365.1. Lineage (NCBI taxonomy): Eukaryota > Viridiplantae > Streptophyta > Magnoliopsida > Fabales > Fabaceae > Sesbania > Sesbania bispinosa. The sequence continues at coordinate 45,800 of QLOH01001009.1, forward strand.
AGCCTCTGGTAATCGATTACAACCCCTCTGTAATCGATTACCTACAAGCAAACACATTGGTAATCGATTACAGCATCTCTGTAATCGATTACCTGCAAGCAATCACCCTGGTAATCGATTATAGCCTCTCTGTAATCGATTACCTACGAGCAGACACCCTGGTAATCGATTACAGAGGCTGTAATCGATTACCTGCAAGAAAACAGCACTCCAGGCTGCCCCGAAAGTCTTGGTAATCGATTACAAACCTCTGTAATCGATTACCTGCGACACAGATCGCAGTTTTCACGATTTCTATCATCTCTAAACCTCTTTATTCAATCTCTAATCAATCCTCTTTGTTAAAACATCATTCATATGCGTTTATATCAACAAAACTCAGTAAAAACACCAATCGTTTCACAGATTATACAGTTAATTCATCAAAACCCCAAATCATCAAACCCTTAATTACCCCTTTTCATTATTCTCAATATCCTCTTCAATTTCATCCAAGAATTCATCAAGATTCATCAAATCCATCATCAATCAACAGTTTTCATCATCCATTCTCAATATAACATATATCAATACAAATTTAAAGTCTTAAATTACTACCCAAGCACCCCCCACATGCACATACAAGCAGCACCCTCTCCCCCACCGTACCTTGAAGTGGAGATCGAACAGCAAAGAAGACTCTTTCTTGGTTCTTGATGATCACTCTCCAGCAATCTCCTCTTGAGACTTGGTTTCTCCCCTCCTTAGCGTTTCGCTCTCTGACGACTTGAAAAATAAGGATTAGGGTGAACTGATAACCCCTCCTTACTAAAATGCCTATATGGGCTTGGCCCACTCGCAACCCCGTTATCTTCTTTTTAAATTTGAACTAGCTTTATGGATGAAACTACTCATAATATTAATTCTATTATTTATTTATTTATTTCTTCTACTTTATTATTTTTATTTTATTTTATTTTACTTAATAAAATTCAGGATGTTACAATTAGTGTGTGAGTTACTAAATTATAAATATTTGTGCAATAAAGTGTTTAGTTTAAGATAAGGCCAAACTTAAGGAATAATCTTAAAACTTCAAATGAATGGAACTATCAGGTACCATTCTTTTCCAATGATTGCCTTTTCTGCCACAGTTCCGAAATGCTTGATTTCAATGAATGGAACTCTTAGCATATTAGATTTAGGGAGGAACAAAGTCAATGGCACTTCTTTAAGAACGCTACATCTAAATGGAAATTCTCTATAAGCAATGCTTCCAAAATATCAAGCTAATTGTGCCATGTTGGAGATTTTAGGCACCGGAGACAACCAAATGCATGGTCAGTTCCCATGTTGGTTGAAGAACAGAGTGGCAGGATCACATCTTCATATTTATTTAACACTGCATATTTATTCCACATCCCCTGCTGCATATGTGTGAAATCTAATCATAAAGTTAGTTATGCCTTTTTTATTTGTTATTCCTTTTTATTTTGGTCAATTTTTGTTCGTAACTTTAAATTCTTTTGTTATATATCACTATATTTTCAAAACCTCTTAATTGTAGTCTATGATGTTAATTATCTCTTTTAAGTTAATGATATATTTAATGAACTTTCATATTATTATTTAGTGTTCGATCTCATTCAATCTATATAAATGCTCAGTTAATTTATTAAACAATTGAATTATAATTTTATACAATTTATTAATATTATGAATTATAATTGAGGTATTTTAAAAGTATAGGAATATAAAATAATGGTTTTGAAAATTGGGAAATCCTAGATTTGAATTATAATTTTATACCAGTATGATCTCAAATATAAGCAACTCAAAATTCAATTTTGTTGGTCTCAAATATAAGCAAAATCTAACTACTCACACCCTATTAAATGTTAGTATCCCCACAATACCCTTATTTAATGTACACTTTCTTTCCAATGATCCACTTTGCAATAAATGTTAAGAATGATAGTTTAGTAAATATTGTTCACTTTTTATGTGAGTTTGAGAGAATTTAATGAGTTAAACTAATATTCTAAATTAGCTGAGTATTAAGTGGAGGCAATTCAAGTATTATTTGAAATCAAGGGGATATGATGTAAGTATGACTGAGGAAGAAATGGCTTCTAACATCCCTGATACAAGGGTTGATCCAACTCAATATCGTGTTTTAGTACATCATTGGTGTTCCAAGGAGGGACAGGTATATGTATCATATTATTAATCATTGGTTAATAAAACAATTGTTTAGCATATACTTGCTTTTTAACTAGCTTTTTTTTATCTATTTCATGTAGGAAATAAGTAACATCAACAAAAGAAATCGTTCAAAGTATGAGGATCTACATTGCATGGGAACCAAGAATCTTCCAAGGCTAATTCATGAGGTGTTTTATTTCTTTCAAAGTCATTTCTTATTATGTTACTTGTATGATTTTTTAATAATCATTGTTTAATATAATTAGGATGGTTGAATTTTTTTTATTACTTATAATAGACAACATTGGCTAAAGGAGTGCAACAAACGCGAGCTCAAATTTATATTGATACTAGAACTCGCAGTAATGGGAGCATTGTGACTGAAAAGGCAGCTAATGTTATTGTAAGAATTTGTGTTGTTTTTTGTAATCATTTAATTCTTTATTTATTATATTCATATGATGAATGCCCGCCAATGTTTTATGTTTACAATATTTTTTTTATGAAGAATTAATTAAAGATGTATATGGCAGATGCTGAATCTTCAGATTCTATAAATTGGAAGGATGATTTATACTCCAAAGTGAAAGGGCTTGAAAAGAGAGGACGAGTCCGTTGTCTTGGCACACTTCCACGTCGTGTAAGCTTAAATTCTTCATCTCAAAGCTCTAGGGCAGAAATTAGACTTAAAAAGTTGGAAAATTTGTTTGGAAATCTCGTTTTTGTTCTTCAAATACGATTTGGAGAAGTTCAACAAATTAATGAAATTTTACAAGCAGTTGCTCAAGAGGTATGAATACCCATAATTCATCTTTTTAATGGTGATAAAAATTAATTGTGATATGATATTTTACAAAATAAATATAATTTCTCAATTAGGTACCTGATGTTGGAAGTGCTTCATGTGATTCAATGGGTAACATCAAGGAAACTACAAGGGATAGCAACTAAGTAAGATTAAAACCCTATTTGCTGGTGAATTTTAAATGATAATTTTGCTTGAGTTTTATTATGACATCAAAAAAATAAAGTTTCGTTAATGGGGTATATATTTCTACTTTTTGTTTTGGCACATTGCTTCGTACCTGTATATGGCTTTTCCACTTTATAGCAAGTAATGAGAAAATAACATAACAATTTAGTGCTAATCCATGAAGCATTGCAACGGCTTTAGCTTTAGTACTACATGTATCTATTGAATAAATTAATTTGAAATTGGAGATTAGTGGATGAAAATTTCTTAAATGCTACAGGAACAAGAGAAATCTCTTGTTGCGTTATTACTGTCTATTGGAAACCATTCTAATAGATTATCCTTCAACTACTTGTGTTACTTTCTTTGGTTTCTGCACAAAAACTGCAAATTGATCAGAAGCTGGTTTGGTTATATACTGAGTTAATAGGTTGTATTTGTGAAATGTTGTTTAATGCTTCTGAAGTAACTAAGTATTGGAATGGAATTTATCAGCTATATTGAGTTAGTGAAAACTGACAAAATTGAGTTATTTTTAGTTATAAGCCATGGGTGCACTTGAGGGACTGTGGGGGTAAATTGTCAAGATTTGTAGGGGGCTGATGCGATTTACTGTATTGGTTTACTCTTGCTGCTTTGTTTTGTTTTTTCCCTCTTTAGTCCCATCTTGGTGATAAACTTGTTTGTTGTTGAAATTATGTTCATTGTTCAATTACTTGAATTACATTTTCTTTTAAGTGTCTTTGTATGAAAGCTTGGGCAATCCTTTTACAAGATTATGTTTTGTAAGTTTGAGATTAACCTCAAGCTGGCATGCCTAAGTTTCTGAAGCCTAATCTGTTTTTCATTTTCCATAGAAAGAAAGCATTTCACATTTTAACTTTCCTCCAAGTCTATTTTATACACATTGTTGTGTCTTTTGGCAGAGAAGAGAACTTGGTCATTATTATTTTTTACTATACAACCTTCTTTTGTGAAGGATACTACATAACACTATAACATAATTGACTTATGCTAAGCACATTATGTTTCAGACCTTCAACAAATAGTATTTATCCTACCTTCACCAAGCCTCTTCAGGCTCTATACAACAAACAAGTATTCTTTGTCCTACAAAGTCACTTCTGGCTCTAATAACAAGTATTCTTTGTCCTACCAAGCCACTTCTGGCTCTAACAAGTAGTCTTTATCCTACCAAGCCACACTCCTGGCTCTAACATCAAGTCATCTTTGTCCTACCAATCCACTCCTGGCTCCAACTAGTATTCTTTGTACTAACAAGCCACTCTTGGCTCTAACAACACGTATTACAACAAAATTTTGAACTTAGAACACAAGTTCTTCGTTCTGGGTGTACAAGAAATTACAGAGATCTAACTCTGGATATGAAAGTTTGATTGTACAATAGTTTTTCAACAAATAAATCCTCAAAGAAATTTTACAGAGATTTGTGAAGCTTGGGCTTTTTAAAAGAATTCTTTTCTTTCTCAGGGATAGTAGCAACAACTCTCTTGAGCTTCAGGAGACTTATGGTATTTATAGGCTTCAGTCTGAAGAATTTAGTTGAGAAGTCCGTTAAGAGATAGAATTAAATGCATCCAATCCCATTTAGACACAGTCATTGTCACCGTACTAGGTTGCAGTACTGTTCTGACTTCTGCGACTGCTGCAAAGCAGCATTTCTCCTTTTGTGCTTCCATTTTGAATCGCAGCCAAAAAGTTTCCTTTTGTCTTTCTTTTCTAATGTACTGATGTTGCGTGTAGTTATGGTACTGGATTTGACTTTCCACATCAGATGCCCTTGTACTTCAAACAGACTTCGTCTTCAGATGGAAACCATCTTCTGAACCAGTTTCACTTCAGACAAACCCTTGATCTTTAGAACTTGAACAACTTCAGATCTCAGCTTGACTTCAGACACTTTCTTCAAAAGCTCTATAAAATACCATAACTTTGAAAATATTTTTTAAGCATAAAGTTTTGAGTTTAGTTAAGTTTTTAATCATCAAAACTAAGTGTTGAGGTATCTTAGACTTTAATGTCTTGAGACTCAATAGGTTTAGCAGCTCATGTAATAATCATTGTCTCAAGTTCTTCATTTAATCACGTATATGTCTCAAGTTGTCTCAAGTTCTCATTTAATCATGTATATTGGTATGTTGCATAGCATTTGTGTGATCCCCAACACCTACATGCTATAGTTATGCTCATTAAGACACTAGTCTCACCCATGTTTGAGGGTTCATGTTAGATCTACAAGGTTGTCTAGCCGGAAGTATGGTCGAAGAGCTTGGAGCTCCTTAAGTGGACTATTCCACTTATAGTTTTCTTATGGTGGACTTCAGGAAGGAACTTGTTGTATATGTGTCATTTTCTGATAACCCTGTCTTTATTCATGTATTTATGCATATTGATATTATGGACCACTGAGTGGAATATGAATTATGTAAACTATGAAGTATGATTGTTGCTTACGCTTATGTAAACGTTGGAATTAGGAATATGCTTCCAATGGGTATTATTTCTAAGTTTACGAAATCAGGACGTTATATAAAATATATCATCTATTTTTCAAGTAAATGCCAAATGAATGAATAATAAAAGAGTGACAAAGAATTATGAGTAATCCAAGCAATTTATGGATGAAGTCTAAGTAATCCAAGCATGCATACAACATAAAAACTACCTTTTTTTTGTTCTTTGACCAGGAATCCTCCACATGCATAATCGTGGGTTTAATCCTCGGGTCAAGGGTAAAAAAGTACCTTTATTACTCTAGCTTTAAGTGTATACCAAATGGCTCTAGAAGCTTGCAAATCACTTATCACTGATATCCCATCTTTCACCTCTAATGAAGCTAATTTTCACCACTTGGAGGTACCATGGGTGAAGTGTAAGCAATCCAAGCACACACACAACATTAAGGAGCTAGTACCTTGCTCTTTGCTCATCAAGTAAGCTCATAATGACATAAAGCTTGTTTGCTTTATGGTTTAAAATAGTGTGAATCAATTCTTCATAATAAAAAAAATCGAAGCCAACAAAATCGATCTGGGATGCGTGTTAAATCAATTTTCCCTATTTACAATTGCAATACAAACAAATCAATGGTTGTCTCTAGAAATAAGGGTGGCCATCGGCCAGGTTGGTTTAGATTGAGATTTTTTTATGTCCAAACCAATCAAATTAATATGGTTTAGGTTGGTTCAATTTTGTAAAAATCGAGTGACAAATCCAAACCAATCCAAACCAACCCATTCACTTGTAGTTAGTTCGAGTTAAGTGATCGTGTTGTGCATATAAAAAATAAAAATATAAAAAATTCATAAAAATCATAAACAAATAAGGTAAAATCATATATAACTAAATAAAAATTTCTGATGCATGCTGAACTTTATGGATATAATGATTTTTCCCTCATTAGAACTCAAAGATAACACCCGTTTTTTTAAATTTTTTATACAACACCCATCATAACTTACTAATTAAATTCACTTACATGTTTGTAAGGTAAGATGATTTTCATATATATGCTTGAAGATATCATATAGCCTCCCTCAAGAAACCTATATAATATGAATCATTTGGAATGAAGATTAAGAGGAAGTAAGGAGAATGCGAGTGAAAGTCTAAAAGAAATGTGCGTGCCTATGTGTCCTAGCTTAAATATCTCTTTTCTCTTTTCTTTCTTTTTTGTCACAAGGCAACAATAATATTGGTTTGGTTCAAGTAATAGATTTGATTTTCTTTAACTGATCAATCGTTACTTGAACCAAACACATCAGGTTAACAATAATAAACCCCGAACCGAACCAATAAATCAAACCAACTCATACTCTTTCTATTGATTTGATTGGAGTTGGTCAAGTCTTTGGCCACTCCTATCCACCATAATGACTACATGTACAATTATCTCGTTAATTTCTTCATAAAAATATTCTCTTTTTTTTTCTAACAAATTCAATTGATTAAAGACTTCAAGTTTTCGCAATGAAACTACATAATCTTTTAAGAATAGTACCATTCTAGATGATAATATGCTTGACAAGTTAAAGAAGCTCTCAATGTTTGCAAAGATTTTTTTTAAATGTATTTATATTTATAACAATTGTATTTTTCTGATATATTAGATATACAATAATAATATATATAATTAAATCAAATTACTAGTTGAATTGCAACAAAAGACGTGATTTTTTTTACGTAAAATTACTTACAAATTGTATTTATCATGAAATTATAACTATTTTTTCTTATCATCTCATGTATTTTATATACTTCTTTAATAATTAAATTCACAACTTTAGAGCACTTATAGGATTCGATCCCCACTAAACACACTCTTTGGGAGGGGTGAAGAGCCTTAAATGTGACTAAGCCCCGAATAGGATTACCCCTGGTAATAAGGGATACCTATGGTTTATACAAAAAAAAAATATCTAGTGATATTTTAAATTAGTGACTATCATCCTTCTTTTTTTAAAATTAGCATCTCTATCTTCAAAGAATTCATTTCTAGTTTGAAGTCATTTTAATTTATACAATTTTTTTTATCTTCTACCATATAAAGATATCTACTAAATAATAAATTATTAAACATAAAGAATAATTAAAAGTGAAATTTAATTAAAGGAAAAAAAATCAAGTCATAAACAAGTTAAACTCAACTTTTATAATATTAAATAAGTTATCAAATATAAGTATTTAAATAAATGAACTAAATTTGAATAATATTTTTTACTTTTAGAAATCAAGTTTTTGGTTTGAACCACAGGTATCCTCCACGGAAGACAATCTTGATCGAGCCGGGAACATCCACATCATGATTGGACTAGCTCTCTCAGCGAGGATTTTTCCATCCACAAGACTTAAGGGGGATCAAGCATGTACCACTTGAACCAACCCCAATTGATTTTTAGAAATCAAGTTTAACTAACCTTCAAAATATCCAGATTAACTCGAATAATCTGTATTATTCAATCATACATGGCCATATGGGATTAAGATTAACATAATGGGATTTTGCTTCATTGTCTAATGTCTACCTGTTAGGATCAGACCTCCAATAAAGAAGAGGTATGTTAGGCGCAATAAAGGAATAAGTCGGGCACAATAACTGAATAACTAATTCAGTTATGGTTAGCTGTTGGAATGTTTTAAATAAAGGAAATCAGAGGAGAATGGGTAGGAAAATTAGTAGGAACTGGTTGGGAGAGGTTAGGCTCTCGAATCCCTAACAAATCTGTAAATTCTCTCTGTTTTCTATTCAATACAATTCCCATTTGATTCAGTTCTTACAACTGGTATCAAAGCACTCGTTCTTGGGAAAATTGTTCATGGTGCTAACAAGGATGGAAACCAGACTAGACAACTTGGAGAAAGGCTTTGAAAGCCTACTGGAATTGATGCAAAACATCAACAACGCGTTACAACAGAAGGCGACTCCAACTGGTGGTAACGGCCAAGGAGGAAATGCAAGAGAAGGTGACGGCATAAGGAGTGAATTGGGGAGGACCGGTGGAGGAGACTGGAAATCCCGATTTTTTCTGGGCAAGACGCATATGGGTGGGTCAATCGGGTGGAGAGATACTTCAATTTGAAGGGAGTTGTGGAGCAAGAACGCTTACAGGCTGTGATGGTGGCTATGGAGGGAAAAGCTTTGACTTGGTTCCAATGGTGGGAGTTTTGCGCGATCAGCCACACATGGGAAGAGTTTCGCACGACTGTTATAAGACGGTTTCAACCTTCTATGACCCAAAACCCATATGAATTGTTGTTGGGTCTCAAACAAAGCTCATCGGTGGAAGATTACCGAGAAAAATTTGAGCTATATGCTGGGCCTCTCAAGGGAACCGACCCAGATTACTTGAAAGGCATTTTCTTGAATGGGTTAAAGGATGTGATTAAGGCGGAACTGAAATTGTATAAGGTGGAGTCCTTACAGGAGTTGATGGACTATGCCCAGAGAATTGATGAGAAGAACAAGGTGATAAATAATGAAGGGGGGTGGAATGATAAAGGAGGAAACCGCCCAAGAAGTTATCAACTAGCAAGAACGGTAACATGGAATGGGGGGGAATAATGCAACTGGAGGAAATCACCCAGTTGGAGGAGCTAGTTCAGCTGGAGGTAGCAACTCAGCTACTGAATCCAATAGTCTGAAATCTACTGGCTCATTCAGAGGAAAAGGCTTCAAGAAGTTAACAGATGCAGAATTCCAAGAAAAATCAAGAAAGGGGCTCTGTTTCAGATGTGATGAAAAATTTGAACCAGGGCATATATGCAAGAGCAAGCATCTTCAGGTGCTAATATTGAATGAAGAAGAGGAGGAAGTAGGGGACGAAGAAGGAGGAGGGAGCCAATTAAGAGAAAGCCAAGAAGAAAAGATAGATCTAAGGACATTGCAACTGTCCATGTATAGTATAACAGGACTGACCTCCAAAAAGTCCATAAAGATGTGGGGAGATATTGAGGGAGAGAAGGTAACTGTTCTGGTGGATTGTGGGGCTTCCCATAATTTCATCTCTTCTGCCTTAGTTCGAAAAAGACTAATTCCAGTTACGAAAACAACAGCCTATACTGTAGAAGTTGGAGATGGGCGAAAAATAAGATGTAGTGGTGTTTGCCAAAAGCTGGTATTAGAAATTCAGAGTCTTAAGATTCAGCAAGACTTCTTTGTCTTTGAATTGGGAGGGGTTGATGTGGTGTTGGGGATGGAATGGTTGGCTGAACTGGGAGACATCACAGCCAACTTTAAGGATCTCACATTAAAGTTGCCTACCAGCCAAGGAACCATGGTCTTGAAAGGAGAAACAGCCTTGTCCAGAACTGAAGCATCATTTCAGTCAATAATTCGAGCATTACAGGATGAAGGCCAAGGTTTTTTCCTGGAATGCAAAAAATTAATTCAGGAGCCAGACAACACCACCAGTATTCCAGCTGGAATTCAGAAGATTTTGGAGGAGGCTGGGGTAGTGTTTCAAGAACCCCAAGGGTTACCCCCTTCAAGGAGACATGATCATGCCATAGTGCTGAAGGAAGGAGCCCAAATTCCTAATTTACGCCCTTACAGGTATCCTCACTACCAAAAGAATGAGATTGAAAAATTAGTAAGTGATATGTTGCTGTCTGGAGTTATAAGGCCAAGTGTGAGTCCTTATTCTAGTCCCATTATTCTGGTTAAAAAGAAAGATGGAGGATGGAGGTTTTGTGTTGATTATAGGGCACTAAATAAGATTACAACCCCGGATAAATTCCCAATACAGGTGATTGATGAATTGTTAGATGAGTTGGGAGGTGCCATTATCTTCTCCAAATTGGATCTCAAATCCGGGTATCATCAAATCAAGATGAAAGAAGAAGACATTCCCAAGACTGCTTTTCGAACACATGATGGCCATTATGAATTTGTAGTTATGCCATTTGGCTTAACTAATGCTCCTTCCACATTTCAATCTCTGATGAATGACATTCTAAGGCCATTCTTGAGGAAGTTTGTGCTAGTTTTCTTTGATGACATCCTGATTTACAGCAAGAGTGAGGCGGATCATGAAGAACACCTTAGATTGGTTCTAAAAACATTGGAGGAGCATGTATTGTTTGCGAACAAGAAGAAATGTAGTTTTGGCCAATTTCAGATTGAGTATTTAGGCCATGTAATTTCAGCTCAAGGAGTAGCAGCTGATCCAAAGAAACTGGAAGTCATGATGTCTTGGCCAATACCCAAAGATGTGAAGGCACTTAGAGGTTTCCTAGGCCTCACCGGATATTATAGAAGGTTTGTCAGAAATTATGGCAGCATTGCACGGCCTCTAACTCAACTCCTACAGAAGGATGGGTTTAATTGGGATGAAGAGGCTCAGAAGGCTTTTGATGATCTAAAAGCCATGATGGCCAAGCTGCCAATCCTAACAGTTCCTAATTTTTCAAAAAACTTCACGGTGGAGACGGATGCATCTAGCAAAGGATTAGGAGCAGTTTTGCTACAGGAAGGCAGACCTGTAGCATTTTTGAGTCAAAAACTTTCAGACCAGGCCCAGAAAAAATCAGTCTATGAGAGAGAACTCATGGCCATAGTTATGGCTGTACAAAAATGGAGACATTACTTGATGGGGAGTCATTTTGTGGTTCATACTGATCAGAGGAGCTTAAAGTTTTTAACTGATCAGCGTTTGCTAAATGATGAGCAACTAAAATGGACCTCTAAACTAATAGGATTTGATTTCGAAATCAAATATAAGCCTGGTTGTGAGAATGGAGCAGCAGATGCTTTATCAAGGAAGATGATGTTTTCAGCTATTTCTGTAGTCCAGTTTCAGGACTTAGAAGATTGGATGGATGAAGTTCAATCTGACCCTAAGTTGAAGAAGGTAATTCAAGACCTTCTACAAAATCCAAACTCTCATCCTGGATTCATGTGGCAGAATGGGAAATTGCTGTATAAGGGGAAATTTGTTCTACCTAAGGGGTCTCCAAGGATTCAGTCACTACTTGCTGAATTTCACAACTCAGCAGTAGGAGGTCACTCAGGTTTCTTCAGGACCTACAAGAGAGTAGCTGCTTTGGTATTTTGGGAAGGGATGCGCAAGGATGTGCAACAGTATGTAGCTGCATGTACAGTTTGTCAGCAAAATAAACATCAAGCTCTGACTCCAGCTGGCCTTCTACAACCATTACCCATCCCAACACAGGTTTGGTCAGATATATCCATGGATTTCATTGAAGGTCTCCCTAAAGCCCAGGGTAAGGACAGCATTCTGGTAGTAGTGGATAGATTCACCAAATATGCTCATTTTTTGGCCTTATGTCATCCTTATACTGCAAAGGATGTAGCTGAAGTCTTCCTCAAAGAGATAGTCAGATTACATGGTTTTCCTACCACCATTGTATCTAACCGGGATAAAATTTTTCTGAGTCATTTTTGGACTGAACTTTTTCGGTTAGCTGGAACAAAACTGAAATTCAGTTCAGCATATCACCCACAGTCAGATGGTCAAACAGAAGCTGTGAATAAATGTTTGGAGACTTATTTGAGATGTTTATCTGGGAGTAAACCTAAGCAATGGCCTAAATGGTTAAGCTGGGCAGAATTCTGGTTTAACACCAATTATAATGCTTCTACTCGTCTCACTCCATTCAAGGCCTTATAGGGACGCGACCCACCACTTCTGTTGAAAGGGACAACCATTCCCACAGCAGTAGAAGAGGTCAACAGAATGACACAGGAGAGAGATACAATTCTGCATGATATGAAGACTAATCTAGTGAAGGCACAAGATCAGATGAGAAAGTTTTCAGATCAACGTAGAAGGGATGTCCAGTTTGAGATTGGTGATTGGGTTTATCTCAAGTTACAGCCTTATAGGCTTCGATCCCTAGCCAAGAAGATGAATGAGAAGCTGCGACCAAGGTTTTATGGACCATATGAAGTGATAAAAAAGGTGGGACAGGTAGCTTACCAATTACAACTACCTAATGACAGTAAGTTACATCCTGTTTTTCATGTCTCTCTTCTCAAGAAAGCCATTGGCCCAACTACTTCTCCACAACCTTTGCCTCCTCTGTTATCAGAAGAATGGGAGTTACAAGTTGAACCCTTGGAAGTATTAGAAGCTCGCAACAGTTCTTCTGGAAATAGTGAAGTTTTGATCAGATGGAAGGACCTTCCAGACTTCGAAGCCACTTGGGAACCATTTGAGGTCATCAAGACACAGTTTCCACAATTTCCCCTTGAGGACAAGGTGAAACTTTTGGGGGGGAGTATTGTTAGGATCAGACCTCCAATAAAGAAGAGGTATGTTAGGCGCAATAAAGGAATAAGTCGGGCACAATAACTGAATAACTAATTCAGTTATGGTTAGCTGTTGGAATGTTTTAAATAAAGGAAATCAGAGGAGAATGGGTAGGAAAATTAGTAGGAACTGGTTGGGAGAGGTTAGGCTCTCGAATCCCTAACAAATCTGTAAATTCTCTCTGTTTTCTATTCAATACAATTCCCATTTGATTCAGTTCTTACACTACCATACAAGTCTATCCGTATACATTGCAAGAAAAATTTGTTCAAGATTAACTCAATTTGCCATCCCATTTTTTTAAGGATTTAATTTATATACAATATGTGTAAAAAAGTTTTACACAGAAATCCAATTGTGTTCTGCCACATCATTTAATAAATATAACATCACATGTGTTATTAAATTCAATAAATGACATGACAATACATCATTGGATGTTCGTGTAAAACTTCTATACACTATCCGTGTATATATATATTAAACTCTTTTTTAATTGTTTTATATATCTACAATTTCTTAGATATTGAATGCATCCAACAACAGAGAGCCACCTCCATATACAATTTTCTTTCCCATCAAAATCAAGAAAACTTCTTGAAAATTTCTTTCCTGAAAGATTATTTCATAAATTAATTACTTTTCTAAAAAAAACCAAATGGTCAAAAAGAAAAGCTATAGAAAAGAGACAGATAAACAGCATAAAACAGTGGAACCTAGAAACAGAAAAGTTAATTAACCCCTAAAGAAAGTCTCTGCATTCTGTAGTGGCACCCTTTTCCCTTTCCTTTTTATTCTATCTATCTGTATCTATATTTTAATATATACATACACTTTGGTAAGTCCCTTGTTTAAGGCCCCAGAAACAGTTAAACAACATCATAACAGAAAGAAGAAACACCAGTACAAAACACAACCATCCTTCGATTCCCTCATCTCACAATCTTTTATTTAATTTATTAATTATCATTTGTTTTTTAACTATACAAGGTTTTGTTTTTCAAATGCTGCGTGTCAACTTTTTCTTTGCTTCTTTTTATTATTATTATAATTCCCTCATATAAATATAATTGGTTGTGCTAACTAATAAGGAAGAGAGGGAAGAAGCAGAATAGAGGAAGAAAAAGAGCATGAACCATCCAACCAAGGAAGACCAAGTTGAATCATTTCTAATTTCTGATTGGACCGGTAAGATGGTGCTCTTTAATACCCAAGTTAGCATATTCCATGTTTTTGGCTTTTCTTATGTCGCAGGTGGGCTTTGTTGGGGGGTTTTAGGGTTGTTTTGTTGACTATATCCTCTGTGTTTTTGTTCACACAGTTTGTGATTCTGGACAAGGCCTGTGATTTTGGGAGGTGGGTTTCTTTCAAAATCCCACTTTGAGGTGCCTGACAAGTATGCTGAGAATTGGTTGAAATTTATTGAACAAGTTGCTCCACCTTAAGTTTTATCATGAATAAATTATGCTGTTTTAAGTCTTCTTTCTCTCAGGTAAGAATGTAACATCTCCCACAATTGTCTTCTTTTTTTATGCTTTTACATGAAAGGTTATATGTTTTTTTCCTTTCTATTGGGTTTGAAGGAAATTCAATTTTGTGGTTCTGTTTCTGGATGATTAACTACAGTATCCATGCCTAATTCTCACTTGTTGTTGGTAACTATCACTTTAGGGAAAACTTGAATTCTGCATGAAACCATCAATATTCCCTGCATATCATCTTGGGATTTGGGAAGGGGACACCTGACTGACTCCCTAATCAGTGGGTGTGCCCTTTCTTTTTCTAGAATTTTAATTTTAATGTGTTACATATGCTTAGTTAGTAATTTAATTTTGTTGCAGAATACAGAATTCTAGTTTTTGTCCTGATCCTAATGTTTGTTGGATTTTTTTAATGGTTAACAAGGAGAGATAAATTGTTTTAGTAATTACTACTAGTATATAATTTACCTGTAAGTGGTTTAAGATCTACCACCAAGAAGTTTGTAAGTTGCCTGTATGAAACTTTATCATTTTATACAACTAAAAAAAAAATTGACATTTTGGGCATCCATGACCATCTTGAACTTTGAAGGCTCTGTTTGTTTTATAGGGGATTGTTGTTGAAATAACTGTGGATTTTGGGAGTGTATTTGTCCATTCATTGTAGATGGGTTGAGAAATCATAACTTTTCCTAGCTTCCATATATGTTTTGCTAGCAGAACTTTTCTTTTACTTTGTTTTGGTTACTTTATAGCTTGTAGCTGCACGTTCCTCATCCAGCACCGGTAAGGGGAAGAACCATGAAGGGTCAGTGAAGTATGGTTTCACTCTAGTGAAAGGGAGAGCTAATCATCCAATGGAGGATTACCATGTTGCCAAGTTTATGAAGATAAAGGAAAAGGAATTGGGATTGTTTGCTATTTATGATGGTCACCTGGGAGATCGTGTACCTGCCTACTTACAGAAACATTTGTTTTCCAACATTTTAAAGGAGGTGTTTACTCTGAGAGATGTGAAAAATAAATAATTATAAGCCTTCTATGCTAGTTTGATCAGAATTCAGAGTGGAAAGGTTACATTCTTATAATTGTTCATTTTCATTGTAGGAAGAATTCTGGGATGACCCTGCTGCATCTATAGCAAAAGCATATCTGAGTACAGATCAGGCAATTCTTTCACTTAGTTCTGATTTGGGACGTGGTGGATCAACAGCTGTAACTGCAATATTAATCAATGGTCAAAAGTTATTGATAGCTAATGTAGGAGATTCACGAGCAGTTCTTTCAAGAAAAGGTCAAGCGGTGCAAGTGACTACAGATCACGAGCCCAACACAGAAAGAGGCAGCATTGAGAATAAAGGTGGTTTTGTCTCCAACATGCCAGGTACGTTAATGCTTTCATTATTCATGTTTCTTATCCGCCTGCTTTCAAATTCTAGTAATTTTGGTGTGGATCTTCTCACTTTTGTTTAGTCTGTAGCTACCAATTTGTGGGAAGAGACTATACTCTAGTTGCTTTTGTGAATTTCACTGTTATGATTATGATTCCCTGGAAGTAGCTGGAAGTTTTTGCGTTGAAACCAAAATAAGACAAAGCAAATTAAATGATGTGTCTATTTAACTAGATTATATAAGCTTGCACAAGCAATATTCTATGTTTAGATGGGATGCTGCTGCATAATGAATTTGAATGTACTTGTATGAATTCATGTGCTTTGTTATATAAAGCAAAACTAAATTCAAATGCAGAAAGTCCTTGTCCTGTTATTCAATGCACTACAAACTGCATTGTGATTGACTGATTGTGGCTTTACCTTTGCTTGGAAAAGATTTTTTTACCTACACCATGAGCCATAGGACTTTGGTTTGGTCTCTAGCATGAATCGATGCATGTTATAGTGAAGAAACAATTGATGCATGTTATAATATTGTTTATTGTGATGCAAGTGATATTTTTCATGACACCACAAAGTTAGCATTGCATATATTAATGTTGATCTCTGATACATCTCAGGTGATGTGCCTAGAGTAAATGGGCAACTGGCCGTTTCTCGTGCATTTGGAGACAAGAGCCTCAAGTCACATTTGCGATCAGACCCTGATGTACAGAGTATTGATGTAGATGTTGATATTGATATTCTAATCCTTGCAAGTGATGGACTTTGGAAGGTGAATTATTGCAATCCAAACATCTGTTGTCTAAGTAAAAAATTTAAAGCATATATGGTTTAAATGGGAAAACATTTTTCCTTTGCATGTGCTAAATCAGGTAATGCCTAATCAAGAGGCCGTGGATATTGCTAGAAGGATGAAAGATCCACTGAAAGCAGCTAAGCAGCTAACAGCTGAAGCCTTAAAAAGAGACAGTAAAGATGATATATCTTGCGTTGTGGTTAGATTTAGGTGTTGATATCTTTCAAACTATGTTTCTTGCTGAATGCAGTTTATAGCACCAATAAAGGGTATATCTCTACAGGGCATGCCAATTTATGGACTGCAACAAAACATCATATACTACATACTTGGTTGGGTTAGTTACTTCTGACTGAATTCATTAGGTAGTTTTGCCAAAGATAAAGGAAAAAGGGTATGTCAACTTTTGAAATTGCTTTCCACATTTCATTTTGTCGTTTGTGATTGTTTGATTTCTTTATTTTAAGTGTGAATATTAGGAATCTGTATTGTGTTGTTTTATTCTGCATAAGAGAAGTGGCAGCTATATGTAGATGGAGAATATGCATCTAATTAGTGGTTGGAGAATTGTTATTGTTTTGGTGGTGATTAGTCCTATCCATGTTTTTATCCAAATTTATCAAGCACCCTCTTTTCTGTGTTCCAATTTCCCAAATGGGAGGAGTGCCCAAGTTCCATGAGAAAGCTGGGACTCCATTTACATAAGGACACCAGCAAATCATGAACAAAAGCTCCACATGGACACACAAAGAAAATGAGAATTATTCTCATCATCAATGTGCCGACCAAGAGAAAATAATGAAAACAATGTGCTTGAATTGCCAATTTTAATGAATTTGTCAAACAAAAAGTTTGAAAAAAAAAAAAAAAACTGTTAATGACTGACTTTTGTAATGGCTTAAACTTTAGAACATATCCCTCACACAAATTCTTTGGGATAAAGCCTGGACGATACGCAGGGTTATTTGACTTTGTTAAACCCATGTATCTATTTAGAAGGATCGTGCAATGAGATCAAATTCTTAATTATTTGGTAGAAGGGCTTTTTGTTAATTTGTTATCTTTTTATAATCATTTTTATTAATTAATTAAGTAAAAATGATGATATAGTTAATAAAATAATGATCAATGTCATAATGAATTTTTTAAATAACTAATAAATAAGAAGAAAATATATTTTATAAAACATTAATTAAAAAAATATTTAATGAAGGAGCATACACGTTCATTGTAAAAATATTTTACATTATCCTTTAATGATATTATCACATAATTTAATAAGTTTAATAATACATGTGGTATAATATTCATTAGATAATATGACAATATATATTAAATTTTTTACATTGACTATGCCTAATAACTAAACTCTTTGAAAAATCAAGCAATACGTACATTCTATGTTATAGAAACCAATAATCAGAAAACTTTTGTTTTTTTTAACCTATTTGAAACAAGTTTAGCCAAAAGTTAAGATGCTTGACTCTTTTATACCACGGCTAAACTTGCATCGAAAATCGCATCGAAAAAGAGACATGTCTTGCCAAAAAAATGCTACACATATACTAAGAATAAATTATCAATGGTGATTACCAAATCAAATAAATCTAAATTTATGAAATAATTTTTGAAGATAATATATCATTAGTATAAAAAAAAGAAAATATATCATTTTTATCCAAAAATGGGATTTTTAGCCTTTATTTGATTGTTGTTATTAAAAACTACTCTTTTTAAAAAATTTAGAAAAACTAAAACTCGTTTATTTTCAGAAAAATGTTTTTTATTTCAATTTCCTATTTTTTAGTTTCAATTAGAAAAAATGCTAAATGGTTTTTTTATAGAAAACAAAGAAACCATTATAAAGTTATTTTCACTGTTTCCTGGAAATAGAAAACAAAATGAAAATATAGTGATATTTTTATAATTAAAGGTAAAAATATTTTTATAATTAAATTAAAAAAAATAGGAAATAGAAAAAATATTGTTTTCTGAAAGTAAATGCCTCTTATTTGGATAATTTTTTTACTTATTATTTTGAAAATAAAAAGTGAAAACTATCTAAAGAAGTTTTCAAATTTCAATCTAAAAATTTCTTTTACAATAAATATAAAACAAATTTAAAAAATAATTTTTTAAAGTAAATTTTAAGAATCAAGAATATAAAGTGTTTTAATTACCTCCTTTGTTTAAAATTTTGCGTTCTGTGAAAGAAACAAATCACGGCATCACATTGCATCAAATGTTATTTTATTTATTTATTTGTCCAATTTTTTTTGTCAAATCCTTTTTTTTTTGTCAACATCTTGCTCCAACAGATGCAGGCCCATGATGGCCCAGAATTCTAGGGTTTAGCTAACCTCCTGCTATATAAAATGGAGCAAGATAAACAAATTACATGATCGATGGCATGTTAGCTGTTACCACGCTGCGTCTGTTTCATATTTGGGTAGAAATTAAACTAGCAATTATGTGTGTGTTAATGTGTTATGTGTATGTTGTGTTCGAATTTGAAATGTGAATTGCCTCTTCTTTCGGTTGCAAGAGCTGAGATCTGCGGATCGATTTCTTGACGACCTTGTTCTCGGGGCATACATCCATTTTACGACCATAGTCTTTTGGGGACTCAATTTTCCAGATAATCTAAGGTTCCTTTGGTTCTTCTGGATCCCCTGTTTTGGTTACATTCACTATCCCTTTTGTCCCTTCCCTTTAACGCTTAGATTAGTGCTTAGAAAAAAAAAACAAAAACACCGAGTTACAGGGAAACTTAATATTGGAGTTAGTTTATTTAGATGCTTGATTGTAACCAAAACTGATATGAAGGGTCTTTGTTCATGTTTAAGACTGCATTCGTGTTTTTCCTACCTTTGCCTGTATGGTATCTGCACTTTATATAATTATGCTTAACCGCTAACTATTTTGCTTTAAGTGAATCCAATTCGGCGTATTAGGTTTAAGGTTTATATGTACATTAGAGATTTTGCAACTATCCAAATAAGAAAGAAATAAGAAAGAAACTATATTAGCTTAACCATTCTCTTGGTAAAGTATGATGAGTTTCAATTAAATTTGGAGTGAAAATCAAACTTAGTATATTTTTGTCAAATCATAAATATGAAAAGAATTACATAAAATTGCTAACACCTCTTTTATAGCTCATAAGAATCTTACAAGGAAAGAGTGTCAAGAAACTTCAAAGGAAAAAGAAAATTGCTCTAAGGTAACATTGTATGTTACTTATATACTAGTAAGTATTTTTTTCACCAAAAAAAAAAAACAATACTAGTAAGTATTTGTGAAATTGTTGTGCGACACAAAACTAACTTATTTTAAAAGTTTTTCACTTATAAGCCACATGTTACTTTAGCTAATTTCTAATTTATTTAATTTTCTTTCATTTTATCTCTTATATATTAATATATTGGAAAAAATATGTTTTTCGTCCCTATAGTTTCGCTTAATTTTGGTTCTCATCCCCATCCCCGTCCATGTAGTTTCAAAAATCCCCAACCGTCGTCCATGTCGTTAATGAACTCTGTTATCTTGCTGACCTAGCAAATGGAATATCCACCTCACCCAATTAAAGGGTCCCACTTAGCTGACTCAGTTAATTAATTAATTTCCATTTAAATTTTAATTATTAAAAAAAATAAATTATTTTTGGGTAAAATATGTTTTTGGTCCCTATAAAATTAGCGAGTTTTGCTTTTGGTCCCTATAATTTTTTTTTATTAAAGCGTCCACCCAAATTTTTTTTTTGCAATTAGTCCCTCCCCTCAATTTATTGTGTCAAGTGCTTACGTGGCACATCTTTTCTCTCCTAATCATCCACTCATGTAGTTCTAGCGGTCTTAAACCACCATAAAATTACCCCACTTCCAGTTCCTCTTTTTCTTCCTCATCTCCCCCACTCACTCCTCCCCCACCATGTAGAAACACAGGGAAACACTAGAAGGGGGTTGAATAGTGTTTCTTAATATTTTATGGAAGCTTTTCGCAAACAGTGAGTTTTAAAAACGTTTCAGACAGGTTTAAGGTGCTGTCTGAAGTTTCTTAAGACGACTTCTGAAAATGTCTTTTGAAAGGTTTCTTGCTTTTAAAATATCAGAACAGTTTTTCAACACCCTTTGATTAGAATAAATAAATTGACAAGAGATAAGGGTAAGAAAACTTAGCCAAGAAATTTATCTTGGTTCACTCACTAACACTGTGAGCTACGTCCAGTCCCAATGCCAACTAGCACTTGGATTTTCCCTTAATCTTTACCAAGATTACAAGTATTCTTTTGTAGTCAAGCCTCTTCAGGCTCTACAACCAAGTATTCTTTTACAGACAAGCCTCTCCAGGCTCAACAACCAAGTATTCTTTTACAGGCAAGCCTCTCCAGGCTCAACAACCAAGTATTCTTTTACAGACAAGCCTCTCCAGGCTCAACAACCAAGTATTCTTTTACAGACAAGCCTCTCCAGGCTCAAAAACAATTTTACAAAGAAAATAAGTCTAAGCTTTTAAACTATATCAGTTTGAAGCTTAAACATAGACAATGTACAATATAAGTGAGGTATGCTCAGGATATACAAATTGTGTACAAAGATAATTTTATCAGAGTGTTTTTAAAGAATAAAAACTTGCAGCGTGATATTCTCTTAGACTTTCTTGTATAATGAATCACTAACTTCTGATGGTCTTCATGAAGAGGTATTTATACCCAATCTTCAAACTGTTGAAACTTCAATCCGTTGAAATTTCAATCCGTTGAAAAACCATCGTTTACAGATAGCATTAAATGTTATTTAATCCGTTGTGAGACATGCTTCTGAGAGTTCTGATTTCTCTGACACTGTACAAGGTTGGTGCTGCCATAAAGCTGCTACTATTGTTGCTGCAAAGGCTGCATTGCAGAGATTTCCTCAGTGGTGTATGAAATTCAAAAACACCAGGAAAGGTCTCTGTGTTCCTTGCCATAAATGTGTTTGAAAAGGTACGTGCAGTAGAGACTCAGAAAAGTCTTCACAAACTTCAGCAAAGGGTGTCACGTCATAAATGAGACTTCAGACGGCTTCAACACTTCAGACGGGTTGAACCTTCAGAAGGCTTTAACTCCTCAGACAGGTTGAAGACACTTCATATAATCTTATATATTCTAAGTGGCTTGCTGAAATCATAGATAAACCATTAAACCATATATGCATCTATGATAAATATTTTAACTCAAATTTGTTAAGCATTAAAACTTGGGAATTTAGCTGTCTTAAACATCATAATTTCCATTATGATATTTTTGAGACTCAACATTCTCCCCCTTTTTAATGATGACAAATTTCCTTTAAAATACATAAATCTGAAAGGAGATTTAAAATTGAAAATAAAAATAACTCCCCCTCAGATGATGATCACTTAAACTGATTTTTGATCAAATACATGTATCAGTTTATCAGTTACTCCCCCTGAGACCTGTAATCACTTCATATTCATATTTTTGTTAGTTTTTAATACTCCCCCTTTTTTCATCAATCAAAAGGGAATCTAGAGCACAACAACAATAATCATAGCACAGTTATGAAGTATAATAACAGTAAACTTAGTATAATCACATCACAAACACAACATTCATGAGTAAATACTGATGGTATTAATCAAAAGAGTTCCGATAAACAAGAAATTAATCACTTGGCAGAAATAAACATGAGACATGGCTACACCATCGACTACCCATCCTTCTTCAGCAAAGCTTCTTTCATGAAAGATATCAGTTCATCATTTGCTTTGTCAATCTGAGAGATGAGATCAGTCTTCATGTCTTCCTGGCCACTCTTAATCTGCTATTGCTCATGTAGAATCTGGTCTTGTTTAGCAATGAGATCAGCATTCTTCTTCTCCAGCTTCTTTATCTTCATCCTCAGTCTCCTGTTTTCTTCTTCAAGATATGGTTCTACTTCATAGAATATAAGCTGAATGTGTCTACACACAAACCTCAACACATCATAACCTGGAATCAGTCCATACTCATGTGGATGGTAGACTGGGCAAAAGAATGTTCCAATGGGGTTGATCATCTCCCATTCATCATGAAAAGGTGCAGTCAGAGGTGGGAAGTGGCCTCTTATGTACATGTACTGCACATTCATGGATCTCCTATAGTCAATGAGAGAATCAGCATCTGGTCCAGTTGACCCAGAAGAGGATCCAACATCCTCTCTGATCTTCCAGTAAGATGCCCAAACTCTGTCTTTGGAACTATGATCCATTCCTCCTCCTTGTCTTTTCACCCTTGCTGGTAGCTCCTTCCATTCTCTTGGAGTCAGAGGCTTGAAGGGGGCTGGATAAGCCTTTGGTTCCTTGAACTTATCATCAGGACCTTCCTTCAGAGGGTACCTAGGAACAATCCTATCAGGTTGCACCAGGATCTTGGTGGTTGGCCTGATGGAAAATGCTCTAGGAGGCCTGTATCCTCTCATGCCAACAGATTTGATGCAGTCCCTCTCAAACAATTTTCCCTCTGTGTATAAATGCCTTGCAAAACTCCAATCTTCATTGGACAGCTTCAGACAATCTTCATCAGAGAAGGGGTTGAGTGGAGCCCACTTGTGAGCAGGTGGTACCACACCCTTTCTGATCTTTTCTAACTGCCCTAAATACATCTGATCTAGTCCTCCTTGATACTTTTCCCTTTCTTCAGCTGCTGAGTGCTTGATAAGCCCATGGTGAAGAGAGATAGGTGGTGCATCTCTGAAGTATAGGAATTCTTCATAGAGGTTTTGGAACTTGGGAACCCTTTCTCTTTCAAAGAAGGGTCCTTCATACCTCTTATGGGGCACTTCAGCTTCTTCTTCATATTGATGCTGAGTGGAAGGAAATGCATAAGGATCAAAAGTGGGTTCTGTGAAGAAATCCCTACTCTTGGGTCCTAGCCTTATGTGTTCAGGCAGCATACTCCCTTTCCACACCTTTGAGCTTTCTCTTTGCTGAATCTCCACAATAGGTTCTTCAGATTGGGTTGACTCTGAAGATGATGATGATGGTGAAGATGGTGGTGATGGAGGGGATGATGGAGATGGTGGTGCTGGTGATGGTGGTGTTGGTTCTTCTTCTGTCTCCATAGGTTGCTGAACATCTTCCTTCTCTTTCTCTTCTTTCTTTTCTTCTTTTTCTTCTCCTCTTGTTTCTTTTCTGGTGATGAGGGTGGTGATAGAGTCACATTGTCAAACCTCACTCTCAACCTCTTCTTCTCAGGTTGAGTTTTCACAGGTTCAGACACCCTCTCCTTTTCTCTTTCTGTTTGCTTTTCTTCCCTCCTTTTCTTGAAGTACAGGTTTGCCTTCACAAAATTCTGGTATTTGATGGCCTCATCCATTGCATCCAGTTGGCTAGCAATACTCTTTGTAACCCTGACAGTGGGTTCAGGAGCTGTCTCAAGAATTTTGCTTTTCTTCTTCTTTCTCTGTTGTGCACGTGATCTTTTCCTTTTCTTGGTTCCCTGAGCCATTGTAGCCAGCCTCTCATCTTCAGCCAAGGCTAGCTAAGATGCCATAGCAAGAGCATAATCAGTCTTCTCTTGCTCAGCCTTCTTCTCCAATTCTTCTTGCTCCAAAGCAGTAGCAATGGCTGCTACTTTAATCAGTTCTGGATCAGAGGGACATGCAGCCAAAGGTGCTGGTGCAACAGCTTCAGAATCATCAAAGACAGTTAGCTCTTCCTCATGAGCCTGTCCTTCTATTTCAGAAGTAGGCTTAGGAGTAGGAGGTTTTACACCTTCAGAGTCCTGACCCACAATTTCAGAGGGCTTTGGCAAAGCCTTCTGAACAGGTTCAGATGCCTGAGTGTGCAAAGTCTTAGCTTTTGAAGATACCTTTGCTGCACTTCTTACTGGTAACTTCTGCAATTTAGGTTGAGGGGATGGTTTGGAGGCCTTGAACTCTCCCTTTCTGATATCCCCTTGAAGCTCTCTTTCCAGAATATCCAAGGTGCTTTTCTCCTTGAGGCCTTCTCCATTAGCACACTCTCCTTCAAAGTAGGAGATGGAGGTCTTGGGGTGAGAGGATTCTTTAGATTCATGCTCTTCAGATTGGCCTCACCAAAGAATGCAGGTGCCTTGTGATCATATAATCTCTCAATGGGTACTTTAAAGTGCAAGAGTACCTTGGTAATGAAAGTGTTGTGAGGTAGATTTGCACTGGAGTCTCTGATCTTCTTTTGTATATGGAACATAAGAATGATTGGAAGATTCATCTTCTCCTTCTGCAACAAGTGAATCAAGCAGAATCTCTCCAACTCAGACACGTGATTTCTGCTCCCACTCTTAGGAATTATTGAGCATCCTAAGATGGAGTGTAAAACCCTGACTTTATCCAGCATGAACTTTGAATCCATATTCTTGGGTTCTTCAGTCCCATACAACATCATTGTATATTTCTTCTGTCCTCCATTCTTCAGCTCCCACCCAGGAGTGAAGGATACTCCCTCTTCCGTTACACCAGTAATAATAGCCAGAATGCTTTCATCCACGAACACAGGAACACCACGAACATCAGCCCTGATGCTAAGATATATTCCCTTGGAGTTAGGGATTCCTCTGGCTGAAGCCTAGAAATCAATCACACTCTGCTCATGCCACGAGCAGTAAACGTTGTCAAAGAATGGAGTCCAGCCAACAGCATCAAACTCCTCAACTAAATCCATGCCAAGATTTCTGAGGTCTTCAAGGTCCACACCTTTTGATCTGACAATGTTTCCACCAGAGCTGGAAGACTTCTTTGGTGACATTGAAGTTGCAGAGAAAAACGGTTGCAAGAAGACGAAGAAGTTCAAACAGTGAGCTGAGAGAAATTGTAAGGCTTCTCCAACACACTAACTCCTGCATTTATAGACCCATGATGCAATGATGGCTTGAACTGGCTACACATACATTGGGTAACGTGCGAAGTGGAAGAGACAAAATAAATGGAATTAAACCGTCTCAGATAGCCACATCATCAAGTCATTTCAGACAAGTGAGAAGTTTCAGACACACATATAGATTTCAGATACCCCAAAATTTCAGACATGTCACAATTTCAGACACCCTGAAATTTCAGACGCTCTTAGCATATCAGACAGCATACAAAGTCAATTATTTGAAAATGCATATATGTTCAAATTATTGCGTATGAACTTAAATCTATCTTCAGCCAGGGGTTTTGTGAATAGATCTGCCCATTGATGCTCTGTGTCAATGAACTGTATATCAAAAACACCTTTCTGAACATAGTCTCTAATGAAATGATGCTTGATTTCTATATGCTTAGCCCTAGAATCTTGAATAGGGTTTTTAGACAAATTAATTGCACTTGTATTATCACACAAAACAGGTATAGAAGAGATAGGAATATTAAAATCTTCAAGCTGATACTTCACCCATAGCAGTTGTGAACAACAACTGGCTGCTGAGATGTATTCTGCTTCTGCTGTTGATAAAGCAATGGTGCTTTGCCTTTTGCTCGACTAGCTGATCATGTTATTTCCAAAGAAATGACATCCTCCACTGGTGTTTTTTCTTTCTATTCTATCTCCAGCAAAGTCAGCATCACAGTATCCTGTTAACCTGCAATCTTTGCTCTTCTTATAGCACAGACCAAGATTAGTAGTACCTTTAAGATATCTAAAAATCCTCTTAACAGCTTTGTAATGAGTAGTTCTTGGATCTGATTGAAATCTAGCACAAAGACACACACTGAACATTATGTCAGGTCTGCTTGCTGTTAGATACAATAAAGAGCCAATCATTCCTCTATACAAAGTTTGATTCACTGGTTCTTCATTTTCATCCTTGCTTAAAGATGAAGAGGGATGCATAGGAGTTGACATGGGTCTGCAATCACTTAAGTTAAACTTCTTAAGCATTTCTTTTGTATATTTTTCCTGATGGATCCATATACAATTAGAATCTTGCTTAATTTGAAGTCCTAAGAAAAATTTTAGTTCTGCCATTAAACTCATTTCAAACTCTGATTGCATTAACTCAGAAAACTCTTTGCACAGAGAAGAATCAGTTGAACCAAATATAAAGTCATCAACATATATCTGGACAAGTATAAGATTTTTGTTAGACTGTTTTCTAAAAAGAGTTGTATCCACTTTTCCTCTTTCAAAACCATTTTTTATAAGAAAACTGCTCAATCTGTCATACCAAGCTCTTGGGGCTTGTTTCAGACCATAAAGAGCCTTTTTCAATTTGAAAACATGATCACGAAAAGCAATGTCTTCAAAACCAGGGGGTTGTCTAACAAAAACTTCTTCTTCAATGAATCCATTGAGAAAAGCACTTTTGACATCCATTTGATATAGTTTGATGCCATTATTTACAACATAAGAGAGAAGAATTCTAATTGCTTCTAACCTAGCAACAGGGGCAAAGGTTTCAGTGAAGTCAATACCTTCTTGTTAATTGTACCCTTGAGCCACCAATCTTGCTTTGTTTCTGACCACTTTCCCTTCTTCAGACAGCTTGTTTCTGAACACCCATTTGGTTCCAATAATTGTTTTCCCATGGGGTTTAGGAACAAGTGTCCAGACATCACTCCTAGCAAATTGATTTAGCTCCTCTTGCATGGCTAGGATCCACCCTTCATCATGTAGAGCTTCATCAATGTTCTTTGGCTCAATTTCAGACAGAAGAGCAAGAGAATTCAGATTCTTGAATTTTGATCTTGTCTTAACTCCTTCTGAAGTGCTGCCAATGATTTGCTCTTTTGGATGATGTGACCTGATTCTCCAGTCAGGTTTCTGAGGTGATACAAGATCAGTCTGAGACTCAACATTTGTCTGAAGAGGTTCAGTGACAGATGGTGCTTCAGACACCTGTTCATCCTTCCTGCTAACATGAGCATTCAACTCCATTCCTGCAAAATCCTCTTCTAGATCTGATAGTTCCCTATCAGTCTCTTTCTTGTCATTGAATTTAACATGAATTGATTCCTCTACAATTAAAGTTCTAGAGTTATACACTCTATAGGCTTTAGATGTTTCAGAATATCCTATGAAAAATCCTTTGTCAGATCTTGCATCAAATTTTCCAAGATCATCCTTGGTGTTGAGTATAAAACACTCACATCCAAAGGGGTGGAAATATGATATGTTGGGTTTTCTTCCTTTCCACAATTCATAAGGAGTCTTTTTCAGAATTGGTCTTACCAATATTCTGTTTTGAAGGTAGCAAGCTGTGTTAATAGCTTCTGCCCAGAAGGATCTTGGTAGATTGCATGAGTTGAGCATGGTTCTACCCATTTCTTGCAAGCTTCTGTTCTTTCTCTCAACAACCCAATTTTGCTGAGGTGTTCTAGCCACAGAGAAATTGTGTGAGATCCCATTCTCATCACAGAACAGTTGAAAGTTTGCATTCTCAAACTCTCCACCATGATCACTTCTAATGACAGATATGCAGAATCCTTTTTCATTCTATACCTTCTTGCAGAATATTGTGAAATTCCTAAAAGTCTCATCCTTGCTTCTTAGGAATAACACCCATGTGTATCTAGAATAGTCATCAACAATGACCAAACCATATTTTTTACCACTAATACTTTCTATTCTAATAGGACCAAACAAGTCAATATGTAACAGTTCTAAAGGTCTGCTAGTGGAAACAACATCCTTACTCTTAAAAGAGTGTCTTGTTTGTTTCCCTTTCAGACAGATTTCACATAAAATTTCAGATTTGTAAGAAAGCTTGGGCAGTCCTTTAACAAGGTTATATTTTGCTAACTTTGAGATTAATCTCAAGCTGGCATGCCCAAGTCTTTGGTGCCAAATCTGTTTTTCATCTTCAACAGAAATAAAACATTTTACATTTTGACTTGCCAACTCCTCTAGATCAATTTTATACACATTGTTGTGTCTCTTAGCAGTAAAAAGGATTTGATCAAGAGAGTCTTTGACTATACATCCTTCTTTAGTAAAAGAGACCACATATCCACTGTCACACAATTGACTTATGCTCAGTAGATTGTGCTGAAGTCCCTCTACTAGAAGAACATTCTTAATAAGGGATAGAGGAGATATACCTACAGTCCCTATTCCTGTGATCTTCCCTTGCTGGTTTCCACCAAAGGTGACCACACCTCCTGCTCTGGGCCTAAGGTTTTGGAACAAAGACCTTTCTCCTGTCATGTGTCACGAGCACCCACTGTCCAGGTACCATTTGTGGGGTTTCCTTTGTCCTGTTAAACACATCTCAGACTCTGAGTTGTCTGATAAGGGCAGGCTGGCCATAAGACACAGGTTGGCCTCTTCTGAAGTGTCTTCCTCTTCTTCTGAGGTAGACTCATCAAGATCCTCCCATGTTGCCATCAGACCTTTCTTCTTTTTGAAGAATTTCTTCTTTTTGAAGTCATTCTTCTTCAATCTTGGACAATCAGCCTTCATATGACCTGGTTGTTTACACTCATAATAAATAGTTTTGTCATTTTGAGAATCCTTACCTGACTTACCTACTTTAGAGGTTGAGGGTTGGTTCTTTCTGAACTTCCCTCTGTTCTGCAGCATCCTTTTGATTTTCCTGCTGAGAAGAGCAAGATCATCATCTTCTGAGCTATCTTCAGAATCTTCATCTGCTTCTGAAGTTTCCTCAGCTTGCATAGCTTTCATGTTACCATGCCTAGGCTGTTTGGCCTTGGAGTTTAGTGCTATAGATTTCTTCTGGATGTCATCTTCCCCAAGCTCAAGCTCATGAACTTTAAGAGATCCCAACAGTTCTTCCATTCTAAGAGAGTTTAAGTCTCTTGCCTCTTGAATGACTGTAACTTTGGGTCTCCAGGACTTAGGCAAACTTCTTAGAATCTTTCTATTGTTGTCTCCAGATTCATAAGTTCTACCCAAGGACCTGAGTCCATTAGTTATGGTCTGAAACCTCCCAAACATTTGATCAATGGTTTCAGATTCTTCCATCTTGAACATCTCATATTGATGTATGAGCATGCTGATTTTGGATTGCTTTACAGTCTCAGTCCCTTCATGGGCAGCTGCAAGAGTATCCCAAATCTCCTTGGTAGATGAACATCCATGAACCTTCTCATACTCTGATTTATTCAAGGAACATATCAGATAGAGTTTGGCTTTAGCGTTCATTTGAACTCCAGCCTTCTGCTCCAAGGTCCATTCAGCCTTAGGTATTGGCACTCCATTATGCATAGGCACATAGTCTCCATCAGTGACTACGTCCCAGACATCAATGTTGTTTCTCTCAATGAACAACTTCATACGATCCCTCTAGTAGTGGTAGTCCACTCCATTGAATGCTGGGGGTCTTGTAATAGAGGCTCCTTCGGTGATGTATTGCCTGTTGTTGGAAGCTTCCATCTGGATCTTTAGTCCTCAACACTTGTTAGGTGCTCAACCCTGAGTTGAGCTCTGATACCAACTGTAGAAACACAGGGAAACACTAGAAGGGGGGTTGAATAATGTTTCTTAATATTTTATGGAAGCTTTTCGCAAACAGTGAGTTTTAAAAACGTTTCAGACAGGTTTAAGGTGCTGTCTGAAGTTTCTTAAGACGGCTTCTGAAAATGTCTTTTGAAAGGTTTCTTGCTTTTAAAATATCAGAACAGTTTTTCAACACCCTTTGATTAGAATAAATAAATTGACAAGAGATAAGGGTAAGAAAACTTAGCCAAGAAATTTATCCTGGTTCACTCACTACCACTGTGAGCTACGTCCAGTCCCAATGCCAACTAGCACTTGGATTTTCTCTTAATCTTTACCAAGATTACAAGTATTCTTTTGCAGTCAAGCCTCTTCAGGCTCTACAACCAAGTATTCTTTTACAGACAAGCCTCTCCAGGCTCAACAACCAAGTATTCTTTTACAGACAAACCTCTCCAGGCTCAACAACCAAGTATTCTTTTACAGACAAGCCTCTCCAGGCACAAAAATAATTTTACAAAGAAAATAAGTCTAAGCTCTTAAACTATATCAGTTTGAAGCTTAAACAGAGACAATGTACAATATAACTGAGGTATGCTCAGGATATACAAATTGTGTACAAAGATAATTTTATTAGAGTGTTTTTAAAGAATAAAAAACGTGCAGCGTGATATTCTCTTAGACTTTCTTGTATAATGAATCACTAACTTCTGATGGTCTTCATGAAGAGGTATTTATACCCGATCTTCAAACTGTTGAAACTTCAATCCGTTGAAACTTCAATCCGTTGAAAAACCACCGTTTACAGATAACATTAAATGTTATTTAATCCGTTGTGAGACATGCTTCTGAGAGTTCTGATTTCTCTGACACTGTACAAGGTTGGTGCTGCCATAAAACTATTACTATTGTTGCTGCAAAGGCTGCGTTGCAGAGATTTCCTCAGTGGTGTATGAAATTCAAAAACACCAGGAAAGGTCTCTGTGTTCCTTGCCATAAATGTGTTTGAAAAGGTACGTGCAGCAGAGACTCAGAAAAGTCTTCACAAACTTCAGCAAAGGGTGCCACGTCATAAATGAGACTTCAGACGGCTTCAACACTTCAGACGAGTTGAACCTTCAGAAGGCTTTAACTCCTCAGACAGGTTGAAGACACTTCACATAATCTTATATATTCTAAGTGGCTTGCTGAAATCATAGATAAACCATTAAACCATATATGCATCTATGATGAATATTTTAACTCAAATTTGTTAAACATTAAAACTTGGGAATTTAGCTGTCTTAAACATCATAATTTCCATTATGATATTTTTAAAACTCAACACACCCCAGTAAAAGCATGGCAAATCCCGTCTTAGAATCCAAATTGCTTCCTCGGTTGCTCTAAATCCATGTATGTTGGCTCACTTAGAATTATAAATTACCGAAACAGTCCAAGGAAACATCCGCAAGACAATTCATTTCACTTTAGGAAACAATCAAATCGGCTTCGAAGAGCTCTTTGGATGAACAGCTTAAGTTTTATCCCCTCACAAAAAAAATAACAAATAACAACCACATTAAAAGTTTCATAAGTAATAAAACCCGAGGCAAGAAGCAAAATACTCGAGCCTGAGACTAATCAATGAATCCCAGTAGTCCAAATATCTGATTTTTTTAAAACCCTTCAATTTCTTTTCTGGTTTATTC
Source organism: Sesbania bispinosa (assembly GCA_026901365.1). Lineage (NCBI taxonomy): Eukaryota > Viridiplantae > Streptophyta > Magnoliopsida > Fabales > Fabaceae > Sesbania > Sesbania bispinosa. Next base: position 77,511 of record QLOH01001009.1, read on the forward strand.
GAACAACCTATATTATCCATAAAATTAATTAAAGAGAGAGACAAAGAACACTACTACTTGACAAAAGTAAGCTGTTGACAATTTCAAATATACCCACATATTTGAACATAAAAAACAGAATAAAGAACAGAATTGTTGGTCCATAGAGAAATGATGGTAGTAAGTATAATTAACCAATTTGGCTTTAGTAAGTTGAAGTGCCTACTACAAGGGGTGTCTTGGAACTATTGCCCATAAAAAAATAAGCAGTAGGACCCCCTTTTGTTTCTTCAACTTCAAACTATGTCTTCCTTCAATCTCTCTCTTCGGTTATGGAAAAGTGAGTCCCCAGAAAGCCACCGAGGGAAGGGAGAAGAAGAAAGAGAAAGTCTTTATATTATTTTGAAGATGGGAGTGTGGGAAGTTCTGGGCACCTTCCTTTCTTTGAACACATATTCATTAACGGTTGTAGGGGAGAGGAGAGGAGAAGGGGGAGTGGGGGAAAGATTACAGGGGTAGGGGAAGAGTCAATGGGGGAGAAGAGGAAGAGGGAGAGAGTGGGAAACGGGTAACTTTCTGGCGGTTCAAGACCGCCGTAATGACACGAGTGAATGATTAAGAAAGAGAAAATGTGTCACATAAGCACCTAGCACACGCCAATTGAGAGGAGAGACTAATTGCAAAAAAAAAAAATTTGGGAGGACGCTTTAATAAAAAAAATTTGATAGGGACCAAAAGCAAAACTCGCTAATTTTATAGGGACCAAAAACATATTTTACCCTTTATTTTTTTTGGGTAAAATAACATTTTAGTCCCTATAAAATACCCGAGTTTTGATTTTCGTCCCTGAAAAATTTTTCTTTTTTATTTGATCCTTATAAAATATTTAAGCTATTTTTTTAGTCCTTGTTGTCGATTCCGCTATTAATTACGAATGTGTTGAACACCTATCACAATTAGTAATTATATGTATTGTACCTGACACATTATACAATAGTATTAGCCTTCTTAAACACATTCAAAGACTATTTGTGATATATATGAAAGAGGAAACGTACAAAGAATTTCATTTTAAATTGACCATGAATTTTGACTCTCTAAATGAGTTTAAGGAAGTTAACACTCTTATATAACGTGTTAGGGTACTTCTGAAGTATTATTGACTATTATGGGCGTTCAACACATCCACAATTGACAATAGAATCAACATCAGGGACTAAAAAAATAGCATAAATATTTTATAAGGATGAAATAAAAAAGAAAATTTTTTCAGGGACGAAAATCAAAACTCAGATATTTTATAGGGACTAAAATGTTATTTTACCCTTTTTTTTTTAAGTTTGTAACCCTGTAACTATAACCCCCACTTTGCGGCCAAGGTTTGTGATGACGTGAGATTAGATGTAACTCTTCTTCAATTCTAATTTTTCAGGGACGAAAATCAAAACTCAGATATTTTATAGGGACTAAAATGTTATTTTACCCTTTTTTTTTTAAGTTTGTAACCCTGTAACTATAACCCCCACTTTGCGGCCAAGGTTTGTGATGACGTGAGATCAGATGTAACTCTTCTTCTTCGATTCTTCTTCGCTCAGGAAAGGGATCAAGCTCCTAAGATCATTTCCAATGGTGGAGTGCTAAAGAAGTGCTTAAAATATTTTTTAATATTATTTCTGTGGATCCTACATGTACACATCATCTCTTAAGCAACTCTTACAATTTAAGCAACTCTATGCTCCAATAGAGCAACTCTACAAGAACTTCAGAATGGACCCCACTAGTTACCCCACCTTTATTATTTTAATACTTTAATTCAACTTAAAATATTATTTAATTTTCTAACTAATATTTAAATGTAAATAATTATAGATTAACTTTCTTACAAAAATATTTTATGGTAATTAAATAAGATATAGATTTTGTAAAAAAAATTAATGATAATTGTTTAAATACTATTATAATAATAAATTATAAATATGTAATGTAGATAAATGTAAACGTAGTTAAATATAAATTTTAGAATGTTACCTAAACATGAATATTTTAGATAAAATTCGCAAAAAACATAACATAACACTTAATAATGTATAAATTACACATCATTCAATCATCATCATGCTGATGTCCAAAACGTTCCCAAATGTGCTCGACCAAATCCGCTTGAAGTTGGCGATGAGTAGCTCTTTGTCGTATATCAGCTCTTCTCTGTAAGTATGTTTGAAAGTCAGGATGAGAACCACTGGATATTTCAGTACTTGACATGTCGCTGCTCGAATAATCAGCTGTTAAATGAAAATTAGCATATGTATGTCGTTCATCTTCGACAATCATATTATGTAATATGATGCATGCATATATTATTGATTTAAGTGTATCCATATGCCAAGCACGTCCAAGGCCACGTATAATTGCAAATCGAGATTGTAGCACCCCAAATGCCCGTTCCACATCCTTTCGTGCTGCCTCTTGATGTTTGGAAAATAATTTTCTCTTGTCTCCTTGTGGCATTGGGATGGTCTTCACAAATGTAGCCCATTCTGGATAAATACCGTCAGCTAAATAGTACCCCATGTTATATTGGGTTCTATTGACTGTAAATTGAAGTTCAGGAGCCCTCCTTTGCAGGACCTCATTAAAGACATCAGACTGGTTCAAGACATTAATGTCGTTGTTTGAACCTGCAGTCCCAAAAAACGCATGCCAAATCCACAAATCTTGTGATGCCACGGCTTCGAGTAAGATGGTAGGCTTACCATGACCACCTCGACGAAATTGCCCTTGCCATGCTACTGGACAATATGTCCTTGAAGAGTATCTCCAACTCCTTTGCACGCGCCAATTTGTCAATAGCTTTCGTTCTTTCTTGATATGCAACTTGAACTTCAAATGACTCATTTTGAGAGGAAGTTGCACCTATTTTTTCTTTTCCTTTCCTTTTTGCAGCCTTTTCTACCCATTGGGCGAGTGAGAGTAGGTGATGTTGGGTTAAACTCGGAAGTTGGTGCATTCGAGTTAGATGAAGAGTACGCGCCACAGGCAGAAATCTTTGTTCTTTTTGATGAGCAATTCGTCCATTTTGGTTCGTCCTTCAACAAACGCCAAGCATACTCTAATTTAAATTTTTTACCTTCATCCTTCATGTATATTTCGTATGCAGCCGCCATTATATCAGTTTCTGAAGAGCCACTTTGCTTCACATTGCATGCTTGCTTGTAACATCCAGAAAACTTTTGCACCATACCATTCAATTTTTGCCAACGACATTTTAATTGCCCCTCCTTCCTTTCTTCAAGCGAACAACGATGCTCATTGTAGGTGTTGGTGATTCTCAACCAAAAGCCATCAGATTTTTGGTCGACTCCAACAACAACATCTTTGGAAATGTTGAGCCACGATTGGATAAGTAGTTTATACTCTTTATCAGGAAAGCCCACTCTTTTCTTTTTTTCAACAACATCACCTTCCTCTTGTGTGTTATTTTCAATACATATTTGGGTGGAAAATTGAGGCACATAATTTTCAGTGGTTGGAGGGGTGGAGAATTGAGGGACTGAATTTTCATTGGGTTGGAGGTTGGTAATTTTACATGTAACCCCAAAAGGAATTGAAATTGAATTGATTGGGATCCATGGAAAAATTAATCACACAAAGTATGAAGAGTGTAATTGGAAACAATTGGAAGCTGGCCAAACAAAATAAGCTACACAAACAAAATAACTTGCACAAATTCATTTATATGGGTGAATTGATGGATGAATGCGTTTGGGAATTTAGAATGTATTTTAAATTTATTTGAATTAGTTTAATTAGGGTATATGAACTCATTTTTTAATGTTTTTTATAACTATATTGTAATTTTTTTTAGTTTTGTAAAAGTATAATTCTTTATAACTTTTAATGAGCTACATTTTTTTAATAAAATAGGCTTTACCCGGACCGGCTCGCATAAACCCGCTACCTGATCTGGACCAGGCTCGGCCTTTAATTTTACATGACCGAATTTTGACCGGGTATTTTAGCCCGACTTGTAAAAGCCCGCTACCCGCTCCGGGTCGGCACAATCCGGGCTGAGTAGCCCGTTTTGACACCTCAAGTTGTATGTACAAGGTGTTTGGCTATGTTGCTAGCAAATAGACTAAGAAAAGTGATTGGAAAAGTAATTTCCGAGTGCCAATTTGCTTTTATGAAAGGTAGATTAATTTTTTACGGTGTTGTGGTGACCAATGATTGTTAGAGCAGGCAAAAAGGGTGAAAAATATTGTCTATTTTTCTAGGTTAACTTTGAAAAAATTTATGATTCAGTTAACAAGCAATTTATACAGTTTGTGATGGAGAAAGTGAGGTTTCCCTTGATATGGAGGAGGTGGATAACATAGTACTGATCTACTTCTAGAAATTTAGTTCTTGTAAATGGCAACCCATCAAGTGAGTTTGAGGTAGGTAGAGGCTTGAGGAAAAGAGATCCTTTGGCACCATTTTTGTTTTTAATTGTTGTAGAAGAGTTGATTTCTATGATGACTAAAACAATACAGGAGGGTGCCTTTAATGGGCTATTTTGCTGGTCGGAATGGGATTGTTGTGTCACATCTTCAATATGATGATGATACGATTTTTATGGGAGATGCTTCTTTGAGTAATGTGTGGGCTATTAAATCTTTTATACAATTGTTTAAATTAGTGGCTGATTTAAAAGTAAATTTTCATAAAAGTAAACTCCTGGGAGTTAACGTAGACATGGAGCAATTGAAGTGCATGGCTCTTTTTCTGAAGTGTAAAGTTGAGTCTTTTCCGTGTTCATATTTAGGTTTGCCTCTTGGTGAAAACCCTATACGATTGTCAACTTGGTGGTCTGTTATTTTAAAGGTGGAAAAGAGATTGTCCAAGTGGAAGAGCAAATTATTGTCCTTCGGTGGTAGACTTGCCTCTTGAAAACTGTGCTATGTTCCATCATGATCTACTTTCTTTCCTTTTTCAAGGCTCCTAAAGGTATAATTTCTTATCTCAAATATTTAGTGAAAATTTTTCTTTGGACTAGGGATGATGAGTATAAGAAAATAACATGGGTTGCTTGGGATGATATTTATAAAGGAAAACATCATGGAGGGCTAGGTATAAGGGACCTTAGAGCTTTTAATTTAGCTCTACTAGGAAAATGGAGGTGGTGACTTTTAGTTAAGATGAGTAGTTTTTGGAATAGAGTGTTAACTTCTATATATAGGGTGCCTTTTGAAAGAAGGAAGGTTCAGAATGATGAGGGGTTCTAGGTGGTGGTTTGATTTGTGGAGTATTGAAGGGGGAGAGAATATTTCTTGTGATTGGTTCTCTAAAATGTGTGTTAGAGTTGTGGGGAATGGGAGAAACCCTTCTATTTGGAGTGATCTTTGGTGTCATTCAATGCTTTTTTTGAGCTCTATCGTAGGCTATTTTCCATTACTATTAATAAAGAGGTCTCTATTGAAGATATGATTGTGAGATAAGAGAGAGGTGTTGGGGTGGAATTGGTGTTGAAGGAGACACTTATTTCAGTGTGAATTATCTCAATTATCTTCACTATCTCAGGATCTTAGCTTTTTAATTTAATTTTTGAAACTTAATAAAAGTTTCCTTACAATATATAAAATAATTACTAATTTAGTTTAAGGTAGCATTACAAAAATAGTTAACGAGTTCCATCTTTCATGTAAAAGGACAAAATGTTAAATTAGCCTTTAGAAAAATAAGAACAACACGTTTTTTATTTAAGGCAATCTTTATTCGAGCACTCTTTAAAAGTTTTTTAAATTAATATTTTATAATTTTTCACACATTTTCATATTATTATATTATTTTAAGCAACCAAATCACTTTTTATCTCCATTCATCAACTTTAAAAATTTCTTAAATGGACCCCACAATCCATCTATCAATTAATACCATACCATACAATAATTATTTGAAAGAAATGTCAAGCATATGTGATTATATAAGCACCGGGTGATAATTAAGGGATCCCAAGTCAATTGAGCTCCATTGCTGCTTTTCTTTAAGATTCGGTGCAAAAAATTTAAGATTTAAGATCTCATTAAGCACATCTAGCGATAAAGATGCTCTTAATATGATTTCATATGCATCTCATTTAATTTGTATAAGTAGTTAATTGAGAAGGGTTCAATTTACACCGATGTGACGGTATGAGTTACACTAAGTGTTAATTTATTGAATAATTTATTTTCAAACTATTGTATTTTAAAATCCACCATTGGATTGAAAGCTATTATCAAATAGATCATATCTATACAATTTTATATTGATTTAAAATTATTTAATACATCGTCAAGATATATCAATATTAACGTCATATACACTTTTAAAATATATAAAAATATGAACGATTCGATTATTAGTGTTAAAATTTTGTAAAATTTGACATAAATAATCATGATAATGAATAGTTATAATTTAATAATTTGATTGATAAAATTCACATTCAATTTAAAGTTATTAATAATCTAATATTTGGTGTAACTTATACCGGTGTAAGTTGAACCCTCCTCTAATTGATTTGTATAAATAGTTAATTTTTTAAAAACCAACCGGTGTTGGTTAGAATGGTAATGTTTGATTCCCCTTGCTCAAATTCAAGCCTTGTAAGGAAAAAAATTATCGCCGGGAGAGCTAGCCTCATCTAGGCCTGGCAAAATGATCCAATAACCCATAATCCATCCGTTTCATCCAGGTAGAAAATAAGTCCAATCCATCCATTTAAAAAAGAAAAATTAATAGATAGAATTTTATCCATCCATTTAAAATTAGGGATGGACTATCATCCCTCCCTTCTTATTTGAGAGTCAAACACAAAATAAAACAATACAATACAATGGATTCCGAAATAGATGTGCAGGGTTACATGTTTTTTTTCCCACTTTTGAAAACACAAACTCACTGTTTAGACAATATATTCAAGGTGTTATTTTGATAAATGTATATCTTTTTCCTTTTTTTTTTGCACCATTCAATTTTCCAACATGTATTCTAACATGTGTTTTAAGATGCATATCACTTAAGCAATCATTACATGTGTATTTTATCAACACACAAAACCATGAAACATATCCATTATTTTATTATAAATTTATTTTCAATTATTATAATAATATTATAATTTTTATGAGAGGAGAGAAAAAATAAGAGAAAAAGTAGGAAAAATTCTAATGAGAGAAAATTATACAATACAAAAATGGATATAATAGAGAAAATATTTTAAAAAAAATAATATTTTAAAAAAATAAATTTATGGATGGATTGGATATCTATCCATAAAATATTGATTAATAGATGGATTTTATTTAATAGATGATGGATGAATTGGATTATTATATTATATTTTTAATGATCATAATGGATTATTTTAATCCATCCATCAGAATCCAAATCAAAATCCATCTCATCCATCCATTTAACACCTATTTGCAATATTCTCGATTCGAGACGTTTATCTCTCACGGAGGATACATGAGGTTAAAAAAAGTTAATTATAAAAATAAAAATAACGTGGATCGTATTTTTAAAAAGTACATTAAAAATTAAATTACTTCCATAAAATATAGGAGTATAATTTAATATATAAAAATGAATTCATTTTACAATAACAAAAAATATTAAAACCCATCACATATTTATCGGGTAAGTAAGCAAGAACCAATCAAGAGATGCCAACCTACCAGTGAGTCAGCGAGAAAATAAAATTGTATTTATAATGATAAAGAAACACCAATAATTGATAGACAAATCACGAGTAAACACGTGATTCATATCATGCCACAAATTTTCTCATTAAAAATTCTATCGCCCTGCCCATCATGCAGCTTCTGTTCTTTTTCCCATTATTTAATTTTCCTAACACATGAAAAATTTCCTAATTTGGTTCACCAATCTCTCTCTCTCACCTTATAGCCTTGTTTGCAGCGCAGACACAACAAATTTCTAGTTTTTACGACACAGGACTTACTTATTGTCTTAAACAAATTTCAAAATTCAACGCCATTTTTGAATAATCTTCTCCATTGCAAAGTGATCACTTACCCAAGCCTTATTCTTGTCTGCATCTCCATTCTATATTTTCTTCTCTTTTCCTTTTTTTTTTTATTTTCTGAGTTTCTAGAGACTTCTTAGAAAACATAGTATCATGACCCAGTGCTTCAGCTTAACGGAAACCAGAAACCGATGCTACATGTCCACCTTCACCGGGTCGGGTCTCCGATCCACGATAACGGATTTTAAGGATGGAACCGTGATGCATTGCTGGGTGCCCAAGACCCGAACCGAGTCGAAACCGAACCTACTTCTAATCCATGGGCTCGGAGCCAACGCGCTGTGGCAATGGGGTGACTTCATTCGCCACCTCACGCGCTTCTTCAACGTGTACGTGCCGGACCTTCTGTTTTTCGGCGGGTCATACACGACCCGACCCGAGAGGAGTGAGGGGTTCCAGGCGGAGTGTGTGATGAGGGTGATGGAGGGGGCGGGGGTGAGGAAGATGACGGTGGTGGGGCTGAGCTATGGTGGGTTTGTGGGGTATAGCATGGCGGTGAAGTACAGTGAGGTGGTGGAGAGGGTGGTGGTGTGTGGGTCAGGGGTGTGTATGGAAGAGAAGGATATCAAGGAAGGGCTTTTCCCTGTGTCTGATTTGGATGAAGCTGCCAACATTTTGGTGCCGCAAACGCCGCATAAGCTAAGGGAGCTTGTCGGGTACACGTTTTTCAAACCTCCTCCAGTTTCATGGTTGCCCTCTTGCTTCCTCTTTGATTTCATTGATGTAAGTGTTTCAAACTTTCAATTTTGTCTTGGTTTCTCTCAATTATATATATTTTTTATTTTGCTTTTTCTCTTGTCCTTATGACTTTATGGTTAGACCATTCCCACAACAAGTAAGGTTGTTTATAGTAACCGATTAAAAGGTTTAACCTATTAGTTTATTTTATACCACGAGCTTTAAATAGATTAAAAATTTATACCTTCCAATAGATCAAAAAACTGATCTCTAAATAGCTGAAGAGGAAAAATTTAAAAGATATATTATTATATTATTTATTATGTATAATATATTTATATTTTTATTAAACTTAATATTATTTATAATAGGTTTTTTAAATAGCCTAAACCTGATTTATTTAATTAAAAGGCTTTTTCAAAAGTTTAGTTCTGCTTTATTTATTAAACGAGTCAAGCCAAACTAGATTTTAAATAGACCGAGAGTTGTCTGACCTATTTCCACCTCTACTTGTAACTTTTGTTTCTCTTAAATAGATAAATTAGTCCTTAAAAAAGATATGATATTGGTCAGGTTAGTCTATAAACTAAGAAAATCACACTTGAAGTCCCTAAATGCTTTTCCTTATTCAAATTAATTCTCATGTTTCATAATCAGGATTACTTTGACTGAAAATATAAAATTAGGATTAATTTTTTTGATCATGTACCTTTTTTTTTTATCATGAAATTAGGATTAATTTAAGGACTAAATGCATGATTAGGAATCACAAATACGACCGACCTTGTATTTTTAAACTATTTTGACTATTGACTTCCCTGTTTACTAAGTTTTGCAATTGTCTTTGCATGCTGATTAGTAAAATTATGAAAAAAGATAGATAAATATGGTTGATGCGGTCATAACATGGTTGCAACTTGCAAAGACTTTCCATGCCGTAATATTGTGGCTGGAATTATGGTTCCCAACCATAATTTAACATAGTGGAGTTTGAGTTAAGATCATTTGACTTTATGTGTGATTGTTGTTCATTCATTACTTTCATTTCATTTCTTAAAGTGGATAAGGACAAATTATCTTCATTCTTCTTGCTTGGCCTTGCATGAAACAGTTGGATTAGCCTAGCATAGTGACCACAACACAAGCATGTTAGTAGGAGAAAAAGGAGTCTGTTATACTCTGTTATGTCTATAATGATGTAATCAAGGAGCCAAAGTAGGCTAAAATTGGTGAATTTGGGTAGGCAATGTGCAGGGACTTTGTACAAGAAAAGAGAGAATTGATTAAAGCCATTGCAAAGAATCGAAAACTTTCTGACATCCCGAAGATATCTCAGGTTCATTTCTACTTTCTTATAATCTTATTTTTGCCCATTGTAAGTTTGTAAATGTTAAATTAAAAGGCTTAATTTCATCTTCCATGCAGCCTACATTAATTATATGGGGTGAAAATGATCAAGTATTCCCTTTAGAACTGGGTTACAGATTGAAAAGGTTAGTACTTATAGCCTGTTTGTTTTATGGTTGCTACAATGCAAAACCATAGATTCGCAAAATTGATTTTAAATCACCTCCCTTCAACGTACTTTGTAAAATGTGCATCACTCATCTCAACCATTGATTTCTAAAATCAATTCTAGTCAACTATAAACCAAATGGACGCTTAGTAACGCTCTTTGTACTTGTTACCATCGTTTCTAACTATGGAACTCATTGGATTTGTAACACAGGCATTTAGGGGACAACGCTCAAATAGCGGTAATTAAGAATGCAGGGCATGCTTTCAATGTTGAGAAGGCCAAGGAGTTCTACAGTATCTTGAAGTCCTTTCTTGTGGATTTTCAGCTACCTGCAGAGAACTCACATCCCAAATGAAATGAATGATATTGTTGAAACACATTCTTTTTCTAGTGAGTTCAAAGTTCAAACACCAAAAGAAGAAGGGAACTATACTCTGGTGACAGAAAAAACAGGAAATGGTGAAATGAATGATACTGTTGAAACACATTCTTTTTCCATCTGTCTCCATAGTAGAGGCTCATCAAAACAGTTCAATGCGAAGGAGCTTAGTGGCATGTTGGATAAATAGACTTTGGTCTCTATTTAATTAAAGAATCGTGAATTTGTGCTTAATAGAGGTAAAAAATATTAAGAGCGGAATGAAATAAAATAAATTAACAATACATTAAGATATAGTGTTTTCAAGTTTCTATCATTTGTAACAAGATGAATTACATCATGTGGATATCAAAGGTTAAATGAGATGATTTACCCATCTGAACTTCTGGATCTTTTGTTGATGATTTTCAGTGTATAGATATATGGTGTGAGAGTATGAGAACGAAATTGCCCACATCTAAGCCCCCACAAGCATCATGCATAAAGATTGATTTACTCTGACAGATCCAGTACTTGAACTTGTTCTCAAATTAACAATTCAGGCCTGTCAAAATATACAGGATCATGCTAGTGAAGTAGAGTATAACAGGTAGTGGGGTGCAAATTACGGTTACCAAAGTCTTATCTTCCCTTTTCATTCCCTACCTTTTGATTGCTGAGTTGTCAGGTTGATGTATGAACATGTTTGGTTTTTCCTTGGAATGTGATAAAAAGATTTTAATAGGAAAATAACCATATTAAATGAAAGATATGGACTCCCCAAAAGCTAGCATAACAGGCAATAGCAATATCATCATAAGAGTGATTTTTGTCCTGAAGTAGAGCATTCAACCACAATGAGAGGAGCCATATCTGTGGTGTGGTCCTCCGGGATTCTTCGCTTCATCATTCGTGCTTGAGGAGCTGGCTGTCTTTGATAGACGCATATAATTAAAAGGGCCAAAATCAACTAACCAAAAGTGAATTCCTTTAAGCTTATAAGCATTCCTACTATAGGAATCATACTTATATAGGTTTGTTAAGATGGGTGGGCCTGAAAGAGCTTGTGCATGTTTGGTTTAACGTTGAAACATGATAAATTCACGTTTTTAACGTTAGAAATAGTTGCGTTGAAAAATCTAAACTTAAGTTTGGTCAGTTTCAACATTAAACTAAACACACATTTTGTAAAATGTATAGGGTTTATATTTTATTTTAAAAGTCCAAATAACTTCGGACTTTTTAGTCTAACCTGATAAAGTCTACTGCCTGCAAAAGTGTGTTGTGTTATCCTATCATATTTGCGTCAAAGAGGGACTTACAGAGCTTGAGGTACAACTTGTTTTATCCTTCTTAAACCTTTTAGTACAGCAGCCCTTTCAGAATATAATGACTGTCCTGCTGCCTCCTTAAACCTTCAACAATTCAGATTTGCATGCTTATGTTTTGTGCTTATTATTTAAATGTCATTGATATTGTCCGATAATTATTATTATTATTTGGGATTAGATGTGAGTAACATAAAGTTGCAGGCACTAATAGGTAGCAAAGTAGTAATATAAAACTGAAAATTCAATGAAAAGTTTTTCTTGTTTCAAAATCTTAAAAAACATTTTATAGTATTGTATACATAAGCAAGAACTGTAAGGATTCTTTGGAAATAATCAGAGAGAATTGAAAAAAGGTAAGCATAAAAGAAAGATAAGCCTTCAGCAACTACAAAGACTAAAGAACAAGAATCTCACTATGGCAACTTGGCAAGAATTTCCATTTTGGATGTTTATTGTGCTTGATTTGACAAGCTATAAAATGACACCATTCCTCAAGCAAACAACTTTTATATATTTCAATGGTGCTAGGTTTCCTAATGGCACACACATTCTAAGGGCATGGTCATTGTACCATGTTTACTGAAATTCTATTAAAACCAATGTCAAGTATTAAAAAACCAACACCAACTCAATAGCGTTATAGTATAACTTCGACTCTCTAAAGTTCATGCATTATATATCTTGCATCATATATTAAACATAAGGACACTTCAAAATGAAATGCTGAGACTCTATGCAGAGGGACTCAATTCTTGGGTTTTATCACACAACACATATATCAACTACTTATAACATTCCACCTAATTGAAACTAAAATTTCGTATAGCTGGTGTAAGTAGACTGCTTCCCTACTGCTACGGTGTACTTGTAAGTTGTAATGTGAGCAGCCAAGCAAGCCATGTGAATGATGTGATCCTCAGCTTCAGAGGCACCTCCAAAAGTTTTGGACCAAAACCACACCTTCATTTACAAATACTTTTTATATTATATTATTTAGTACTTATTAAGTAGCAGAGTGAAAGATTACAGTTGAAGAGGAATAAAAGTTGAAATAGTCAAACATGAGAGAAGTCTGATAAGAACCGAAAGGGCGATGCAGCAAGATAAAAACAAAAACAAAAACAAAAACATCAATATATATATATATATATTAATATATTAATGTAATAATGTTACAATTATAAATGTCTCAAAACCAAAAATAGCACACAATATTGTTTGGTTTTTGTACTTTTGTTTTTTTAAATAAGAAGTTGAACAATATTTTCTTTTTTCTTTTTGGTCAACTGAATCACGATTCCATTCCATAAAAACAAGGAGCCCAAGGCTTAAACGATAAGGGGGCAAAGGTGAGCCCAAAAGGCAAGAAGCCCAAGAGAGGAAACCCAACAAATAGACAGAGCAAGAGCAGGTCCCGGGCTCAGCAAACAACAAATACAGTAAAACATCCAACAACTGAAAAAGAAATCTAAAGAAAGATAGGAAAATCCAGGAAGGTACAAAGTGAACCCTAAATAGTAAATACTCGCGAGTACTAAGAACACCTCGCTGTGTAGATTGCGGCCATAAGCAAGGGCAAACAACATTTTCTTTCAAGAATTACTAAAAAATAAGTCACTGAGTCACCTAATGGATTGGAAAGCCCACAAGATAAGATAGGAAATGTGATGGACCGAGTTTCAGAATGGTGAATGGATCCCCGTTGGTTCGTCAACGGAAGTTTCCATTCTTGTTTGATTTTGGAGATCAAACCCTAATTCCAGACTCTTACCGACCTTTCTTCTCATGGCTCTGCAATCACCCTCTTCTTCCTTCACTCCATTCAGCTACGATGTTTTTCTCCGTTTCAGAGGCGAAGATACTCATAACAGTTTTACTGGTTATCTCTACCAGGCTCTCGATGACAAGGGAATCCACACGTTCATTGATGACGAGGAGCTTCAGAAAGGGGAGGAAATCACACCAGCACTTCTCAAGGCAATTGAAGAGTCCAGAATTGCCATTGTTGTTCTCTCTCCCAACTATGCATCTTTTTCGTTTTGCTTAGATGAATTGTCTATGATCCTTGACTGCATAAAGCAAAAAGGTCGGTTGGTTTTGTCCGTTTTTTATAACGTGGATCCTTCTCATGTGCGAAAACAAACCGGGACTTATGGATTAGCAATTGATAAGCATAAAGATAGTTCAAGGATAGCTTGGATAGATTGGAGGAATGGAGAACCGCTTTGTACCAAGTGACTAATTTGTCAGTGTGGCATTTCAAGCCTCGGTACCTTCTTGTTATTTTCTCCTTTTGATTTAGCTAATTATTATAATATAAATTCTAATAAGTATTAGAAACATAAAATCAGTGCATTAGTATACCTTTACCTCACAAACTTCACTTCTCTTATTGGACAGGGATGGATATGAACATGAGTTTGCAAGGAAGATTGTTCAAGCGGTCTTGAAAAGGATTGAACGTGTTGCTTTACCTATTCTGGATATCGAATCTAATGATAGAGTCCTCATGGTAGGGATCAATGGAATTGGTGGAATAGGTAAAACAACTCTTGCTTCGGGATATATGATACAGTCCTCATGGTAGGGATCTATGGAATTGGTGGAATAGGTAAAACAACTCTTGCTCTAGCGGTTTATAATTCGATTGGAGATCATTTCGAATATTTGTACTTTCTTGAAAATGTAAGAAAAAAATACAAAGGAACATGGGTTACTACATCTCCAAGAGTTTTTTCTTTATGAAATAGTTAGAGAGGAGAAAATTAAGTTAACAAGTGTTAAAAAGGAATTTCAATAATACAACAAAGGCTCCGGCAAAAGAAGATTCTTTTGATTCTAGATGATGTTGACAAGCAAGAGCAGTTAGAGAGCATTGTTGGAAGACCTGATTAGTTTGGTCTTGGCAGTAGAGTCATTATCACGACTCGAGACAAACACTTGCTAGCATGTCATAATGTTGAAATAACATGAGGTGGAAAAGTTGAATGAGAAAGATGCTTTGAAATTATTTACCTGGAAAGCTTTTGAATATAGCAAAGTTAGCTCAAGTTATGTGGAAATTTTAAATCATGCAGTAAATTCTTCTGGTCTTCCATTGACTATAGAAGTAATAGGTTCCCAATTGTTTGGAAAAAGTGTAGAAGAATGGAAATCTGCATTAGATCGATATGAAAGGATTCCTAGTAAAGAGATCCAAGAGGTACTTAAAGTAAGCTTTGATGCTTTGGAAGAGGAACAACAAAGTGTTTTTCTTGACATTGCTTGTTTCTTCAAAGGATATAATTTGAGAGAGGTTGAAGAGATACTTCATGCGTGTCATGGTGGCTGTATGAAATATCACATTGGAGTGTTGGTTCAAAAATCTCTCATAAAGATTTGTCAATATGGCAATGTGACACTACATGACTTGATAAAGGACATGGGAAAGGAAATTGTTCAACAAGAATCACCAAAAGAGCCTGGAAACCGTAGTAGATTATGGTTCCATGAAGATATAGTTCAAGTTTTAGAAGAAAATACGGTGAGTAAGACTCATGTGGATGATTTGGTTTTTGATCTTTAACCTGGATTTAGCTTATTTGGTTATCATAATTTGTAAATTTCCCTAGATGTGTATTTAAGTCCTAACATATATACATGTATTTTGGTTTATTTGTGCTTTTTGTGTTAAAAGGGAACAAGTAAAATTGAAATCATATTTCTGTTTTCTGAAGTAGAATGGGATGGAGAGGCTTTTGAGAAGATGAGAAACCTCAGAATACTTATTATTAAAAATGGCCATTTTTCCAAAGGTCCAAAACATCTTCCGAATAGTTTAAGAGTACTAGAATGGTGTAGATATCCTTCATGGGAGTTACCATCAGATTTTCATCCCAAAAACCTTTCCAGATGCAGTTTACCCAAAAGTTCCTTGACCTCATTTCAGTTGCCTGTCTCATCGAAGGCAAGTGTAATTTCACTTTTCTGATCTTGTATATTAACAAATTAACTTTAACATTATTCACTTATTGTTTTCTTTCTTTTTTCATTTGTTTTTCCAGAAGTTCGTGAGTATGAGAGTTTTAAGATTTGACGAGTGTCAATGTTTAACACAAATAGGTGATGTATCTAGTCTCCCAAATTTGGAACAATTTTCATTTGATGAAAGTTTCCCAGAAGTATTAGTAAAGATGGAAAGTTTAACAAGACTTTCTAAGTCGCATAAAAGAATTGCCATTTTCATTTAATAATCTTAGTCGGCTTCAAGATTTAGATTTGCATAGGTATGAAACTATTCAATTACCAAGTAGCATTGCCATGATGTCAAAGCTGGTTGAGGTTAGTGTTAGCACAAGGAATGGGGAGATACGCCTAAAACAGGATGAAGGGTGAAGAAAAAGTGAGCTCAATGCAGTCTTCAAATGTAGAAGGTGTCACTCTCAAATTCTGCAACTTGTCAGATGAATCTTTGGCAATAGGTCTCATGTGGTTTGCTAACGTGAAAGTATTAGACCTATCGGGGAATAATTTTACAATTGTTCCTGAATACATCAAGTAATGTTAGACTTCAACTTGCCACCACTGCCAGATAATGATCTTAGTACTGAGCTTGCTCTTTAAAATGCTACTCTGAATCCTTGCTCTAAAGCATCAACCTCTGACATGGATGAAAGGGAATGGGGTCAACTCTTACAATTTTGAGATTCCATCATACACTAAGTAATTGTGTACCCACAAAGATAACTCTTGTATTGTACATTATGTCACATGAGATGTTGAACTATATATATAAATCATTTTACAAGAAGTTGTCTTCTTATTGGATATAATTTCTTTATTATATATTTTGTAATTACTTTATTTTATGATAAAGATACCTTTACATAATGTAATGATTGAATTTTAATTATTTAGGATCAAATTCTAATTCTTTCTTTCGCATTCCTGGAAGCAACAGAGAGGAAGGATGAGAACTGGATCTTACTTTATTCGTTTTGCATTTTTCTTTCCTATTCTCCTCCTTACTTTTCTGTACCAGTTAAATTTGTTTTGTATCCATGATTTATCATTCATAAGCATATGCTGTGCTGTGTATTTTTTATGATAACTGTTACCAGACATCTTGAACTTTTGCTTAGTTCTAATAATTGTTAATATTTAGCCTATCCTTTTGAAGGCTCGCACTTGGAAAAGTCATGAATGAATTTGAAAATAAGTTCTTTCTTGTAACTTTGTTTCTCAATGCAGGTTGAAGAGAGCATTGGCCACTCTTTCGAGTAAACTAGCCAAAATCAAGCTGTTTTAAATACATGGCATAAAATATCTTTATCATTTCTGGATTAGGTTAATGTGATCCACTCTATATTTCATTCTGCCAGAAGAACCTCAATCACAAAAGAAGAGTTCCTGCAAAAGATAATGTGAATAGTTTGGATTTTACTGAGATTACTATATTCCAATTCTATTTATTACAATTTACATGGTCTCTTGTTGATTGTTGTTAATGAACTGAGTAGCTAACTGATTAATCATGTCATCCCTATTTGAAGAACAGATTGAGTTTATAGAAAAGTGGGTTCCAAATTGATCTGCAAGGAGTTGGTTCCTACTGGAGATATATTATGTACAGATGAGTCTCCTTCTATTTACAGTTGATTAGATCTTTGTGGTGGATTTAGAGAGTCAATCTCTTGGAGGGAACATCTTTATTTTAGTCCCTGCAATATATCAGTTGAATTCCTTTGAATAAGTCTTGCATTGTTTGTCAATATGAAAGAGTTAAACTTGTCATTTACTAATTTTAGAATTTTTTTCCTCCTTGTGTCACAAAATCTATCATTTTAAGAAAACTTAATAAGAATTATTGCAAAATTCTTCAAGAAATTAGAATTATTCCACCCAACCTATAGACAATCCATGCAAAAGGCTGGACATCATTGAAGGATTTAAACCATACACTTCTTCTTGCATACCCCAAAGATTGTCACTTCTTGAGGAAACTTACTCAGATTCTGTGGAACCAGTGAGGAATATTGTTGGCATCAATGACATAGGTAAAATGACTTTTATCCTTCTCCTCTCTGCCTGCTAAACATTGATTGCCATGTTCTTCTTTACAATGTGGCTATTGTGCTTTAATCACAATTACACTCTGACTGGCACGAGATAGGTTGTCATTTGTATTGAGGAAAAAAAGTATAAACCAAGGATGGTAGAGTATGAGATAGATGATATATCATTACCTGGTCAATAACTGCATGTTCATTATTTAATTTCCTTTATCTTAATTTTCTTTGAGGGTGTTGCTATTATTCTATTTAGCCGTCTTTTCTAGTTCCTTCACCCTTCTTATCTGCAGTTCTAGATCTCCCACAAAAAAGGCTCCTGGAAAATCTTCTCAAGCCCCCATGGTTTGCTGAGATGTAAAATATTCATGCCCCAAGTCTCACTTCATCAAGTGGCAAAGTTAGTGGAGAAGAACTACACCTAGAAATCTGTTAGACTATTTTGCAACAACAATTGATGACTCTTTCAGAAATCAAACTGAACTAAGTCATGATGATGTAGAAATGGAAGCATTTTATGCTTCTCTAGATGCCGTGACTCATTCTATTTCATATTCCCATGATAAATCAGCCTTAACTGCTCCAACCTCCAAGTGAAGAGGCCATGCAAGCTTTGTAAATAGTATAAAACCCTTTATCTTCATTGATGC
This sequence comes from Sesbania bispinosa, assembly GCA_026901365.1. Classification (NCBI taxonomy): domain Eukaryota; kingdom Viridiplantae; phylum Streptophyta; class Magnoliopsida; order Fabales; family Fabaceae; genus Sesbania; species Sesbania bispinosa. The sequence goes on from QLOH01001009.1 coordinate 96,144, forward strand.
TTCAGTTTTATTGCATCCTGAACAATGTAGTGTTATGAAAACCTTCTTAGATTACTTCTCCAATATGTCTGCAGACGATGGCATATCAGGAGGAATGAGAACATTGATATCAGAAGTTTCAAGTGAGTTCAATCATGGAGTAGTAGTGGCTACATCAAAACAAGTATACAAATTGAGTCCTAACTGCTGAGAGCTGATGAATTTAGGAGGTATGGAAGCTAACAAGAACCAGTTCCGGGATGTTTTGGCCTTGGAAAACAAAAGTTAATCTGGATAGTGAAAAATAATGAGAAGCTAGAAGAACAAACCAATGCAATTGAAGCTAGAATGAGTCACGTGCCTTGTATGGCTGAAAAACCACAAACAAGAATCCAAGTTGAATGGTCAGAACTCTGAAAAATATAAGATGATTGCTGCACACTTAGATTTATAAGAATTCAAGTAGAATTTTGAGCGTAGACTACATCATGGTTAAATTATTTTCATTTGAAATTGATGTTGGAATAGCACTACTAATCAGATGTTATATTACGTCTTGTTTTTAATTGTTACTATGATGTCAAGTGTGCTGAAATTAAAGTCATATCAAAAGTAGCGAAATGTGTCCTTCCATATCTTAAATTGACAAGAGTTGAATTAGACAACGGTTATGAGTGTATAATAATAGTTTGTTGCAATAATATTTGTATTGTAATCCACTAGTGTTTTTGTTAAATTATGTGTTAAATCATTAAATTGAATGACATATTACTTAAAATTAATTCATTTATTAATGAGATTATTTTATTAATTATAAAAAGATGTTAAAATATAAAGCCATTTTTTAAAAGCAAACAAATTGACAAAATGATAATATGTGATTGTGATATTAATCCGAAAAAAATTAACATATACAGGAAGTAAATAAATAATAATAATAATAAGGCAATATCATTCATAATATATAGGATATAATTTTTTTTTTAAAACAAAGATGAAAAAGAAGTGAATCATACAAGTTTTATAAAGGATGGGCAAGAGAAGAAAAACCCCATTTTCATATTGGGAAGTTTTGTAAAGAATAACCTCAAGAAAACAACATCGATATTGATAATTGAACTATTTCCTCTAAAAAAATATGTTGCTCCTAATATAACAATTCAAATAACACATTTTATTATATTATCAAATCTAAACTTTAGTATCATTCTTAACAAATATATTTGTACTCATGTGTATCAATATCTACAAATTAAACAATTTTACTTTGAATAAAAGAGATGACACGACTTTTGATAATAAAAAGTAATAATAATAGTAACAAAATAACTAATAAAAATTGTAAGAAATGAGCTATTTCCCATAAAAAATATGTTGCTTCTAACATAACAATTCAAATAATATATTTTATTATTTTTCCACATCCAAACTTTAGTAAAAAATAACCTCAAGAAAACAACATCGATATAGATAATTGAACTATTTCCCCTAAAAAATATGTTGCTCCTACCATAACAATTCAAATAACACATTTTATTATATTACCACATCCAAACTTTAGTATCATTCTCAACAAATATATTTGTACTCATGTGTATCAATATCTACAAATTTAAAAATTTTACTTTGAATAAAAGAGATGACACGACTTTTGATAAAAAAGTAATAATAATAATATAATTAATAAAATATTGTAAGAAATGAAGTGAATAGTGAAAAAAATAATAAAAAGCTAGATAATTGTATAATTATAGATAAGATTTTTTTTGTCCATATCGCAGAAATATACCAACTACTAATGTAATATATATATATATATATATATATATATATATATATTTTGTAGGCTTAAATGTACTTTTGATCCTCTTATTTTACTGATTTCTCAATTTTGGTCTCCCTATTTTATTGATTTCGCAATTTTGGTTCCCCAGGATTATGAGAAAGGACTTGAGCAACATATCTCATATATGAATGGTTTTGGTATTGGCCTACATTAGGCCAACCTCCCATGCTTCTAACATTACCATTGAGACGGTACATCTCATGTATTACATTCTCTCTGGTGCTTATGTTGACATCACCAGAGTCATTTCAGAAAAGATGCATCTCATGATTAGGATCGCGATGGAGCGTTGTTGAGATCTTGGCAAACGTACCAATATCACAGCAGTATAATAGTAAGAGAAGGGTTGATTATTACACAAAGGCTTCATTAACAGATAATCCAAAAACATGTAATTCTAATAAGAGCCTAAGTTTACTACCCTAAGGTTCTATCAACCAAACAGAAAATAGAATAAACAAGGATTTTAATCGGTAAAAACAACATAAAAACAAGAAAACATACCTTTGAACTCTAAATAATCAAGATTAATGGAGGTTTGCAAGTGGAAAAAGTGAAAGGGAGTTCATAGGATTCAGAGCAATGGCACAAAGGAAAACAAGGGAGGAAGAATTGCGTGACTTTCCCTTGTTTTCAGTTTAATTTAAGCTAACACGCGCACCTGCGCTCAGCGCATGTGGAGCCCAGGTTTCAGTTTTCAAATCTGTTCCGTTGCGCTTCACCTGGGTGAAGCGTAGAAAATAAAATAAAATTTTGCAATTTTCAGTGAAGTTTTCTGCTACTTCCTACTGATTAAAAATTTTATTTTGTTTTTCCATAAACTTATTCCAACAATTCTTGAAATTTCCTAAATCCTAATTAAATTTAAAATCCTAACTAACAAACAAAAATTATGCAAAAATGAAAACAATTCAATTTTTTTTTTAAAAAAATTAAAACACTGGGTTACCTCCCAGGAAGCGCTCGTTTTACGTCATATAGCTTGACGCCTGTTTTACTCAAGGAGGTTTCATCTGGAAGGTGGTAGTGGATTCTGATGTTCCACTAACTGATATCCATCCCCCATACCATCCTTTTTTTTTGTTATCAGCTTCTTCACTCTCTTCATCATCAGATGATGCTGATCTTTTTCTTTTCTTGAAACGGAATTCCACCATATGGATTCCTGCAGCTGCTTCTTCCTTCTTGTAGGCTTCCTCTGAAGATTTTTGAGGACTTTCTTCTCCTGCTTTTTAGAAACATTTTGAGAGTTTGTTCCTTTTCTTTTTACTCCTTGTAGTTGTGGTTCAAAATGAGTACGATAAATCCCATCAGTAGGATCTAATTCCAGTCTATCTGGTGGTTCAGATTGTTGGGGAAGTCCTCTATCCACATGGAAGACAATACTCTCATCGTGAGAGCTAAGTTGGAACTTTCTTTTATCAACATCAATTATAATCTTGGCAGCTTTCATAAAAGGTCTTCCTAGAATTAAGGGGACATCAGTATCCTCCTCCATATCCATCACCACGAAATCTGTAAAGTATACAAACTTGTCCACTCTTAAAGGCAAATCTTCAATTATCCCATAAGGATATGTTGTGGACTTGTTTGCAAGTAGTAAGGCTACATTTTTAGGTTTGACCTTTAAATCACCCAGTGTTTTGAACAATGATAAAGGCATAAGATTGATGCTAACTCCAAGGTCTGGCAACGCCTTTTGTAACTGGTAGAGTACCAACAGTGACTGGTACAGTGAATTTGCCCGGGTCTAATGACTTCTTTGATTTGTAGACCCTTTCTGACTTTTCTACTTCCTTCTTAACTTCTTCTTTAGCTGAACTTGATTGAACATATTTTTCCACACTATCCTCTTCTAGCAACGCCTCTTTAGATGTTAAATTGTCCTCCAAATCACTTCCCTCCGATGTGTTAGTGCTTGTAAAAACTACATTGCATTGCTCCTTGGGATTTGTTTGGGTATTAGCAGTGAATTTTCCTTTGTTATGCTCTGCTATGTCTTTTGCTAACTGGCCAACTTGTGTCTCTACATTTCTGATGGCCGCATCGTATTCTTCTTATAGGTCTCCAAAGACTGTATAAGAGCATCCATTTTCTCATCCAGTTTTGATATCTTGTCATGCACTATAGTGTAACCTTGCTGCTGCTGTTGATAGGGGGTTTGCCTATTGGAAGATCCGACATCCTGTCTCCAACCAAAATTGTTATTCTGATTATTTCTCCAACCTTATGAATAATTGTTTGAGAATTGGTTGTTGTTGGAGAAATTGCCTGACCTCCCTTGGTTGCTTATGTAATTAACTTGCTCTTCCTGAATGTCTTGATAAGAGCAATGACCATTAGGATGGTCACCTCCACAAAAATCACAAGTCAATTGTGGGGACTGGCTAGGATGAGACTGTAATGCTTGCAACTACTGAGGGATCTTAGCCATCTGCTTGGTAATAGCTTCCCACTATTCGGAGAAGAGTTTATTCCGAGCTAGGAGTGCATCAGTAGAGTTCAGGTCTAACACTCCTTTCTTCTGCACAGGTTGCCTTCCATATTGGGCTTGCTGATCCGTTAATGCAAAAGTATCAATAATTTTGGTTGCCTGCTCTGCATCCACTGACATGATTGTGCCTCCTGCTGCAGCATCTATAAGCATCTCGGTGTCAGTCTAAGTCCAATGCAGAAAATATTCAGTTGTGCAATATCCTCCAAACCGTGGTTGGGACACCTTCTCAGCAACGATTTAAATCTCTACCAGGTTTCACATAATGGTTCATCTGATCCCTTCCTGAATGTGGAAATGTCTGACTTGGCCTTGATATAGCGAGATGGTGGGAAGAATCTGTTCAAGAACTTTTCTTCCACAATGCTCCAACTAGTCAGACTTTGGTTGGGATGTGACTTCAGCCGTTCCATAACCTTACCTATCAAAGAGAAATGAAATAGTCATAAGTATACAGATTCCAAGTCACCTTTCTTAAAACCAATTGTACCAATCAATTCATAAAAGGTAGAAAGATGAGTATGTGGATCTTCATGATCCAATCCTGCGAATTGATGGGCACTGATGAGGCTCAAGTATGCTGGCTTCTGTGAAGTCTATAAATCAGTTTAAGTATTTAAACATGACTATAAGACTTAACATCCTTAAGTTTTAATGATTAACAAATAAGATTATATTAAGGACAAATAAGTTTGTATAAGAACTTAATAAGATTACGTAAACAGGTTCTACTGAGAAAGGTATTGGTTTGTTGGTTGTGTTTCAGGTCAGAATAATTATCTGAAGAAGAAGAGTAGAAGATCGAATCAGAAGAACAATGTGTAGAATCCTAAGAAGAGTAATCCATAACTAAGTTGAATCAATTTGAAGAAGCAATCGACTAAAGAACTGAAGAATTGAAGACTCGAAGACTATCTGAAAACTTGAAGAATGTAATGGAAGCTTGGCTATCATATGAAGAACAGTTATAAGGAAGCTCATAAATTTGAAGAAGAAGTTTCATCTGAAGACGCAACTATCTAAAGAACAACTATCATCTGAAGAAATAAAGACAATATGAAGCAGTCTATGTATCTGAAGATTGAAGTGTCAGAATCAAGAAATGATCTATTGGAGACGTTGCAAATCGTAAAGCATACTTCATCAAATGGAATTCACTCATTTCAGCAGATAAAGCTAGACATGCTTTTCTACCTCGATCAAAGTCTTACACAAATAAGGAAATACTGCAAAGACATTTTGCAACGCCTACTGCACCTACAACAAAAGGATTTGTGTGCAGGACCTACTGCATCTACACCTGGTGTTGTCCAGAATGTATTAGGAGACTGAACAAAAGCAAGCAAGAAAGATGGTTGAATAAAGTACATACAATTCAACATCTTTATTTATCTAAATCTCAGAAGAAGAAGATACAAAGAAGAATGAAGCTACAATCTTCTTATCAGAAGGAAGAAGCCTTCTGAAGTTTCAACCAGTCTGAAGTGTTGAAGTCATCTGAAGTGCACAACCCGTCTGAAGGATTGAAGTTGTCTGAAGGGCGCAACCCGTCTGAAGTATTGAAGCTGTCTGAAGCATCAACCCGTCTGAAATGTTGAAGCTGTCTGAAGTTTCAATCTGTCTGAAGTCTCAATCCGTCTGAAGTATTGAAGCCTTCTGAATTCTGACGTGGCACTCCTTGCTGAAGACTATGAAGACCTTTTGCTCTCTGAAGATTGCTGAGAAATATCGTTCTCTGCTACACGTTTCTTTTTCAACATATTTATGGCAAGAAACACAGAGACCTTTCCTGGTGTTTTTGAATTACATACACCACTGAGGAAATCTCTGTAACGCAGTTCTTGCAGAGGAACAGTATCAGCTTTTGTCAGAATAAAATCCCGAACCAGTGTCAGAAGCAAATATAGAAAATGAGTTTATACAGAATAGGCTAAGAGACAAATCCAACGGATACTTCCTCATACACACTCCTAAGGAAAACAGAAGAAAGCTGGAGAAAGCAGAAGAAATTCAAAAGAAAGAATACGCAGAATAAACATATCAAAATATCTCTCATAAAGAAGCACATAACAAGTGTCAGAACGGGATCGTCTGAACACCTATTCGCTTAAGGAGAAGCAACCGTTTGAGAAGCTATTACACAACGGCTATATGAGCCACATCATCATCAGCTCAACGGTATTATGAATCATCTTCAACGGCTATATTCAAGAAGAACATATAAATAGCCTCAAGATTAAATTTGAAGATGTTGATTTTTCAAGTTGGTTCATGAAATCAATCAGGATGAGTGTTGTTGACTAGGCTGAGTGCCAAATAGTTAACAGGGGTTGACCTGAGCTAAGGCGAATTGCCAATAAGTCAACAAGAATTGATCAGAGAGGATCAAGTCGATCAGAGTGGATCAAGTTGGTCTCTGTTGAATCAATCAGGCTACTGACTAGCTGGTCAGTTAGTCACGTTGTTCAGTTGATCTGTTAGATCAATTAAGTTGGTTGTTGGTCTGAAGACAACCATGCTGAGCAAAATGACTATCAAGCTAGGAACGGTTTGAAGCCATGAACATACCTTGATATTTCAATGATACGGGTGAGAATGTAGCCCATGAAAACCAATGGTTGGAGAATGAGGCTGGAGCTTAATTTCATATCTCACTTAGGCCAAATTAGTTGAGGGAGAAGTACCTCACTTATTAGAGATGAGATTGTACTTAATTTAAACACGTGTGTCTCTGTCTTACCCTTGTACTTAGATTCATACATTGTATCCTGAGTAGTACTCAGTTAACTTCTAGTACAAGAAGAGATTAAGTTAATGTTTCATGGAAACTTAAACTTAGTTTTATCTGTAAACACTTAGATAAGTGTCTGAGAGCCTGGAGAGGCTTGGTGGAAGAAAGAATACTTGTTGTAGAGCTTGGAGAGGCTCGATAGAAAAGACTACTGCATGTGTTGCCTGGAGAGGTAGTTGAAAACAAAGAAATGCTCGGTTGGGTCTGGAGAGGCTGTGAAGAATACTTGTGTGTGGTTTTGTTTAGTGGAAAATCCAGTGGTGGTTTACCACTGGGACTGGATGTAACTCATGGTGATGTGGGTGAACCAGGATAAATTTTGTGCCTAAGTTTTCTTTCCCTTAATCTCTTTTATTTTCAGTTTTGCATTTACTTAGGGGATTGAAAAGTATTTTCATAATCAACATAACACAACAATTTCAATCAAACAAGTTTTTCAAAGATAATTAAACCTCAAGTCTCTCTCATATCGTTTGAGGTATTACAAAGAATGTACCTTAAAGAACTTCTGAAATAAGTGTCTGAAGTGAGTCTGAAAAGAACTCAGTTCAGAAACTAGAATCAGACTTCAGATGATCTTCAGTCTGCTGAAGTATTTTAGAAACCGTTCTAAAGATACTCTTTGTAATAATCCTCAGAAGATACTTTGAAAAACTTTCGTTTAAAACAATCTTAAGCTTTTAGAAAGATTATCAATTTTATCTTTCTTATCTTTCGCATGTTTCAATTAAACTCTGATCTTAAGATTGGTCTTTGAACGTTGTTCTTTTTAAATGCTATCTTAAATTAAAGATTTCCAAAATTATTCAATAAAGTTTAAAACACTATTCAACCCCCCTTGTAGTGTTTCCTGTGGTCCTAACAGCTTCATCTCCAAAGATTTAGCAGTAGCGGGGATGGCTATGCTTGAGAAGTATCGTGGTCCTTGTTGCATAACATAGTCTCCCAATGCTCTTCTTTGTGGAATTTGTTGTTTCTCAGTCATATCTTCAATTTTTACTTCACTTGTAGTGGTTGAACTGAGAGTGTTGAAGTTTTCTCCTTGAGCTTGCCTTTGTCTTCTTCTCATGTTTATACTCCTATTCCTTCTAGATGTCCTTTCTATTTCAGGATCAAATACTAATTGATTTTGAGACACTTGTCCTCGCAAGAGCATAAATTAAGAAACTCAAACAATGGTTAGCTTGGGAGAGAAAAACAAAATAATAAAAAATAAATAATAAAATAAATTTTCCCAAAAAAAATAAAATAAAATAGAAATCCTAGAAATAAAATAAAAGAATTAAAATAAAACAAATAAAAATTCAAATTCCTAAAAGAAAAAGAAAAATAAAAATAAAAGGAAAAATAAAAATATTTACAACTCAATAAGATAGACCTCCTAAGAATTTAAATTGAGACACCGTTCCCCGGCAGGGACGCCAAAAATACTTGTTGAGATATTGTCAAGCGTACCAATATCACAACAATATAATAGTAAGAGAGGGGTTGTCGTATCTACAGGGAACAGTACAAAATAAACTCTTAGTGTTCGCACTTATTGAGTAAGGGAAGATTTGAATGGTTGTTTGTGAAGATTGTAATAGTAAATAAAATAAAAGATTAAGAAAGAGAGAATATGGATAAGATTGAGCAAATTAAGGAAACTAGGATTGAACTTCGTCTATCGCACCCCTCTTGTATTTGGAACCCAATGATAATTAGGAATATATAATAATAAATATTGAAACACAAATAAATTTTATTTCATAAAGGTCTCCACAACTATGAAATACTCAAACAATTTATGCTGGTCTCCACAGTCACAAATTGCTTCGGTTTGAAGATCAGTTGTTAAAGCTATCAATTCATGCTGGTCTCCACGGTCACAAATTGAGTGTTTTCACCAATAAGATTTAGAAAACCGCTTCTCAGTGTATTTAAGAAATCGCATCATAACTCTAGTACAAAGACGAAAGCTAAGCATTAAGAACAGAATAAAAACACCAATATTTATAAAAACAAAGATTCCTAAATAACAAAGAAGATCCAAAATACAATTGGGGATTGAATTGACTACATTCAATCCTAAGGGAAAGTTTAGCTACTCATGGTAGCCATTACAAACCAACTAGAGAGACTGTCACGCTTTTCAATGGCTCCGCATGTCTCTGTCTATCATTTCAATCCCTAAAAGTCCTTTTATAACTGTTCTGATGGGCTTTTGAGACTCTGATTGCAGCCTAATAAAAATTAGGTTACGTCTCCTGGGTTATGGCTACGCTCAGCGCAGGTGGAGCGCAGGAAACAGAAACTAGAACGTCATTTCTGCGCTCCACTTGCGCTCAGCGCAGGAATCATCAACTGTTTTTCCTGAATTTTCTCTTTTGAAGCTTGCTTTGTGCTGTTCCTATCCTTGTTTGCTGCTATCTTGATTCTTTATTTGAAACTTTGCTTTTTATCTGCAAAAATCAGCAGATTCTTTATCAAAATAGCATTAAATTCAAATTTGACTTAAATAAATACAAGAATTACTTTTTAAGCCAAAAAGGTATAAATTGGGGCATAAATTCAACATTTTTCCATCAACAACTGTTGTAATTATATAAGAATTTTACGTAATTTTAACACTTATCAAGCGTAGGAGTGGGCGCTTAAAGATCACTTTAGGATTCCCTGCTTTCATCACTGATTTATGCCGGTACCAGGGGGTTGAGGTACTCCCTATTATTTGTTGAGTCTCAGAATTAATTTAAGAAATTGAAATTAGATTCAAGACTCATTATCCTTAGTTTTATTGATTAACAAATTAGATTGTATAGAAATAGGTTCTATTGAGAAAGGTATTATCTTTTGTATTTCAGGAATCTTGCAGAAGCATCCATCTGAAGATGATCAACCTGTCGAACTGAAGAAGCAAGAAACTGTGGCAAGAATCTGTTAAGAAGAAGAAGAACAATGGCGCAAGATGAACTGAAGAAGAAAGTCATCAGAGATCAACAACCAAAAGAAGAACTCAGAGCAGTGAAGAATCATGTTCTAATTGAGCAAGCTACCAAAGAGAAGAAGAACAACCGAGCAAGGTGAAATGAAGATAAACTTAAAGCTCATGGAAGATCACAAAAAATAAGGAAGAACAGTGCAACAACTATCTAGAGAAAAGAAGAATCAATTCTGAAGAAAGGAACTTGCTAAAAACGTCTCCATGTTGAAGAACTAAATTATGTTGGAGCTATCCAACCTGTTGAAAGTATGTGCATACTAAAGTATAACCTACTGAACACATACTCTCTAAACTTGATGACGCGACATTTCAAACTCTCTGAAGAATTAGAAGCTAGAGACGTCATGCTACTCTCTGAAGACTTGTGAGTCAATCTGAATGATGCATTAAAAGACTCAAGTCTCAGCAAATATTAATGGTGAAGCTGAATTAGTGCAAAGAAAAACAAAGGCCTTCGGGAACAACTTCATTTCCCGTCACAAAAGAGGAAGCCTACTGCAGAAAAGCAAATAGAGGTCAGAGATAGAGTCAGCGCTGCTGCAACACCTACTCATGTACCATCTCTGCAATACGCTATTAGAGGCGCGCACCTCACGTGAGAAGAAAAGCTGAACTCACAATGGGACAAAGGAGAAGTCTAACGGATCTTAGCGTCCTGCCTCCTTTACACTCACAGAGAAGAGAAAGAAAGAAGAATAGAGAGAGAAGAATATCAACCTGGTGAAGAGCTTAGGGAATCTCTCAAGCAAAAGCAAGATTAAGAGCCTATCTGCTATGTGTTAGAACTAATTCATCTACACACCTAATCTGCTTAAGTCAAAAGCTACCAAACGAGAAGTTATTTCACAACGGCTCTAAGAGCATTAATCATTCCTTCTCAACGATATACTAAACAATCTTCAACGGATATATTTGCAGAACATATAAATAGCCTCAAGGAAGGATTATGAAGAGTGGCGACATTAATGGAAATATTGCCCAACTCAAGGACAACGCCCAAGAGAGAATTGGTAGAAGCTTATGTGGAATATTATCTAGCCAACTCTCAAAGATGAAAAAGCAGTTTTCTGCTTATTAGATACAGAGTACATATAGATCTTAATTCATACACTTGTATCTCTATATATCCTTGTACTTAGAATTCATTTCATGTATCCTGAGTTATACTCAGTAATCCCTTTGTACAAGATGAACATTGGTTTAAGTTTCTAGGAAACTTAAACTTTATGTTGTAAACACTATTGACTGTCTGAGAGCCTGCAGAGGCTTGGTGGAATAAAGAATACTCGTTTGAGCCTGGAGAGGCTTGTCTGTAAAAGAATACTGCTTAAGTTTCCTGGAGAGGCAGTTAAAAACAAAGAATAATCGTTGGGCCTGGAGAGGCCAGGTGTGCAAAGAATACTGCATGAGTTGCCTGGAGAGGCAGTTGAAAACAAAGAATACTTGTTGTTAAGCCTGGAGAGGCTGGTGTAAAATAATACTTGTAATCTTGCGGGATTAGTGGAAAATCCACTGGAGTTTTGCCCTGGGACTGGATGTAGCTCACTGGGTTAGTGGGTGAACCAGTATAAATCTTTGTGTTAATTTCTCTCTTCCCTTACCTCTTTACTTTCCGCTGATATCTGTTTAAACTAACCAAGGAGAGTTAGAGAAAAGTTGTTTTATTAATCTGCGTAGAAAACAATCTTTTCTTTAAAGGGAAAATAATTTCAAAAAGGTTTTTATTCAACCTCCCGAGTTGCATTAGCAAGTTGCTAAACTTCCCAGTTTCGGAAGGTTGATTAAATATCTTCAAATCAGTTTTGCTTGTTTAGAAAGGTTTTCCTAAAACCTGTAAAGATTATTAAATCACTATTCAACCCCCTTCTAGTGTTTCCTGTGGCCCTAACAGTTGGTATCAGAGCTTAACCCCGAGTTAAGCATCTAACAAATGCGGAGGAAGAAGATCCAGAAGGAAACCTAAACAAGCCGTGGAGAGAACTTATGAAGACGATCAATAGAAGCAGTAAAGGTATCTTTGAATACAAATTTGAGTCTCGGCAGATACAGATCGTCAAATACATAAGTATTTATGTTGGTAACATCTTTTCATCTTACTGCTTTAATATCTGTGAATATTTGATATTGTTTGAAAAACTTTTTTACACGAACTCATTTGTAGTTTCTGGTTCTAAAAGTTCTTCTCGTAAAAATAAATTTTGTCGTTTAGTGCTCTTTTGATGAAAAGTCTTTTTAAATTTTTCACAAAAGAATTTGAAAAGCCTAGTATTGGACACTGAATTCAACATTGACGACCAGGCTTCCCAAGACTATTGGCGCTTCATTTGTCCACTTCTTTCTGCACGAAGCACTACTCCCTATGTCTGTGCTAGCCTACATCATGAAGATTTTCTGAACTTCTTTGTTAGCACTTATCTGTTTTTATTTGCATCTTGTGTAATCTTTGTTTTTAAGTCCATCTCTGTTTAAAAGAAAGTAACTCTTTTTCTAAATCAAATTCGAAACATTTATCTTCTTTCGATTGTTTCTATACTTCATCAAACCTTTTTAATTAATGACAAAAGGGGGAGAAATATAATTAACAAATTACTGAAAGTGAAAAAGTTTTTCAGAAAGTGAAAAAGTTTTTCAGAAAGATCATCAAAAGAAATTAAAAGTTTATTAGAAGAAAAATGTTTTTCTTAGGGGGAGTTATCTGAAAAAGAAAAGAATAATTTTCAATTTTAATCTTTCAGATATTTGTTAGTCATGCCTAATTTGTGATCATTAAAAGGGGGGAGAATGTTGAGTCTCATAATTAATTTAAGAAATTGAAATTAGATTCAAGACTCATTATCCTTAGTTTTAATGATTAACAAATTAGATTGTATAGAAACATGTTCTACTGAGAAAGGTATTATCTTTTGTATTTCAGGAATCCTGCCGAAGCATCCATCTGAAGATGATATACCTGCCGAACTGAAGAAGCAAGAAACTATGGCAAGAATCTGTTAAGAAGAAGAAGAAGAACGCCACAGGATGAACTGAAGAAGAAAGTCATCAGAGATAAATAACCAAAAGAAGAACTCAGAGCAGTGAAGAATCATGTTCTGTTTGAGCAAGCTACCGAAGAGAAGAAGAACAACCGAGAAAGCTGAAATGAAGATAAACTTAAAGCTCATGGAAGATCACAAAGAACAAGGAAGAACAGTGCAACAACCATCTGAAGAAAAGAAGAAGCAATTCATTGAAGAAAGGAACTTGCTGAAAGCGTCTCCATGTTGAACTAAATTAAGCTGGAGCTATCCAACCTGGTGAAAGTATGTGCGTACTAAAGTTGAACCTGTTGAATGTTAGCGCAAAAACCCTTTGAGATTTGGTTTTAATGACAACAAACATTTTGATCAAACTTAATGTTTTCTGTTCTTGAAGTTACTGATGTTTTTGTATGTCAGATCTTAAGAAAGACAGGATTCTCATGAAGAACTCATTTGAGCCTGGAGAGGCTTGTCTGTAAAAGAATACTCGTTGAGCCTGGAGAGGCTTGTCTGTAAAAGAATACTGCTTAAGCTGCCTGGAGAGACAGTTGAAAATAAAGAATACTCATTGGGCCTAGAGAGGCCAGGTGTGCAAAGAATGCCGCATGAGTTGCCTGTAGAGGCATTTGAAAACAAAGAATACTTGTTGTTTAGCCTGGAGAGGCTGAGGTAAAATAATACTTGTAATCTTGCGGGATTAGTGGAAAATATAGTGGAGTTTTGCACTGGGAATGGATGTACCTCACTGGGTTAGTGGGTGAAGCAGTATAAATCTTTGTGTTAAGTTCTCTTTTCCTTTACCTCTTTACTTTCCGTTGATATCTCTTTAAACTAACCAAGGAGGGTTAAAGAAATTTTGTTTTATTAATCTGCGTAAAAAACAATCTTTTCTTTAAAGGGAAAATAATTTCAAAAAGGTTTTTATTCAACCTTCCGAGTTGCATTAGCAAGTTGCTGAACTTCCCAGTTTCGGAAGGTTGATCAAATATCTTCAAATCAGTTTTGATTATTTAGAAAGGTTTTCCAAAAGACTGTAAAGATTATTAAAACACTACTCAACCCCCTTCTAGTGTTTCGTGTGGCCCTAACATTGTTCCCATCGGGTCTGCTATCACCCAGTGGTATATTGAGTCCTACTGCATACCACATGAGGAGATGGAGCCGCCTCTAAAACCCCAGGACATCCACCCATATCCACTTCCACAGCAGCCACCACCAGCTGACATACCATTCCACCCTTTCATGGAGCACATGTGTCTCCAGATCATAGCTGTCCATAGAGGAATGCTGCACCTATATGACTTTTTGTACCATAATGTGCAGGGACCCCACCCAGGCATGATACCAGAACAGTTTCAGGAGTATTTACAGTGGCCTGGGGACAGGCCTATCGTTTCGGGGGGAGGTGGAGCACAGGATGAGGAGCTACAAGATACGGAGGATGATGATTGATATTTTTTCTTTTATGGTGTTTTTCTTTCTTTTTCTTTATCTTTTCTTTTCTTTTAATACATCTGTACTATAATTGACCATTTCTATGAAGTATGGATTTTAGGATTTCTATTCTTTCAATTGACTTAGGATTTCATTCGTTTATTTTAATTCTCATTAGGATTATTTTCTTTATTTTAATTGTCTTAGGATTTTGGAATTAGGACTTTAGGAATTCAATGTCTCAAAGCTAATTAGCCAAACTAACTTAACTAAGAGGAGAAAAAGGAATTAAGTGGATGAAGTCATAATCAGTTAGGATTAGGATTTTGTGCAAGAAAGTTAATTAAGATAGCTAATTGTGCAACAGGAAATGTAATCAAGGAAAAATAGCCATAAGCCTGTTAGTGTGTGTGACCAAACACTTTGAGAGTTTTCCCTGTTGCTTGTCAATTGTCATTGCTTGAGTTTTTTTATTTTATTACTGCATAAGAAAAGCATGGAATTGACTAAGGCAAGTTGTTTAAAATGTAAATTACTCAGTGCCAAATAGCAACCTGTGAATAATATTTCCTATTTTTTACAGCCCATTTTGAGCTTGAAATTTTCTTGGATTCTGCACCCTAGCCTTGTTATTCATTATAATCCTTTCCCTTTTCACACTTAGGGGTAGAGAGCATAGGTGTATTTTATTCAATAAGAATGGGTATTGGTTGATTGATGGAAATGAAAAAGAGCATAATGAGTAATGGAATTCACTCCTTACAAAAAAAAATTGTATATGTAAAAAGGATTGAATACCAAAAAGAGGCAAAAGCATTGTGCTAAAATGTGTGAATTCAAGAAAGAAATGGTGAATTGAGAGTCATTTGAGAAAATTGTTTAATTTGTAGTTATGCTCTCTTTTCTCTGGGTGTGCTTCTTGATATATCCTGAAAAACCATGAATTCTTGATATTCAGGCCTCATTACAACCCAAGAAAGACCTTATGATCCATGCTGATTATGTGTTGTATCTTAACTGAAAACAACAAGGAATTTTAATTGTTCAACTCCTGTGAAAAATTTGAGGGAAACATTTACCTGTGAGAATTGAGAGAATTTCCTTGATTTTATCATTTGTTGTCACAATTGCTATTCTTGAGAGATTTAATGCATTATTATCTTATTTTGATTGGTGATTGGAATCACCATTTGGTTCTAAATTTTAAATCTGATTTTTGGAAAGTGATAGCTGTCTAGCAAGAGATATTGAAATTGTTTTCTTGTCAGTGACATTCAGTGTTAGGAATTGTCATTAACTTTCTGTATCTGATTTTCTTGCTTGAGGGCAAGCAAGAAGCTAAGTTGGGGGGAGTTTGATAAGTGTTAGCATTAAGTAAGTTTCTATATAATTACAACACTTATTGATGATGAATTGTTGAATTTGTAACCCAATTTCACCCTTCTTAGATTAAATTGTGGCTCTTGTGTTTATTGAAACTAAATTTGAACTTGATGCTATTTTGATCAAGAAATTGTTGAATTTTACAGATGAAAAGCTAAGGTACAAGTAAATCATCAAGTGAACAATGAGCAAGGACAGGATCAGTGTAGAACAAGCTTCAAAGGATGACAATTCAGAGGAGCAAGTTGTTGTTTCCTGCGCTTCACCTGCGCTGAGCGCAGGCAAAGCGCAGGAATACCTATTCAGTTATTGTCTCTTGCGCTTCACCTGCACTGAGCGTAGGAGACGTAACCCTAGCGTTTAAAAGAGCAATCAGACAGTTTTTAAAGGGACCTTTGGCCATTTTTGACAAGAGAGAGTTTTAGGGCATAGACGAAGTGGCAGAGAAAAGTTTGACAGTCTCTAGAGACTATTCTGGAGCAAGAGGGAGACTACAACAGAGCTGGAAGGCGTTTCTTTTCTTCTTCTTAATCCTTTTTGGTTTGTATTGGCTACCATGAGTAGCTAAATCTCTTTTTAGGATTGAATGTAGTCAATTCAAACCCGGAATGTGATTTTGTATTTTTAACATTTAGGAATCCCTGTTTTATCAATAAACTAGTGTTTTTATTCCTGTTTTTAATGCTTAACTTTCTTATTGTAACAGAGTTATGATATGATTTCTTAAATTAGCAGGGAAGCAGTTTTCTAAATCCAATTTGGGTAAAAACACTCAATAGGTTGAATACCTAGGGATAGGGTGCAATTTATTGATAGCTTTAACATCTTTTCTTAAAGCTAGGCAATTTGTTAAATAGCCAAGGGATTGGTGTTTAGGGAATTGTTATAAGAATTTCATATTTGAGGAATCAATGTGAATGAAATTTATTTGTGCTTCAGTAATGATAAATTCATATTTCTAAATGTTATTGATTTCAAAATCACATGAAAGGCGCGATAGACGAAATTCAATCCTAGTTTTTCCAATTGAATCTTTTCCCAAATACTTTCTTTTGTTTAAATTCCTTATTGCACTTTTTATTTAGTTTTTAATAATAATCACATACAAATTCCCTTTATTTACTCAATTAGATTGGTCACTAAGAATTTATTTTGTACCGTTCCTCGTAGGTACGACAACCCGTATTCTTACTACTATACTGTTGATGGGTTTCTGGCCAGCGAACCAAAAATCCAGTAGTATAATAGTAAGAAAGATATCGTATCCACAGGGAACGGTCAATTCACGTAAACTCGTGATCTAATTATAAAGGGAAACAACGGTTTTGAGAGTATTGTTGCGGAAATTGTAAATAGCAAATTAATAATCAATTGAATTTAGAAAGGAAGAGTTAGAGACACTTTACTTGGATTAGGATTGAACTTCATATCATCACACCCTTTGTGCATGTAAAAACTATCTATTATTTTAGTTTTACTCTATAATACTGTAGACAAACTATATTGCTAAGACCCCGAGTTACTAGCAGCCTCACACACTAAAAGGTAATCCATGCAGGCTCTCCCAAGCGACAGACTTACCATCGGCTTAATTTGCTCTTTTTGTTCTGTTTGTAAAGAAATTAATTGATAACGAGGCCTAATCCTATGGACGCACCTAAAGGGAATCAAGCATGTGGTCAGGGTGCAGCGGAAATAAATGGATTCCCTCCCTTGTTATAATCGTTTTGCGAAAACACGAATCAAGGCATAAAAAGGTATTGAAACGAAAGGTCGTACCTTATTAGGATTATAAACGAGGCAAGTGTAGCCACGTCTCTATTGGTATCCACGCCAACAACCAAACTAGGAAACCTTCCTCAGCTCTGCTAGTAGCCTTAGAAAGTAAGAAGCGATTGCTCATGTGTACCTGGGGTAGTGCATCTTATGCTCTATTTATAGAGTGGTGGCTAGGGTTTTACCCCCTCACTCACTCAACCCTCACACTTATGGGCCTGGCTCATTATGTAATAATTCTAATTTAATTTAATTAGAATTATTATCTTTTCCTAGTGGCATGTTGTATGCGTGTGACCCAATAGGATTTTAATACTTGGTTATAATATTAAAATAAAACCCTTTTATATTTAATATCATAAATAGTGAGCGGTATCTAGCAACACATCACTATCCAAATATTGAGATTATCAATAACTTTGATAAATCCTATTTTATTATAATAATTTATATGCTCTGTCCCTTTGTCCAAATATCTAATTGAACACAAGGGCATGGATTATGTCAACCTTGTATAGTTCAATTTATATTTTCTTGATCCCCAAGTAGACTGTACAGAAAATAAATATCTCATATTTATCCTCCTGAGCATGGCCATGCTTTTTGCAGTCTCACTTTATCAAGAGGCCTACAGATATAACTCTTGTTACATAGGAGGGACAAATCTCATCTAGGGCACTCACATTCCTCCACATAATTTATTGTATGTCCAAAAACCAACTTTATGATTACCCTATTACAGGTAACGTTTGATGATAATTAAAACATATAATTCCTTATGTAGGAATCATATGATTTCAGGTCGAAGGACTTCATATAACATTTATTAATTTAAAAAACGTTCATGACACTTATGTAACAATCCATGCAACGTTCTTAAGGTGGGTCTGTCCAGTACACCATTACTCTTAATGTGTACCTATGTGAGCACATGATATCTCATATCCATGATCTGTGAGATGTGATCATCAATGAACTCACATACTAGTCTAAATGCATCTTTGTCCTAAGATGATATTTGACTAGGCACTATTTTAAGAATAGTTTCTTCATAAGATCTCACGATCAAGTCATCTACTTGATTTGTTATGAAGTTTAAGCTTTCTATTCTAAGGACAATAATTATATTCTAAAAGAATAAGTTTGCCTTTATAAAATAACATGATACAAGTGATGGATGTTTACAAATATATAAGTCTCTAGTGCATATTCCTAACAGCACCTTCATTAGAGTACTCACACTACCCATCAATCGTTAGGATACCTCCATGTCTCGGTCCTGGAATGACAATCAACTAATCCTTTGCTATCGATAAAACAGGCCTAATTCTGTGAACGCCCTTCGCTAGAGTACTGTCACTACCCATCGCTCATTAGCAACGCCCATGTCTCGATCACTGATTACCGAGTCCTCTTATTCAATCAGAGTTTGGGTTTCCTATGTCTAGGCTCCCCCATCCTCAATCCTAGTCGAAACTAGCCTATGACTCCGGCGCAAGCGCGGAAGTCAGGGATTAAGCACAGAATAAGATTACCAATATTATAGACAGAGAGCTCAGGAAATAATAATATAGAATTTACATACACTTGGGGATAGAATCAATTACATTCAATCCTAATAGATAGTTAACTACACAAGTTAGCCATACAAACCACCGAAGATGCTGTCACCATCTTCAATCCTTGTGAAGCGCTCCTCCTCTCCTACTCTAAAATTAGCTCTGGTGCATTATCATTGAAATATGACTGAATTATAGTAATCGTGCACACCTGATCTGGTGCAAGAGGTTCCTATTTATAGGCTAAGGAAAGACAAAGGAAATTGGGGAGAAATCTATCTAAAAACGAAAACAGGGCAAGAATCAGCGTAACCTGCGCTCCAAGCTGCGCTACAGCACAGGCTGGAGCGCAGGATCCAGAGGGCTGCGCTTCACCCTGCGTTGTAGCGCAGGTTGACGCGCAGGAAGCATCCTGCAGCTCCAACTTTCTCTTTTTAATTTTGATCTCTCCCCGAGACTGGTTTTGGCTGATTTGTCTTTCCTTGTTTCCCTTTTCTTGATGAAATCCTTGCATTTATTGAGCATCTTTGATTTATTTGGGAAGCTTGTCTGCAGAATCCTTGTTTGATTGGCAGTGATCTCCTCATTAATTGCCTCAAATCTTCGTCAGATCTTTATTAAATGTCTTCAATCAAACTCAAATCTTGCAGATATCTCCGTCATTTAATGTTATCTTTCCTCCAAATCAAATCTTTGCAATATCCTGCAAAAATCAACAATATTTCTATCAAAATAGCATCAAATTCAAATCTCAGATTAATAAATACAAGTTATCTAATATTTAATAAAAATGGATTAAACTGGGGCAAAATTACCATTTTATCCTTGATAAGTGAACTAAAAAGTGCTCTAATTTATCAACTAATTTTCACTTATCAAAATACCCCCTCAAGCAAGAAACCTCTTTGCAATCAAAGATCAATTCTATACCAGAGTATTTCAAATAATTAAAAACAAATTCAAGGAACTATTCATCAACTCCTTCCTAAGTAGAAGTCACTTCCCAAACATAAGAAAAACTCAGGATCAAGGGATGTTACCAATCATCAATTAGAATAGAAATACAAACATCAATCAAACTTCTCAATAATAGCAATTAAAGCAGTAAGTGATAAACCAAGGAAATCCCTCATTCTCACGGGTAAGTGTTTCCCTCAATCTTTTTCACCACTGTTGAACAACTAGAATTGATAGTCGTTTCCAAGATCTGAACCTGCAAGCAGTTAATATGGATCAAAAGGTCTTTCTTAGGTTGTAATGAGGCTGGGCTATCAAGAATTCATGGTTTTTCTGGATAAGCAAGGGACATTTTGAATAGAGAGCATCTTGTGTTTGTGCTTGGGACTTATCTCCATTCACCTGGTCATTCTTGAATGGTCACCCCTTTTCAGCTTGGCCTCATTGTTTGAAGAAATACTTCCCCCAACTTATTCAATTTCCACACTTTTGTGCAGATTTTTTTTTATATAACAATAACATAGAGAATTTATTTGTGGGGGAGTATTCTTCTTTGTGATTTCTTGTGCCTGCTCTTTGAATCTCTTCGACCTTTCACTTCACCAACCTCTTGTCCCATGTTGTTGTGGTGCACCTTGCTCTCTATCCCAAGTGTTAAGGGACATGATACAGTCATTGAATATGGTTAGGGTGCATCAAAAGAAATATTCAAGGCTCAAATGGGCAATCAATAAATGGAAACATTTAATCAAGGTTGGCTATTTGGCACTGAGCAAAATATTATAATCACAAAATATGCCTTTGTCACTTCCATATCTTTTACTAGCAAGACAAAATTCAGAAACTCAAGCAATAACAGTTGACAAGCAGCAGTGAAAAACTCTCAATTTCAGTGTTTGGGCTCTCAGCTCACCGGTTATTGGCTAAAATTTCCTTGATGAAGCACTTAATGATTTTAATTAACTATCCTGATAGGTTCTCTTGAGAAGTATCCTAATCCTAACTGATTATGGAATTAATCACAAAACCCTATCATCTTTCCTAATCTGGTTAGTTAAACTACTTAATTACAGAGATTTTTGAAAAAGTTACCTTAAATCCTAATTCCTAAGGTCCTAAAAATTTTAAAAATTCTAAAAATTTTTAAAATATAAAATAAAAATCCTAATTAACTAGAAAAAATTCTATAAAAAATAGAAAATAAAAGAAAAAAAACTAAAAGAAAGAAAAACACCAGTATCAATCTTCATCCTCTGTATCCTGTAAGTCCTTGTCCTGCTGCTGCTCCATCCCCCCTGGGAAAATAGGCCTGTCCCCAGGCCACTGCAAGAATATCCGGAACTCTTCAAGCAGCATGCTTGGGTATGGGTCTAGTACTCCTGATTGGTTTGAGGTCAACTAGTCTTTATACTTTGCAGCAGTCTGTGCAATTCATGAAGAACATGGAAGCCTATCATTATCCAATTTATATGCATAATTAATTACTCTCTTCACAACAAAATTTCATTGCACTTGGTAATGCCTTCCTAAAAACAGAATATACTCATTTGTTTTGCTAGCATTCAATCAATCCATGGAAAGTGAAAGTTTAAAAATCTTTGGCTAAGTTCTCTCATCCCTAAACTCCTTTAAATTCAATTTATACTAACAAGGAGGGTTCTGAGATTGTCGTTTTATAACATTAAGCTGAAAAACAAGTTTTCTTAACTGTTTTATTGAACCTGCTGAAGTTGTTTCAGCAAATATAAAAACCCTAGTTTAAGAAAGTTATAAAAATCTCTTTGAAAAAGTGCTACTTGTGAAAGGTTTTGCAAAAACTGCTTAAGTTTTATAAAACACTATTCAACCCCCCTTCTAGTGTTTCCTGTGGTTTCTACAGCTGGTATTAGAGTTCAATCTCGGGTTGAGCATCTAACAGTGCTAAGGAAGAAGATCCTAGATGGAAACCTCAACAAGCTATGATCACTACATCTCTGAAGGAGCATCTGTCACCAGGCCTCCAGCTTTCAACAGAACTGATTATCAATACTGGAGAGAACATATGAAGTTGTTCATTGAAAGCAACAATCCGGATCTCTGAGATATAATTACTGATGGTGATTATGTTCCTTTGAGTAATGGAGTGTCTATTCCAAAAGCTGAGCGGTCCTATGAGCAAAAAGTTAGAGTACAACTTAATGCTCAAGCCAAACTCTACTTAGTATGCTCTCTTAACAAGACTGAGTATGAGAAGGTACAAGGATGCATCTCTGCCAAGGAAATATGGGACATGTTGGCTTCATCAATTCATGAAGATACTATGGATGTCAAATCTGTCAAATCAGATCAAGAGGACTCTACCTCAGAAGATGGAAAAGACTTATATGAAGAAGCAAATCTGTGCTTGATGGCAAGGCAACTCTCTTCAGAAGGTATAGATTCCAAGGTAATGTCACTAACTCTCCAAGATGAATATGTTGATTTGGTGGACAGTTCTAAGGAACTTTTCAAAAAGTATAAGAAACTCTCTAATGCATACACTGTTATATGAAATGAAAATAAAATTCTTGAAAAAGAGAATCTTATACTTAGAGAAAAGATTCTGGAACATGAAAATAGTAATTCCAAAAATGTATTTGAAGAAAATCAAAATCTTCAAAGACAGATTAAGGAACTTACTAAAGACCTAGCCAATTTTGTTGAAGGAACTAATAATCTTAATATATTATTGGGAACTCAAAAAAGGTTTAAAGATAAACGTGGCTTGGGTTTCTCTGACAAATCATCATCAAATTCATTAGCCTCTAAATTTCCCAAAAAGGCTAAAAAGAAAGTAGATGGGTGTACTTATTGTGATAAACCTAGACAATATATGTCTAAGTGTAAACAAGAAGAGAAACCTATACCCAGAACTAACCTGTGTGGACCCAAGAAAATATGGGTACCAAAGACCTCAATTGTTACTCTTGCAGATGTCTTGGATAAAGCAAAGAAGACACCCAAAATAACCACAGAAGAATGGATGCGTTCAACTCTTGATGGAAAGAAGGTGTATGTGCCCAGACCTTAGACTAAGAGTTGCTGAAATGATCATCCCCAATATTTTTCAGAAAAATATGTTGAGTCTCAACAGATGCAACTCTTTATGGACTCACGCTGACAATCCTTGTTGGTAACATCTTTTATAGTTGCACTCATAATTAATTTAAGTATTTGAAATTAGATTCAAGACTCATTATCCTTGGTTTTAATGATTAACAAATTAGACTGTATAGAAACAGGTTCTACTGAGAAAGGTATTTTTCTTTGTGTTTCAGAAACCCTGTAGAAGCAACTCTCCGAAGATGATCAACTTGCTGAACTGAAGAAACTGGAATCTGCTGAGAAGAAAAGGTATATCCATGAAAGCTGAAATGAAAACTTTCACCAAAGTTTTTGGAAGATCTCCAACCAAAGAGCACATATATCGATGAAGGATTAAAATTCTTTTTGTTGCTCTCAAGATAAACCTACTGAAGAAAAGAACTTGCTGAAAGCGTCTTCCTGTTGAATAGCCAAGACTTGCTGAAGTATGACAACCTTCTGAAAAGGTTTGGACTTTCTGATGCAATTGAACTCTCTGAAGAATGAGAAGCCTCTGAAGTCTGAATGGAATGCTACTCTCCGAAGACTTGTGAGTCAATCTGATTTATGCATTAAAAGGCCCAAGTCTCTGCAATGCCTTAATGGTTAGCTGAATCACTTACATGG
Source organism: Sesbania bispinosa (assembly GCA_026901365.1). Taxonomy (NCBI): domain Eukaryota; kingdom Viridiplantae; phylum Streptophyta; class Magnoliopsida; order Fabales; family Fabaceae; genus Sesbania; species Sesbania bispinosa. The sequence goes on from QLOH01001009.1 coordinate 120,092, forward strand.
TAAAAACAAAGGCTTGCTAGCACGGTTTTATTTCCCGACACAAAAGAGGAAACCTGCTGCAGAAAAGCAAACAGAGGTCAGAGATAGAGTCAGCGCTGCTGCACGCCTACTTCTGTATTGTCTCTGCAATACGTTATCAGAAGCCCGCATCTCAACAAGGAGAAAAGTTAAACTCACAACGGGATTAGAGAGAATTCTAACGGATCTCATCATCTCTATCTTAATACCAGACTTCCTGCAATAAAGAAAAGAGAGAAAAGAACATCATCTTGCTGAAGTGGTAAGAAAATCTCTCAAGAAACATTCAATAGCCGAACTGATGTGTGACAGAGCTAAATCATAGTTGCACACCTACTCTGCTTAAGTCAGAAGCTAACAAAAGAGAAGTTATTTCACAACGGCTCTAAGAGCATTAATCATTCCTTCTCAACGGTATACTAATCAATCTTCAATGGCTATATTTCCAGAACATATATATAGACCTTCATGGAGGATTATGAAGATTGGCGGCCATGAATCTCATAATATGATTTGGCAAAAATGATGCCCAAGATTGGGGACATTGAAGCCCAAGAGAGAACCGACAGAAGCTCAAAGTAATATCTTATCAAGCCAACTCTCTGAGGAAGCCAACCCTCATACAGAGATGAGAATGAACCAAGATTATACACTTGTATATTTGTCCTTTCCTTGTACTTAGAATTTTTCCATTGTAACCTGAGTTATATTCAGTTATCCCTTTGTACAAGAAGAACCTGAGTTTAAGTTTCTCCGAAACTTAAACTTAATTTATATTGTAAACAATGTTAAGTGCCTGAGAGCCTGGAGAGGCTTGGTGGAATAAAGAATACTCGGTTCAGCCTGGAGAGGCTTGTCTGTAAAATAATACTTGGTTGAGCCTGGAGAGGCTTGTCTGTAAAAGAATACTCATTGGGCCTGGAGAGTCCTGTCTGTAAACGAATACTCATTGGGCCTGGAGAGGCCAGGTGTGAAACTAATACCCATTGTAATCTTGCGGGATTAGTGGAAAATCCAGTGGAGTTTTGCCCTGAGACTGGACGTAGCTCACTGGGTTAGTGGGTGATCCAGTATAAATCTCTGTGTTAAGTTCTCTCAACCCTTATCTCTTTACTTTCAGTTTAAACTAACCAAGGAGGGTTCAAAGTTATTTTATCAATCCGAGCAGAAAATAATCTTTTCTTTAAGAGAAAATCATTTCAAAAAGGCTTTTATTCAACCTTCTGAGTTGCATCAGCAAGTTGCTAAACTTCCCAGTTTCGGAAGGTTGATCAAATATTTTCAAATAAGTTTTTCTTGTTTCGAAAGGTTTTCCAAAAAATCTGTAAAGATTATAAAACACTATTCAATCCCCCTTTCTAGTATTTCCTGTGGTCCTAACAGTTTATAACATTTAATGTTATCTCTTAACGGTGAACTCAGCAATCTTCAATGGACTTATATCTCATCCTTATAAATAGCTTCATGAAAGACTTCAAAATGGGGAGAGAAGAGAACGTATCAAGCCAATACTCTGCCAAATTTACGCTGCAAATACTCTCTGATTATTGTACATAAAATTCACTTATCATGAGTTATACTCAGTTATCTTGTACAATTTCATTTTAGTTTAAGTTAGGAACCATGTCTTAGTTTTGTAGCTTAAACAAATCTCTTTGTAAACACTATTAAGTGTCTAAGAGCCTGGAGGGGCTTGGTGGAAGAAAGAATACCTGTTGCTGAGCTTGGAGAGGCTTATTATTTAAATAATACTTGGTGTAGAGCCTGGAGAGGCTTGATAGAAAAGAATACTTGTTGTTGTAGAGCCTGAAGAGGCTTGATAGAAAAGAATACTTGTAATCTCTGAGATTAGTGAAAAATCCTTAGCTAGTTGGCTTTGGGACTGGACGTAGCTCACAGTGGTGGTGGGTGAACCAGTATAAATCTTTGGCTAAGTTCTCTCATCCCTAAACTCCTTTAAATTCAATTTATACTAACAAGGAGGGTTCTAAGATTGTTGTTTTATAACATTAAGCTGAAAAATAAGTTTTCTGAACTATTTTATTGAACCTGCTGAAGTTACTTCAACAAGTATAAAAACACCAGTTTCAGCAAGTTATAAAAATCTCTTTGAAAAGGTTCTACTTGTGAAAGGTTTTCCAAAAACTGATTAAGTTTTATAAAACACTATTCAACCACCCTTTTAGTGTTTCCTGTGGTTTCTACAGATCTACAAGGATCCACCATAATTCTAACCCCAGAATCAATAGAGGAAGCACTTGGACTCCCACACTGTGAGAACAAGTTGTATGAAGATCAATGGTATGAGGTTGCTGGTGTAACCAAGGAACATGTCATCAGTAGGGTTCTGAATCAATCAAGTTCAAGACTCATAGCTAGCAAATTGACCTCTATTTGTATAATTCTCCACAAAATTTGTTGCGACTCAATCCTTCCAAGAGGTGGAACCCTTGAGAAGGTAACTGACCAAGACCTCCTTATCCTGTTGTTTGCAGAGAAACTGTTGTGATAGCTTGTAGAGGTTGCAGAAGAATACTAGTGGTGAGGAGCACCCAAGAAGCTATTGTATCAAGGTTGATATAGTGAAAATCCTACTGGAAGTAGGGACTGGACGTAGCCTCAAGGTTGAGAGGTGAACCGGTATAAAAACTGTGTGCAATCTTCTTCTTACCTTACTCTCTTTACTATTGTTGTTTCCATTTCAGTCTTAACTGTCATACCATTTGCATAAAAGTTTTTGAATCTACCTAATACCTAAGTAAGTGATACTTCAAGAAGGTTCCAATCAAAAGGAATCATATTTTCTGCATACTAGAAATATATTTTAGATTGTGTTAATTAACCCCTGATTTCAAATCTTCTAATATTAGCCAAGTATTCAACTTGAGTAGAAGTAAATATTAGAAGAAAGTGTAGAATTTTTAAGAGATCCACTATTCAACCTCCCTTCTTGTGATTGCAATATTAACTTCGATATAAAATTTGGTTTGCAAGAATATTGAATTGTCACACTTGAGTAATCAATCTTGTTAATTAGCTTATTCTTTCAAATGAATATGATCCGCTACAAATAAAACTTACATTTGAACTCTGATAATTCATTTTGAATAACACATTTGAAAGAATCTTGAAGGTAAAAAGAAAGGGGATTGTGAAATACTCATTTTTTAAAAAGGTTGTAAATTTCTAGTGGATCTATTCAACCTACCCCCTTCTAGATTCCCTTTGGGACCATTAGGATAGATCTTCCTCTAATTGGTGGAACCTTCTGTCCACCTTGACCCCATATACGAGGCACAATTACCTAATTTTAATAGGTTTAAATTAAATATTAAAAAACCATATATATAACTAAATAAATTAAATAACTATATTTTTTTGTGTAAACCATAGGTATCCCCTATTACCAGGGGCAATCCTATTCGGGGCTTAGTCACAGTTAAGGCTCTTCACCCCCTCCCGAAGAATGTATTTAGTGGGGATCGAACCCGGGAGCTCTTCCCACAATCTCAGCCTGCATTGCTAACTAAGCCACAACTCTTTGGTAAATTAATTAACTATATAACTAACTATATAAATTAAATAATTATAAAAATATATAACTAAAATGAAATAAATTATTAAATAACTATATAGCTAAATTAAATAAATTATTAAATAACTATATAACTATTATTAAATAATTATTAATACTAATACTAATAATATATAAATTATAAATAACTAACCTGCAGGTGGCTGGACGGCGACAGAATGGCGGAGGGACGACGAATCTCCCAACAAACGGTGAAACAACAACAAAAGGCTGCACAACTTGCGAAGGGGAGAGAATGAGCACTGTGAAGCACAACAGAGAGAGAGAATAGGTGGGAGGTTGTGCGGAGGGAGAGGGAGAGGTTGCAGAGGGGTGGCGACGGGTGAGGGGGAAGAAGAAGAGGGGAGGGGGAAAGGGTTTTGTGCGCGTAAGTTTTAAACGTGGCGATGACCATGTCGTCGTTTATGTGACACAGATGTGCCAATATTAAATTTTTAGGGAAGAAAAATTGACATTTTCAGGCGCCAGTTTAATTATCGACAGCCTATTCGTCACAACGTATTAATGACACGGTTACGCATTGAACCTCACATTTAATGATGTAGTGACGACGTATCGACGACTTGGCCATCGCTACGAGCGATGGTTGATGGTCATTGTTGCAGTTTCGTGTCTAAAAACCCACCTTCTGAATTCCATAAACATCTCTTTTTTTGTGTACAGGGAAGACAATAAGGTTTGAACCTAAAACTACCTAAACTCCTAACCACTAGGCTGATCCTAGTAGGTAATTCCATAAACATATCTTATCCTTCCGAACCAATTTTAAAAATAACCTATTTTGAATCTCTTATCATGTCCAATACCTACCAAATTTTTTAATGGCATACTAACACATTCATACCAATGGATCCAATATTTGTGTATAATTTTTGTGGCACCTAACAAATTTAAACCCAAATTTTAACCATATTTTTATTTTTTTCTTTCAATAATTAGGCGAAGTATTATAAACTTCAAATCAATACATTATATCCCATTCCACACGCCCGATTTATTTTCGAGCTTAATTTCCACACCGTGGGACCTTACTACTGGGGCGAGGAAGACTAGTAAAGTCAAATCGGATAGTTCGTGGTCATTATGTAATTCTACATGCTAGATTTGATTGTGGGCACTATTTCCAGAATGTGGGACCTTAACGTGGGAGTGAGGAAGACTAGTAAAGTCAAGTCTAACTAGTTTGTGGTTATACTACCCATCAAAATCACTTAGTAATAATTAATAATATCATAATTTTAAATTTTATTTTAAAAATATTTTTAATTTTAAATAGTTAAAATAATGATACAATAATACCCTATTAAAGTCATGCAACTCATGCTCCAACCGTTATCATTAACAATAATATAATAGGTGAGTCATTGATAATAAATTAAGGGTATAAAAGAAACTTTATGATTCAAAATTGTACTATATTTTTGTCTCTCTTATAATAGGACTCGAGCTAGTACCATATATATCCTTGTTTTTTAGGAATGAAAATTGAGTCTGAGTCCTATGGGTACCTGCAACGGACACGATAAAAACCCTCTAAGTGGACACGGGCACAAGTGCGTGTTTTCACACACAATTTTATGGGGATGGACACACTACAAGAAATTCGATTTTTAGCGACGACTATTGAAAAACCGTCGCTACAATCTATGCAGCGATGACCTAACGGAGGTCGCTAAAAGGCTCGTCGTTAATGCAGTATCGACGAACAAAATAGGTCGTCACTAAGTAGAAACGGCCAGGTCGTCGCTAAGGTCATGGCCTTTCTATGTATTATTGTTATTTTTTATATAGTGGTTGCCTTAGTGTCGACCATGTCCGTTGCTAAAGATAATTTTTGTATAATTTAAATTTATTATTATTTATTTTATTTTAATATTTGATAATTTTAAAATTATAAAGCAAAATACTAAATATTATATAAACACACCGATAGATGAATATATATATATATATAAAATATATATACAAAGATTGTTCAAACATAATACAATAAAAGTATAAAAAACATAATAAAAAAATCAATGGTGGCGACGACGACGCTGGTGTTATGTTGGGAGACGATCCTCATCCTCATCCAACGACTGCTCATCCAGGGTGTCATCGTAGTGGGGGTGAGCCTAAGCCTGAGCAACCTGAGTCTCCAGCAATTAGTGCATCTGTTGTCGGGGTCGTGCGAAGTCCCTCCTCCAACTGTGTAGCCTTCGCTTCAGCCTGGCTAGCCTAGCTACTGCCTTGCTTCAATGACCTCCTGGCGCATCGCTTCCTCAGCCAAATGTCGTGACCCGGACCTGTCACTCCCGCTGGTATGAGCCTGAGACTACTGTGAGGCTAGTTGCTAGTCACACCTGAACGAATGTTGGTTGACAAGTCCCCAGTGCCATAACAGCAGCCTCGGGTCTTGCCACCCGCAATATCCTTCCAGATCTATAGCTTGGTAGAGTCATCAAAGTTGGAGTTGTCCCTCATCTGTGATTCCACCTCCCTCAGGAGGTCCTGGTAATTTGTCTATTGAGTACAGGTAAACGTATAATTAGTTAGTTATATATTCAATTGCAAATATTTAAAATTATATAAAAAAACACTAATAAGCACAAACTTGGACTTACATAGGTGGACCGCCCTCGATCATCTACCCAACCACCACCATTTTTTATGTGGGTGGCCACAAAAAACTCATCGGGCTCTACCTCCCGCCCAAGCTGTCGAGCCTACACAGAATAATTACACAAATTAATTATTTGAATAACAAATACAAAAATAATACAGAAGAGTGCTTGTTTATACAAACCATATCCAACGCCACCTCATGGTGGGCCCTGCGGCCCATGGTGTGGACTGCTCCCCCACGCGTGTTGAGAAACCTGATTGCTCTTGTTACGAGCGAACTTCCCCTTGAATTCATCAGAGGCCCAGTAGGTCAAAAGAGCCTCTTAGGCCTCTCACCACACCAAGTGAGCCTCCTCCCAGCCCTCCGAGCCTTGTTCATCATATCTCGAAAGCGACAAGCAATCCTCTGCTCGTACACCTTCTTGATTTGGGCCTCATTAGAGCGGTCTCAAGTAACTTTTCTTTGAAAAAATAAGGTAAGTTATTAGAAAATGACATAACTTAAGGAAAAAATACACAGTGTTTAGGGTTTTTATTTACCGTAAACTGGGCCCACCACTTGTCTCGTACATCCTGCGGGGTGACTTCCCATAAGTAGTGAGGACCCCAGAATTACGAACGAATCGCATGACCAATGACTGCGATGAGTTGGTTGTTAGGCACCCAACTGCAAAATAAACAAATTCAATATTAACTGTTAAAACAATTAAATATTCAATATTATCAATTCAAAAGAAGTAAAAAAAATAAACTCACCCCTTGCCAAATGGTCGGATAATAACCCTACCATGAGGGTCTACCTCATGAGGTCGGTTGGAGCTGGCACCCTGGAACCGAACTGGCTCCGCATCAGACTTAAGGTCAGCGTCCTCATCCATCTCAGCCTGAGCGTGCTCAGCGTCCACCTCGGGCACATGCATATGTGGAAGCTCCTCCTCCAGCACTGTAGGGATGTCATGATATCCCGGTGTCGGGATGAACCTCATTCTGCCGAATGACGGTGGATCAGTTGCCAGTAGGTATACTAGTAGCTTCAGGGGAGGAAAAAGAAGAGTGGAGGTGAGCCACCGCAGGCGCTGAAGTAGATGGCGCCGGCAGATCCCGCAGCTGATCAGGGTTAGAGGGGTTGGTCCTTTCCCAACGAGAGCGAGCTAACTGTGCAACCAGCTCGCCCTGGAGGGATGAACCTCCCTCTACTAGGTGGGATCTTCTCTCCACCTCTACCACACATACGAGGCATTTTTTCCCTAATTTTAATAATTTTAAATTAAATATTAAAAAAACACCTATAAACTATATATAAATTATAATTACTAATTACTAATTATATAAATTAAATATTTCTAATTTATATAAATTAAATAATTACTCATTACTAATTACTTCTAATCTAATAAAACTGATAAACTATTGATTATTAATAAACTAATAAACTAATAAACAACATACCTACTAAAACAATGTTTAAAACTAATAAACTAATACCTATATCATATTAATAAACTAATAAAACTAATAAACTATTGATTATTAATAAACTAATACCTATATCACATTAATAAACTAATAAAACTAACAAACTATTGATTACTAATAAACTAATTAAAACTGTAAACTTACCGGTTGCGACGCCGAAGAAGGAAGAGGGAATGAGGTGCAAATGGACCTACGGGCAACTATTTTAGATTCTAATCGGTTCAAAACGAACCTATGAAGGAGGGGGAGTGTTTAGTCGGTGAGATTTTGAAAATGAAAGAGAGGAAGGGAGAGAAATACGAATTGAACGAAGAGGAGGAAAGGAGCGGGAGGAGGAGGAATGTGGAGGAAGAAGGAAGAAGGAAGAAGAGAGGAGGGGGAAAGGTTATGTGCGTAACAGAATTTAACGTACGTCGCTACGTTAAAAATTGCGCAGCACGTGCCGAATTTCAATTTTAATTATAATGTGGTCATCGCTACGGTTAATTTTAATATTTTCAGAAAAAAATTATTTTTAAGTGTAGCTACGGCCCAGTCATCGCTACTGTCGCTACGTAAAGATCGTCAATAAGTATTAATTGCATTGAGTTGCGCATTTAATGTTGTAGTGACGACTTGGACTAGCGACGACTCATGGCCGTCACTACGTAGAGGACGCGGGCACGAGCACTATAGTGCCCAGTCCACCCCAAGCTCGCACATATACACTAAATATTAATTTTATTTAAATATATATATATTTATACATTTTTTAAAAAATAATAATACATTTTTGTTACAAAAAATGATACATATTTGATATATGACATTAAATTTAGAATAAAAATTGTTTTTCAAACATTAAAACTTTAAAATATTCCAAATCAGAAACTCAACTCTAAATCCCTAAGTGGTCGTTTGAGGTTGTTGCAAGTTTTCAATTTTTAGTTTTAAAAATTTTAAATAAGTTTTTACAACTCAATACTGAAAATTAAAAATCACTCTTAATTTTGTGGTTTTTAAATCTTCCATTTTGAAATTTATGAAAACTGATTTTTAGTATTTTTCTTACAAATATTTTTTAAGAAGTGCTTCTTTCACTATTTTTCTTAGGTATGCCATTTCACACACGTCTCTGGTAAAGATTTTTTAATATTATCTCAAATATTTGTTTATTATCACTTAAAAATTGATATTATGAAATCGAAGTATTTATTATTGTAATTATTAAGATTTTTTACATCAAATAATTTAGTTTAAATTCAAGTTCTTATTATTATCATTTAATAATATATTTCTCAACTATAGCAAAAAATGATCAAAATTTAAAATTGATTTTAAATATATGTGATTTACAAAAAAAAAATCCCCTGATACAATATAATTATATAATAATATTTATATACTAAATTTATATTATTATATACTTCATATTTTAATTTATTAATTATATTATATATTTCTGTGCATTGCATGAAATAACATATTAGTTTTTTTAAGGAATAAAATACAAGTAATTAAGAGAAAGATAATATTAATTGAAATGGAATAAAATAATCTCGTTTATATCTACTCTTTTATATTATAGAGCTTTACTCTCTTTATGAGTGGTCTCAACTTTGAATTTTGGATATATAACGTTAATTCATAATGGTCTTAACTCAAAGTAGAATTTTCTCTTTGAAAGATATATGTGGTCCTGCACTATAAAAGAATCTTTAACACAAACATTGAACATGAGACATTCTCAAAGTAGCCAAACTCTAATATTTTTTTTTTTGGTATTTTATTTTAAATAATATTAAAGAATATATGTCATTGTCTTCGAATTTTAAAAAAATCCTGTTATTTTAATGTTATTTTATTTTTAAGTCAATTGTCATAATTATATTTTTATTTTCAAATTCAATTAATTATTATTTTATATTAAATTATAATAAAAAATATTATTATATTCAAGTTCAAACTATGGATTTTGCAATTTTTTTGGATGAATTTGGATTTTGATTGTTCTATTCAGTTAAATTCAAAATATAGTTATTATAATATACTTCTACTGATCTATATTAAATCCTTAAATCTATATAAGCATTTATTCTTCAAAAATGAATCTCCACGCTAATCCATATGGTCTTTTCTATTTTATTTTAACTATATTATAAATAATTCAATCAATTAATAAATTAAAATATTTTAATTATCCTTTAAATTTGAAAAACATTATCATTTGATATTTTTGTGTAAATTTTAAAGCATATATCTTTTGTATCATTTAATTGGATTATTTTTATTTAGTTTTTTAAAAATAATATTGATTAAATCCATATTAATCATATCATTATATATGTATATCTACTTTCTATTCATGCTTTTAAATTTTATTTAAATTTTAAAACATATAATTTCTGTACTTTATTGTGTTTTTTATTTATCATTTTTTTTAAACATAATTAAAATAAAAATACTACCCAATTCTACCCATGTAATATTAATGATTGGATCAGATATTTTTTTGTCATGAAACCGATACAAATCAAATCACAAACATCTCTAGTGCATTATATGAGTTAAAATACTAGTTATGCTATTATTATTAAATTTCAATCAATTTTTTTATTTTAAATTTTTATTTCTGAAGAGTTTAAGGTTTTGATACTTACTTGAGTTCAATTCAATTTTAAATACTATTGCTATAATTGCAATATTCTCGTCAAATAAAATCCTATTAAATTTTGTAAACCTGAATGCTTATGGAATTAAATTTTAATATTATTTATTTTACATAATCATATTATGTTTTGAACAATTTATGATTTAACCGTAAAAAAAAGTTTTGAACACATTTTGCATTCTGTAAAAAAGATGTGAAGTTCAAAATTATAGCTGAGTATTAGAATGCACATGATTAATTGGATGTTATGACATAAGTCAATTGCATTTCTTCTTGTTTAAGCTTCCTTTGGTAGCAACGAAACTTGATATATTGGTCTCTTTCTTAACAATGGAAGAAATACTAGTATACAATTCACAAGGTTGAGTCTTCTAAGAGATGCTTCATCATATGTTCACTAAGAATTACTACACATGGTCGAACTCTTAAAAACTTAACTATGTTTAGTTTTTCTTGCTATATATGAAGAGAAATGAGAAGAGAGAAAAAATAGATATAATGAGTGATTTGATAAAAAAGATAGAAAAAATATATGAAAATATTGTATATAAACTACTAAATTTTTTTTTTTTTGACAGAGTATAATGGTGTAATTCATATAAGCATCCCGGCCACTGAATAAGATAAACTTAGTTGTTATTGTATAATCTATTTACAATAGATAATTTTTTATGCGTTATTGTATATTTATTTAATTTTTATTGTATTTAGTTATTAAAATCTTCTGTGATTACTTAATTCTTTCTTTCTTTCTTTTTGTTCCTTTTTATGGTTTTCTATTAATAATTACACTATTTATCATGTTTTCTTCAGCATTCAAGGACTTGTATTTCTATGTTGGCCGCATTCCACACGCCAAATTTGATTCATTGCGAGCTCAATTTCCACATTGTGGGACCTTCCTATGGGATTGAAGAAGACAAGCTCTCAAGCCTGGTTCATTTGGTGATCAGCATAATATTCTGTTTGTAGCTATAAATTAACGCTCATCAATTGCTTACATTTCATAACTATCTTCTGATGGGGTGGGTTCTGTTCTTTCCCTGTGTGTCATGCTTTTTCATTTTCCCACCTTCACTTCATCATTTGTGCCGTTGTGCAATCATGATGATGCCTCTGCCTTGCTTCAATTCAAGAAATCATTTAATAGCTCTTCCGAGTCTTCTAGTCATTGTGACACCATTCTTCTTATCCAAAGATAAAATCATGGGAGAATGGTACGAACTGTTGTTTGTGGGATGGAGAATTGTGACACCAAGTCAGGCCGCGTGATTGGCATTGACCTTAGCTGCAGTCAGCTTCAAGGTAAACTTCATCCCAACAACACTCTCTTCCAACTTACTCATCTTCAAACACTCAACCTTGCTTTCAATGACTTTTTGGGGTCTCCATTATTTCCTGGATTTGGTGATCTTGTGGCTCTTACACATCTAAACTTTTCTTTCTCTGGATTTCATGGTGTTATTCCTTCCAAAATCTCTCATCTGTCAAAATTAATCTCACTTGATCTATATACTCAAATGGAATGATGAGATTTGAACCATCAACACTGAAAAAGTTCATTGTAAACGTAACTGGCTTAAGGGAGCTTGCTCTTGATTGGCTAGATATGTCTTCCATTAAACCAAGCTCTCTGTCTTTGCTACTGAATTTTTCATCCTCTTTGGTCTCCTTAGTCTTTACAATACTGGATTGCAAGGCAAGTTAGCAGATAATAACATGCTTTGTTTACCCAATCTTCAAAAGCTTGATCTGTCATGGAATCGTAATCTCGAAGGTGAGCTTCCAAAGTTCAATTGGAGCACTCCTCTCAGGTACTTGGATCTCTCTTTCACTGCTTTCTCAAGAAAAGTTTCCAATTCCATCAGCCATTTGAAGTCTCTAAACTATTTGAATTTGCAGTTTGCTAACTTTGAAGGACCTATTCTTCTGTTTTTGTCTAATCTCACACAACTAAAATACTTGGACCTTGGTTGGAACAAATTCAGCGGTGAGATTCCATTATCATTTTCATATCTTCAAAATCTCACTCACATTAATCTTTCATACTTCAAATTCGAAGAACCCTTTCCTTTATGTTTGGTCAATTTGGGGAACATGACGCAACTAAATTACTTGAGCCTCCAATCCAACAACTTTAGTGGTGAGATCCCGGAATTGTTTGGGAAGCTTAGTAAGTTAGAATATTTAGATCTTTCAAGAAACAACCTAGTTGGGCAATTACCATCATCATTGTTTGGTCTAACTCAGCTTGGCCAATTTGGGTGTGCAGACAACAAATTAGTTGGCCCTATTCCAGACAAATTAGTCTACTTTCAAAGTTATATGTTCTGGATTTGTCCAATAACTTGTTCAATGGAACAATTCCGCATTGGTGTTTTTCTTTGCCATCATTATATGACTTATCTCTTAGTGGCAACCAGCTAAGTGGGCCAATTGGTGAATTCTCTGCTTATTCTATGGGTTATTGTGACCTCTCTATAACAAGTTACAAGGTGATATTCCAAACTCAATCTTTGATCTACAAAATCTATCAAGTTTGATACTATCATCCAATAACTTGAGTGGCCATGTAGATTTTCACAAATTTTCAAAGCTCCAACTATCCTTTCTTGATCTTTCCCACAATAGTTTTCTCTCTCTTAGCTTTAACAATGGGGTTGACTACACATTCCCCAACCTGGAGGGATTATATTTATCATCATGCAATATCAATACTTTCCCAAAATTCCTCAGCCGGCTCAAATATCTTCGTTATTTAGATCTATCTAACAATCAAATTGATGGAAGGATTCCAAATTGGTTTAGTGATACATGGATGGACAGACTGTCTTATTTGGACCTTTCTCATAACCATCTGACATCAGTTGAGTATCTCTTACTCTCACAGAGGAACATCGATTATATTGATCTAAGCTTCAACATGTTGGAAGGAGATATTCCAATTCTATCATTTGGCACTAAATTCTTTTCTGTCTCAAATAACAAATTGACGGGTGACATTTCTTCAGCAATTTGCAATGCAAGCTCGCTCATGATACTCAACCTGTCTCACAACAACTTGACTGGCAAGCTTCCACAATGCCTTGGAACTTTTTCAAATCTTACAGTTTTGGATCTACAAAGGAACAACCTTTTTGGAATCATACCCAGAACCTATTTTGAGATAGAAATTTTGGAGACTATGAATTTGAATGGCAACCAATTGAAGGGACCATTACCTCGATCTATGGCCAAATGCAAAAAAGTAGAAGTTTTGGATCTTGGAGAAAATAACATAGAAGATACATTTCCAAGTTGGCTTGAGTCTCTTCAAGAGTTGCATGTCCTTGTTTTGCGTGCTAATAGGTTCTATGGTGCCATCACCTGTTCGAGAGCCAATAACACTTTTCCAAATTTGAGGATATTTGATGTCTCGAACAACAGTTTTACTGGCACTTTGCCAACGATGTGCATCACAAACTTTAAGGGAATGATGGTGAATGTCAATGATGGTTTGGAATATTTGACTAGCAAAAACTATACAGGTTACAATGATTCTGTGGTGGTCACAATAAAGGGGTTCAATATTGAGATGGAGAGGATCTTAACTACTTTCACAACTATTGATTATCAAATAACAAATTTGAAGGATATATTCCAGTAATCATTGGAGAGTTGAAGTCACTCAAAGGGCTTAACCTTTCTCACAATAGAATCATTGGTTCTATTCCACAATCCATTGGTGGTTTGGAAAATCTGGAATGGTTAGACCTCTCCTCAAACAAACTTGTGGGTGAAATTCCTATGGCATTGACCAACCTTGACTATCTTTCTTTCTTGAACCTTTCACAAAACCAACTGGAGGGGATGATACCAACAGGTAAACAGTTCAATACATTTCAAAATGATTCCTATCAGGGAAATCCAGGGCTATGCGGGTTGCCTTTAACAAAATCATGCCACACAGATGGAGAACAGTCAAGAGATTCAGCAACTCATGACAAAGAAGAATTCAGATTTGATTGGAAACCCTTAGCTATAGGATATGCAAGCGGGGCATTATTTGGAATGCTAATGGGATCAATTGTATTCTTAACTGGGAAGCCACAATGGCTAATCAAGCTTGTTGGAGATGTTGCCAATCAAGGAGTGAGAAAGAAGCGCCAAATATTGAATGCAAGGAGAAGAAGAAGAAGAGAAAGAATTAGAACAAGTAACGCATTCTTAACTCATCTTCTTTATTTGAACTTTTTCTCTTTAGAGTAAATATTTGTATAACAGATGAATATGTGATTAATATTTGCTTGTGTTTTAATGTGGTGATTCTGATGCAATTTGTTCACATTTATCTATCATATAAAAGAATAATTTCAAGTATGATGAAACAGAGATGCAATTAGCCAAATGATGAAATCTTTAAATAACTATGAAAAATATTGTAAGATTTTTTATTGAAGAAAAAAATATTATTCATTTCGTACTTTTCAAAACTCTTTTCCCGTTTACAATAAACAGTGTATATAATATAAAATGTATCAATAGAAACATTATATAATATTGTACACCATACAAAAAATTGTATTCTTAACTAGTCCATCTCAATTTTATGGGACCGGTAAGTTATTCATATTTTTTAAATTTTTTGTATTTATATTAATTAGAGTTTAAAGTATTAATTTTAAATAAATATTGTTTAATTATTTTATATAAAAGACATTAATTAATTTTTATGAAAAAATTACAATTGATTATATTTTAAATAGGTAAATGCTTAATATTTCAAATAATATTTAGATAATATTTAACAAGATATAAACTTAATATTTCTTAATGGCTAATTTAAATTATTTCTTAAACTCATGAAATAACTAACGTCAAATTAGGTCAAATCAAGTTAAAAAGTTTTTGAAATTAAATTAAAATAACTTATATATACATTATTTTGAGTTATTCAGGTTGTAATCTATTTGACCGCTAAACTTTATACGAACGCTTTCAATTTCAACAACCTCTCATTTCTTTTCGTATAAGAAAAAGTAAATAAATATATGTGTAGCATGTGATCTATTTTTAATCTTTAACGTGTATATTTTAATTATGCAGAACATGCAGAAATTATGGTTTGGATCATGTTAGCTGATGGATTTTGTTCCAGTCATATGTTGGAATTGGATGGAGCTATGTTAAGTTATTGCTTTAATAAGGGTTTAGTAGGATTTTTATCGTTTTATTTAGTTATGTACTTTTGTAAAAGGGCAGAAATGCCCTTTGCATTTCTAATTAATAAATTTTGGATTATCAGAAAAATATCTTTAGTGTTTTTACAAGTTTTTCT
The DNA here is from genome assembly GCA_026901365.1 of Sesbania bispinosa. Lineage (NCBI taxonomy): Eukaryota > Viridiplantae > Streptophyta > Magnoliopsida > Fabales > Fabaceae > Sesbania > Sesbania bispinosa. Next base: position 135,755 of record QLOH01001009.1, read on the forward strand.
AGAAGGATAATTCATTCAACAACTGATATAAATAGCCATAATATGTACAACACATTAATTACATTGAATTTCTACTTAACAGTTAATATAAATTCAGACTTAAAAGTTTCAAGGTATAGAGTTGCGCCTTGAATATATATCTGATGTTAATAACAGTATTATGCAAGTAATAACAACATAGCTATGTACAACTTAAATAATACAACTCAGCTTTGTCCCAAATTTATAATAATTTTATAAATACAAAATTTACCATTAAGTATTTTATAACAGATTATATTATATTATGAAATTAAAAAATTGAATATTGAATAACTCTTGAAATTTAAATATTTTTTTCAATATATTTTGGCAAAATTTAATGAAGAACATTGAAAGCTTCAATATATGACATTAAATTTAGAATAAAAATTGTTTTTCAAACATTAAAACTAAAATAATCCAAATCAGAAACTCAACTCTAAATTCCTAAGCGGTCGTTTGGGGTTGTTGCAAGTTTTCAATTTTTAGTTTTAAAAATTTTCAAATAAGTTTTTACAACTCAATATTGAAAATTAAAAATCACTTTTTGTGGTTTTTAAAACTTCCATTTTGAAATTTATGAAAACTGATTTTTAGTATTTTTCTTACAAATATTTTTTTAAGAAGTGCTTCTTTCACTATTTTTCTTAGGTAGGCCATTTCACACACGTCCCTAGTAAAGATTTTTTAATATTATCTCAAATATTTGTTTATTATCACTTAAAAATGATATTATGAAATCGAAGTATTTATTATTGTAATTATTAAGATTTTTTACATCAAATCATTTTAGTTTAAATTCAAGTTCTTATTATTATCATTTAATATATATTTCTCAACTATAGCAAAAAATGATCAAAATTTATAATTGATTTTAAATATATGTGATTTACACAAAAAAAAATCCATAATACAAATTAATTATATAATAATATTTATATACTAAATTTATATTATTAATACTTCATATTTTAATTTATTAATTATATTAAAACGAATATATTTCATTGCATGGAATAAAATATTAGTTTTTTTAAGAAATAAAATACAAGTAAGAGAAAGATAATATTAATTGAAATGGAATAAAATAATCTCGTTTATATCTACTCTTTTATATTATAGAGCTTTACTCTCTTTATGAGTGGTCTCAACTTTGAATTTTGGATATATAACGTTAATCCATAATGGTCTTAACTCAAAGTAGAATTTTCTCTTTTGAAAGATATTACGTGATCATGGAGTATAAAGAATCTTTAACACAACATTGAACATGAGACATTCTCAAAGTAGCCAAACTCTAATTTTTTTTTTTGGTATTTTTATTTTAAATAATGTTAAAGAATATATGTCATTGTCTTCAAATTTTAAAAAATATGTTATTTAATGTTATTTTATTTTTAAGTCAATTGTCATAATTATATTTTTATTTTTCAAATTCAATTAATTATTATTTTATATTAAATTATATAAAAAATATTATTATATTCAAGTTCAAACTATGGATTTTGCAATTTTTTGGATGAATTTGGATTTTGATTGTTCTATTCAGTTAAATTCAAAATATAGTTATATAATATACTTCTACTGATCTATATATTAAATCCTTAAATCTATATAAGCATTTATTCTTCAAAAATGAATCTCCACGCTAATCCATATGGTCTTTTCTATTTTATTTAACTATATTATAAAATATTCAATCAATTAATAAATTAAAAATATTTTAATTATCCTTTAAATTTGAAAAACATTATCATTTGATATTTTTGTGTAAATTTTAAAGCATATATCTTTTGTATCATTTAATTTGGATTATTTTTATTAGTTTTTTAAAAATAATATTGATTAAAAACCATATTAATCATATCATTATATTGTATATAACTTTCTATTCATGCTTTTAAATTTTATTTAAATTTAAAACATATAATTTCTGTACTTTATTGTGTTTTTTATTTATCATTTTTTTAAACATAATTAAAATAAAAATACTACCCAATTCTACCCATGTAATATTTAATGATTGCATCAGATATTTTTTTTGTCATGAAACCGATACAAATCAAACCACAAACATCACTAGTGCATTATATGAGTTAAAATACTAGTTATGCTATTATTATAAATTTCAATCAATTTTTTTATTTTAAAATTTTTATTTCTGAAGAGTTTAAGGTTTTGATACTTATTTGAGTTCAATTCAATTTTAAAATACTATTGCTATAATTGCAATATTCTCGTCAAATTCAAATCAAATCAAATCCTATTAAATTTTGTAAACCTGAATGCTTATGGAATTAAATTTTGATATTATTTTATTTTACATAATCATATTAAGTTTTGAACACATTTATGATTTAACCGTAAAAAAAAAGTTTTGAACACATTTTGCATTCTGTAAAAAAGATGTGAAGTTCAAAATTAGAAGTTTTGGATCTTGTTGGCTTGAGTCTCTCAAGAGTTGCATGTCCTTGTTTTGCGTGCTAATAGGTTCTATGGTGCCATCACCTGTTCGAGAGCCAACAACACTTTTCCCCAATTTGAGGATATTTGATGTCTCCAACAACAATTTTACTGGCACTTTGCCAAGATCATGCATTACAAACTTTAAGGGAATGATGGTGAATGTTAATGATGGTTTGGAATATTTGGGTAGTAAAAACTATACACATCGTTACAATGATCTGTGATGGTCACAATAAAAGGGAACAATATTGAGCTTGAGAAGATCTTAACTATTTGACAACTATTGATTTATCAAATAACAAATTTGAAGGAGATATTCCAACAACCATTGGAGAGTTGAAGTCACTCAAAGGGCTTAACCTTTCTCATAATAGAATCACCGGTTTTATTCCACAATCCATTGGTGGTTTGGAAATCTGGAATGGCTAGACCTCTCCTCAAACAAACTTGTGGGTGAGATTCCTAAGGCGTTGACCAACCTTGACTATCTTTCTTTCTTGAACCTTTCACAAAATCAACTGAGGGGATGATACCAACAGGTAAACAGTTCAATACATTTCAAAATGATTCCTATCAGGGAAATCCAGGGCTATGCGGATGCCTTTAACAAATCATGCCACATGATGAAGAACAGTCAAGAGATTCACCAATTCATGACAAAGATGAATTCAGATTTGATTGGAAACCCGTAGCTATAGGATATGCAAGCGGGGCAGTATTTGGAATGTTGTTGGGATCAATTGTATTCTTAATTGGGAAACCACAATTGCTAATCAAGCTTGTTTAAGATGTTGCCAATCAAGGAGTGAGAGAAGAAACGCCAAATATTGAATGCAAGGAGAAGAAGAAGAAAAAATTAGAACAAGTAACTTATTCTTTCATCTTCTTTATTTTAACTTTTCCTCTCTTTAGAGTAAATATTTTGTTAACAGATGAATATGTGATTAATATTTGTTCATATTTATCTATCATATAAAAGAATAATTTCAAGTATGATGAAACAGAGATACTTGCCAAATGATGAATTCTTTAAATAATACGAAAAATATTGTAAGTATTTTTTATTGAAGAAAAAAATATTATTCATTTCGTACTTTCAAAACTCTTTCCCGTTTAAAGTAATAGTGTATGTAATATAAAATGTATCAATAGAAACATTATATAAGAATAAATTAGCACTTTCGTCCTCAAAGTATCACTTTCTCTCCTATTTAGTCTCTAAAATAAACAAAAATTAAAAGTTAGCCCTCAAACTTTCAAATATTCATCACATTAGTCTCTAACAGGGACCAATATGATGGGTAATATGAAGTTGGCGGACTAATGTGGATGGATATATGAAAGCTCGAGGACCGTATGCAATATTTATAGTTGGGGACTAATTAGGAAAGAGATTTAGTTCAGGGACGAAATTTGAGGGTTTATTCCATCAATCAATCAATCAATATATCAATATCAATCAATATCAATATATTATAAAAACACAGTTGCTGACAGGGTCCGTATTATGTGCGTGTCACCTCTCGTGATGCCAGTTTCCCTCCAAACAGTATTATATGAAAGTAAACAATGAAAAAATCCCATTTGGAACGTGTACAATCCATTTTATTATTATAAAAATTTTTTTTTTAAATATTTTGTATTAATGTTTTAAATAATCAGGATATTGCCTAAAATATTTTAATAATAAATCACTTTATTAAATAAAGATTCACGTTGATTATTAATAAAATAAAACTGTATAGTAAATTGAAATGGTTTATTTAGTTTAAATATTGATTTATTTTAAACGTTTATTTAGTTTTCTGATGCCATTAAGTTTCTAATGCAATCAATGTTATACTTTATGGGTTAAATTTTAAATTTGAATTTTGAAATATTTAGTGGGATTGGAAAACTGTAGCCTATGATAATATTAAGAATCCCATAATTCACGTTTTATTAATGATTGAAGGATGATCTGTAAAGATTTAAGAATCAGATTTTATAATTTTGGAACGTGTACAATCCCATTTTATTATTATAAAAATTTTATTTTTTAAATATTGTGTATCATGTTTTTTAAATATCATGATATTGCCTAAAATATTTTAATAATAAATCACTTTATTAAATACAGATTCACGTTGATTATTAATAAAAAAATATGATCGGTCTTGCCTGGTTTCTTTGTTTCTTTTTAAATCTTCCTTTCTTTCCTGGTTTATTTGTTTTCTGCCCTGCCATTTCTGCTCAATGTTATATTTTTGTTGTTAAATTTTAATTTGAATTTTGAAATTTAGTGGGATTGGAAACTGTAGCCTATAATATATTAAGAATCCCATAATTCACGTTTTATTATGCATGAAGATATCTGTAAAGATTTAAGAATCAGATTTTATAATTTTGGAACGTGTACAATCCCATTTTATTATTATAAAAATTTTATTTTTTAAATATTTTGTATTAATGTTTTAAATAATCAGGATATTGCCTAAAATATTTTAATAATAAATCACTTTATTAAATAAAGATTCACATTGATTATTAATAAAATAAACTGTATAGTAAATTGAAATGGTTTATTTAGTTTAAATATTTAAATATAAGACTAATAGATGGTTAAATATTCACGTTGTGCTTATGCTTTTTGAGTTATAAGTATCCTGTTTAGTATGGCTTCCCGTTATGATTTAATCTGTAATGTGAATGGAGGCTCTGAGCATAAGATATGGAGAATTAAAGTCAGAGTCATTAGGCTATGGAGGTCTTCATATTTTAAGGATAACAATAATAAACCAATGATTGAATTGGTTGTTTTGGACGAACAGGTTCAACAATTCCTCATCTTTGATAACAATTTTTCTTTATTTTTTTTATAAATTTTTTTGATAGTTTATTGCTTTACATGTTTTAGGGAGGTCGTATCCAATGCACGGTGAAGAGCATTCATGTGTATCTGTTTGAGAATAGTATCAACGAAGGTAATGTGTACATGCTAGAAAACCTCAGCGTTGCACTTAACAGTGGAAAGTACAAACCTACAATGCATGAATTTAGAATGTTCTTCAAGAGAGACACGAGTTACTCTGTAGAAGATTTTTCCATTCCCCTCTATGGTTTTTCATTTGTCCCATTCGTTGAAATATTGAATGAAACTAAGGACGACAGACGTTTGGTTGGTAAGTTTTATTTACACTATGTTTAATGATTTTTTTATTTCATAATGATTTCATAGTTATTAAAATTCTAACACAATTTTTATTTTAAATATCCTACTTTGCAGATGTACTAGGTGTTTTTACTGGGAAAGGTATCTGATTGAGTTCAAGAAAGAGGGAAGCCATGCAACTATGTTGTCATAGAGTTGGAAAATATTGAGTAATCTTTATCTATTAATACAATGCATTATCTCTTCAAATCACACATTATTAAATGATAAACTTGAAACCTTTTTTTTATTATTTTTATTTCAGGGAGGTCTTAAACTTAGGTGTACTTTATGGGAGGACTATGCTTTTATGTTTTTGAAACATTTGGAAGACCATCCATCTGAGTCCTATGTTGTTGTTCTTCAATTTGCAAAAATGAAAAATTTTAAAGGTATTAATACAAACTTATTACCAAAAGGTTATTTTAAACAATATATTTATCATTTTGGAAGACTGAGCATTTCATTATTTGCAACAGGGTCAGTAGGTGTTTCAAACACAACTTACAACTCTAAGTTGTTTATCAATGCCAATCCTGAAATTGAAGACTTTCAAATGAGGTTTTTTGGGTTTAAATTTTGTTTTTTGTAAGGTTTTAATGTTTAATTTTTACTTAGTATGAATTGTGACAAATTGAAATTACATCTTAAATCATGCAAGGTTGAAATCTTCTGATTCTCAACAAGGTATTCAGTTTAGTCAATTAAGTGATCATGCTTCTTTGACCCTTGAGGAGAATTTCTTGAAAGAGGAGTGTACAAATCAATTGCTGATTTGAAAGAAGTAACACAAGTATATTAAGTATACTTGAATTTTTTCAATTTTAAATTTGCATTTTTATTGATTGATTTTTTTTTGTGAATTTTGTTTTGCATCAGAATTCTGTTTTTGTAACAATTGGGACTGTTAAGGACATTGAGTCTGAATATAACTGGTGCTATCGTGCCTGTAAGAAATGTTCTCTTGGTTTGAAGTTGGATGGGTCTATGTTCTATTGTAAAAATGTGTCACTCATTATTCAACTTTTGTGACAAGGTATGTTCTTAATAGTTTCATTTGTTAATATTAAAGTGAAATGATAGGAGTATACATTACTAAAATAAGACTTTCATTATGTAGATATTCTATTCAGCTTCGTGTAGTGGATGAGCAGATTCTGCATCTTTTATCTTATTTGATAAAGAAGCCTCAAATTTCCTGAAAATTCCTGCATATGAACTTCGCACTTCATATATTGCCAAGGTATTCACTTAAACTCTTGACTAATAAACATTTTAAACAATCACACGTTGCTCTTCAATCCAATCGTATGCAATTTTTCTATTATAGGGTGGAGATAAGAATAGGCATCCCGAAGAGATTGATTCCTTTAAAGATAAAAATTCCTTTTTAAAGTGCAAGTTAAGATTCAAGATATGGAGTCAATTGTTCCTTATGTCATTAGTATTTCAAGGCTTTGCTTTGAAGATAACATTATAGCTTCCTTTGAAAAGAAATACCAAATTGAAGAGGTATGTAATTAGCATTCTCAGTACAACATGTTTTCATTGTCTTACATATTATCTATAATATGATGTTGTTTTGTTTATTTGACATAGGTAGCATTAATTCAAGACACTCTGAACTTTTGAGTCAGTTTACTGAGTCCTCAGATCTGTTGAAGGTATTTTTCTAATCTCATTTGTTATGGAAATTAGGTAGTTTATTATTTAAGTATTTCAGATTGCTTTCTTATTTAAATTTCAATTTTGGTTTCAGGACAATTTATCTGTGTCATGTGATAATGGAGTAGATACTCCAAGTCCCCTTTTACCGACTGGAAAAACGGCATCGAATATGGATTCAAGTGTTATAAAGGTTCTTGATGTGGATCTTGCTGAGTATTGTGGAAATGCAAGTTTTGATACTCCCTCAAAATGCAAGGGTGAGATGCATTCTGAACAGACCATAGTTCGCGTGTGATGAACAATCTGCTAAGAAGCTGAGGAAAGTTATCAAGGAAGAGAAGAATTAGTCTCATTTCTTTTTTATTGTTAATTATGTTCATCACAGTTTTGTTAAGACTATTGTTACATGTCTTTTTACGAGTTAGTCCTGGCTTTTTTTTTGGAAAGAACAGTTGTTAAACATTATTTGTTGGTTTTCAACAATTTGCACTTTATTATTTCCGATTATTCATCGCTTTTTTGTTTTCTATTATCCGGTGTTATAATCATCCTGTGAAAATGATTTGGAAAGGCATTGAATAGAAGTGCCATTAATTCCAATTTTTTATTTGATTTTTAACAAAAATTTTAAGCTAAATAAAATTTTAATACATTTCTTACCTGTTCCAAAAACCTTTTTCGTAGGTGCATAAATAATTTAGAGAGTAAGCCTGGGTTTAGTTACTTTAGTAAGTAATTAACCCATGTTCTATTTTTTTATTTAAATATTGATTTATTTTAATGATTTATTTAGTTTTCTGATGCCATTAAGATTTCTAATGCAATCAATGTTATACTTTATGAGGTTAAATTTTAAATTTGAATTTTGAAATATTTAGTGGGATTGGAAACTGTAGCCTATGATAATATTAAGAATCCCTAATTCACGTTTTATTAATGATTGAAGGATGATCTGTAAATATTTAAGAATCAGATTTTATAATTTTGGAACGTGTACAATCCCATTTATTATTATAAAATTTTATTTTTTAAATATTTTGTATTCATGTTTTAAATAATCATGATATTGCCTAAAATATTTAATAATAAATCACTTTATTAAATAAAGATTCACGTTGATTATTAATAAAAATAAAAATATGATCAGTAAATTGAAATGGTTTATTTAGTTTAAATTTTTAAATATTAATTTATTTTAATGGTTTATTTAGTTTTCTGATGCCATTAAGATTTCTAATGCAATCAATGTTATACTTTATGTTGTTAAATTTTAAATTTGAATTTTGAAATATTTAGTGGGATTGGAAACTGTAGCCTATAATAATATTAAGAATCCCATAATTCACGTTTTATTATGCATGAAGAATGATCTGTAAAGATTTAAGAATCAGATTTTATAATTTTGGAACGTGTACAATCCCATTTTATTATTATAAAAATTTTATTTTTTAAATATTTTGTATTAATGTTTTAAATAATCAGGATATTGCCTAAAATATTTTAATAATAAATCACTTTATTAAATAAAGATTCACGTTGATTATTAAAAAATAAAAATCTGTATAGTAAATTGAAATGGTTTATTTAGTTTAAATATTTAAATATAAGACTAATAGATGGTTAAATATTCACGTTGTGCTTATGCTTTTTGAGTTATAAGTATCCTGTTTAGTATGGCTTCCCGTTATGATTTAATCTGTAATGTGAATGGAGGCTCTGAGCATAAGATATGGAGAATTAAAGTCAGAGTCATTAGGCTATGGAGGTCTTCATATTTTAAGGATAACAATAATAAACCAATGATTGAATTGGTTGTTTTGGACGAACAGGTTCAACAATTCCTCATCTTTGATAACAATTTTTCTTTATTTTTTTGTTTTAAATTTTTTTGATAGTTTATTGCTTTACATGTTTTAGGGAGGTCGTATCCAATGCACGGTGAAGAGCATTCATGTGTATCTGTTTGAGAATAGTATCAACGAAGGTAATGTGTACATGCTAGAAAACCTCAGCGTTGCACTTAAAAGTGGAAAAGTACAAACCTACAATGCATGAATTTAGAATGTTCTTCAAGAGAGAGACACGAGTTACTCTGGTAGAAGATTTTTCCATTCCCCTCTATGGTTTTTCATTTGTCCCATTCGTTGAAATATTGAATGAAACTAAGGACGACAGACGTTTGGTTGGTAAGTTTTATTTACACTATGTTTAATGATTTTTTTTTTCATAATGATTTCATAGTTATTAAATTCTAACACAATTTTTATTTTAAATATCCTACTTTGCAGATGTACTAGGTGTTGTTACTGGGAAAGGTAATCTGATTGAGTTCAAGAAAGAGGGAAAGCCATGCAACTATGTTGTCATAGAGTTGGAAAATATTGAGTAATCTTTATCTATTAATACAATGCATTATCTCTTCAAATCACACATTATTAAATGATAAACTTGAAACCTTTTTTTTATTATTTTTATTTCAGGGGAGGTCTTAAACTTAGGTGTACTTTATGGGAGGACTATGCTTTTATGTTTTTGAAACATTTGGAAGACCATCCATCTGAGTCCTATGTTGTTGTTCTTCAATTTGCAAAAATGAAAAATTTTAAAGGTATTAATACAAACTTATTACCAAAAGGTTATTTTAAACAATATATTTATCATTTTGGAAGACTGAGCATTTCATTATTTGCAACAGGGTCAGTAGGTGTTTCAAACACAACTTACAACTCTAAGTTGTTTATCAATGCCAATATTCCTGAAATTGACGACTTTCAAATGAGGTTTTTGGGTTTAAATTTTTGTTTTTGTAAGGTTTTAATGTTTAATTTTTACTTAGTATGAATTGTGACAAATTGAAATTACATCTTAAATCATGCAAGGTTGAAATCTTCTGATTCTCAACAAGGTATTCAGTTTAGTCAGTTAAGTGATCATGCTTCTTTGACCCTTGAGGAAGAATTTCTTGAAAGAGGAGTGTACAAATCAATTGCTGATTTGAAAGAAGTAACACAGGTATATTAAGTATACTTGAATTTTTTCAATTTTAAATTTGCATTTTTATGATTGATTATTTTTTTTGTGAATTTTGTTTTGCATCAGAATTCTGTTTTTGTAACAATTGGGACTGTTAAGGACATTGAGTCTGAATATAACTGGTGCTATCGTGCCTGTAAGAAATGTTCTCTTGGTTTGAAGTTGGATGGGTCTATGTTCTATTGTAAAAAATGTGTCACTCATTATTCAACTTTGTGACAAGGTATGTTCTTAATAGTTTCATTTGTTAATATTAAAGTGAAATGATAGGAGTATACATTACTAAAATAAGACTTTCATTATGTAGATATTCTATTCAGCTTCGTGTAGTGGATGAGACAGATTCTGCATCTTTTATCTTATTTGATAAAGAAGCCTCAAATTTCCTGAAAATTCCTGCATATGAACTTCGCACTTCATATATTGCCAAGGTATTCACTTAAACTCTTGACTAATAAACATTTTAAACAATCACACGTTTGCTCTTCAATCCAATCGTATGCAATTTTTCTATTATAGGGTGGAGATAAGAATAGGCATCCCGAAGAGATTGATTCCTTTAAAGATAAAAAATTCCTTTTTAAAGTGCAAGTTAAGATTCAAGATATGGAGTCAATTGTTCCTTATGTCATTAGTATTTCAAGGCTTTGTTTTGAAGATAACATTATAGCTTCCTTTGAAAAGAAATACCAAATTGAAGAGGTATGTAATTAGCATTCTCAGTACAACATGTTTTCATTGTCTTACATATTATCTATAATATGATGTTGTTTTGTTTATTTGACATAGGTAGCATTAATTCAAGACAACTCTGAACTTTTGAGTCAGTTTACTGAGTCCTCAGATCTGTTGAAGGTATTTTTCTAATCTCATTTGTTATGGAAATTAGGTAGTTATTATTTAAGTATTCAGATTGCTTTCTTATTTAAATTTCAATTTGGTTTCAGGACAATTTATCTGTGTCATGTGATAATGGAGTAGATACTCCAAGTCCCCTTTTACCGACTGGAAAAACGGCATCGAATATGGATTCAAGTGTTATAAAGGTTCTTGATGTGGATCTTGCTGAGTATTGTGGAAATGCAAGTTTTGATACTCCCTCAAAATGCAAGGGTGAGATGCATTCTGAACAGACCATAGTTCGCGTGTGATGAACAATCTGCTAAGAAGCTGAGGAAAGTTATCAAGGAAGAGAAGAATTAGTCTCATTTCTTTTTTATTGTTAATTATGTTCATCACAGTTTTGTTAAGACTATTGTTACATGTCTTTTTACGAGTTAGTCCTGGCTTTTTTTTTGGAAAGAACAGTTGTTAAACATTATTTGTTGGTTTTCAACAATTTGCACTTTATTATTTCCGATTATTCATCGCTTTTTTGTTTCTATTATCCGGTGTTATAATCATCCTGTGAAAATGATTTGGAAAGGCATTGAATAGAAGTGCCATTAATTCCAATTTTTTATTTGATTTTTAACAAAAATTTTAAGCTAAAATAAAATTTTAATACATTTCTTACCTGTTCCAAAAACCTTTTTCGTAGGTGCATAAATAATTTAGAGAGTAAGCCTGGGTTTAGTTACTTTAGTAAGTAATTAACCCATGTTCTATTTTTTTTTAAATATTGATTTATTTTAATGATTTATTTAGTTTTCTGATGCCATTAAGATTTCTAATGCAATCAATGTTATACTTTATGAGGTTAAATTTTAAATTTGAATTTTGAAATATTTAGTGGGATTGGAAACTGTAGCCTATGATAATATTAAGAATCCCATAATTCACGTTTTATTAATGATTGAAGGATGATCTGTAAATATTTAAGAATCAGATTTTATAATTTTGGAACGTGTACAATCCCATTTTATTATTATAAAAATTTTATTTTTTAAATATTTTGTATTCATGTTTTAAATAATCATGATATTGCCTAAAATATTTTAATAATAAATCACTTTATTAAATAAGATTCACGTTGATTATTAATAAAAATAAAAATCTGATCAGTAAATTGAAATGGTTTATTTAGTTTAAATATTTAAATATTAATTTATTTTAATGGTTTATTTAGTTTTCTGATGCCATTAAGATTTCTAATGCAATCAATGTTATACTTTATGTTGTTAAATTTTAAATTTGAATTTTGAAATATTTAGTGGGATTGGAAACTGTAGCCTATAATAATATTAAGAATCCCATAATTCACGTTTTATTAATGCATGAAGAATGATCTGTAAAGATTTAAGAATCAGATTTTATAATTTTGTAACGTGTACAATCCCATTTTATTATTATAAAAATTATATTTTTTAAATATTTTGTATTAATGTTTTAAATAATTAGGATATTGCCTAAAATATTTTAATAATAAATCACTTTATTAAATAAAGATTCACGTTGATGATTAATACTAGCGGAAAGACAGGCACTGTCGTGCCTATCTATCCGCATTTCTTTTGCGAAAGATGTAAAATTTGATTATACATATACTACCTTCGTCCTATTTAACTGTCCACTTTGAATAAAACACACATATTAATGAATGCAATTATTACTCTCGTTTTAATGGAAATAATTTTAAACTTTCCATTTTACCTTTTTTATCTCTCTTACTATTATTGGCTCTCATTAGTTTTTATTAGTGGACCATTTATTCATAGGGGTAAAATGAAGAAAAGTGTATTTATTAGTGCATTGGGTTTGTAAGTGGACAGTTAAATAGGAATAAGTTTTTTTCTTTGAAAGTAGACAGTTAAATAGGAACTGAGGTAGTATATAATTAAATATATATGTGACTAATTTGCATTAAATTAGTTAAGGAATCATGGTCCTAAAATTATATTCTTTAAGCAACTCAATATCGATTATCCCCTATTAAAGTTAAAATGCTTAAGATATTAACAGAAAAATGAAATATATTTTTTATCGCAATAAATGGACGCAGTTTAAATGAAAAAAAAAATAGTGAATGATCTTACTATTACACATTAATTTTCTTCCAATTGCGCATAGATATCATGTCTATTTTATATTTGATATCTAAAATTTATATTTAGTAAAAACCTTTCTCTGTAAAAATTACCAATAGTGGAATTTATAATAAATTTTTTTAAAACTTATTATATATTTATAAATTTATAGTTGTTTTTTTTTTGTGATTTGTAACTATATCATTTTAATTCTGCTAATAAATTATGAAGGACTCTTGCAGGATATGCATGGCTTAACAATGTTGAAGTTGATCCAAGATAATTTACATTAAGCTATGTAGAAACTAATGATAAAGATCTGTCCAAGATCTTTCTTCTAAAGATATTGGAATCATGAAGAGGCGCAATGCAAATATTCTTAGCCTAGGGAAACAGTAAGCCTACAGTTTACCATTATAAGAACATTTTTTGTTTGAGAAATTAATGTTTTTAATTTTTACTAATAAAAGTCACTTTGTTTCTCATAATCCCATTTCCAAAATGGCAAAAACTTGTATAGCAAAAACAGTGAAAACAATTTATAATTTTTTGTCTTTCATTTTACATGGTAGGAGCCTCATGTGCCCTTCGGGAACCTTATTAATGTTTTCCCTAGTATGCTAAAATTCTTGTTTAAATTCGCAAATCTAAGCTGGGAAATAAATTAAAAATTTTAACAACTGCTTTGATCTAACCTTAACGTGATATATCCCATTTAAATCTCATACAGTTTTCAGGTTTATTTTACACATATTTCTGGGTGTGTTGAGAAATATAGCTGTTTATTAAGCCAATAGAGCGTGCATGGTTGCAACTTGCATTAAGAAAGCATAGATTCCCATACATAACCACTGCCAGCGTTATGTACATTCTTGAAAATTTCACCCTCAAAAGCATCCACGCTCAAATTTGTAAATTGGTTCGAGGGACCATCTTCATCAAGTAGTGTAACTGATAACACATTGTTTTCTTCAACTTGGTTTCAAATTTTAGGAAGTCAGCAAGAACCTATGTTCCCAAAGAAACATAAAGTAATGTCAGCAGCCTTAAACCATTGAGAAAAGAACCTTAGACAACTAGAACATAGCATTTTTACATACATGAATTTTGGAAGTTGTTTTGGGATCAAGAAAATACTTGATTGTGTTCCACAGCAACCTAAACCTAGGGCTAGCATTTATGATAACCATTTGTCAAAAGAGTTTGTATCAATAATAAAAGAAAACATAAATCATTAACCAGTGAGACCTTAGTACATGTTCATCTTCAAAATTTCCTATAACCAGTTAAATCAAAATAAGGAACATAACAAAATTATAGAGGAACTGAGATAGCTCACCGCAGGGTAATTATGACCATAAATCTTTTGTAATCGCATAATAAGTTTCCTGACAGACTTTGTAAATTTTTTAAGGACCTAAAGGTAACACTATAACATAAATTTATGTTTATGTTACAGAAATTCACAGGCAATGCAATGAGGAATAATTAATGGCAACATACCATTTAAGAGTGTGGTGCTGGAATATATATGCCTTTTGGCAGTAATTGTGCAAGCAGGAAACTTTATCTTGCAATGTAGCTTGCATAAGTTTGTTTTGATCCACTTTTCCAAGTATTTCAATGTAAACAGGTCTTCCCTCCCTATCAACACCATGATGGCCATGTGGATAATACTTTACAACTTCGTTTAATTCTTTGAATTCAAAATCCTAATGCAAACATGAAATATTAAACCCACAGGATGCAACGGTATGGAAATCAATGACTGCAAAGATATATTTTGTCAGTTAAATTTAAATCTGCAGCTACCTCCATAACAATGTAAGCACCAAACTCCTTCCTCCATTGTAGTAAACTCATTGTACCCACATATGCATTTCCATTAAAAATATTAGAAGCATATCAACTTGTCTTTGCATTTCCATTAAAAAATCAAAAGCAAATAAAATTTTCATGCCAGGAACTTGTTTTGCAGCAAGCAAGGCTGCTCTTGATTATATTAAAAACAACTAACTATCCACCCTTAGAATCACAAAGAACCGGTGCATGCCAAAACTTATTTTCATCAACACATCCAAAAGTACCAATTATACATTCATTCTTAATCTGCTAGTTAGCAGCTTCTCATTTAACTCTTCAAGATAAATTCCTTCATTTACCTGGGCTTGACATAACAGAACAAAAAAGGATTCAGAATTTCTAAGATCTCTCTCACTCTTACTATAAAAAAATTTTTAAAAAACTGAAGGAATCTTTCAAGGGTATCACCACTTACAATAGCAGTATAATCACTTTCAAGGGTTTTGTCAATGACTTAATGTCCAGCTCTTTCTTGAAGAAAATCCCTATAAACATAAGAAGTTTACTGACCAAATAATAAAATTAAAAAACCAAAGAGAGAAATTGAAAAACTAAAGAAATGAAACAGAGATCTTGCTTTTACCAAACTTAAGAAGAAAATAAAAGATGCTTCGCAAATGACTTCCCACCTGTATAGAAGTCATGTATCACATACATGTACACACTATTTCCAGAGAAGAGAATGAAAGCTTGAATTTGTGTGCATTGCTCAATAAAACAACAGCTAAAGATATTTGTCTCAAACTACTGCCATACAAAACTTTTTTCAGTACTTTTGACTCCTACATACCTAGAAATTTTTATAGCAGTAACTATGTGATACGTGTTTCAATTTGAATTCATGATGTTTTTTCTTTTAAATCTATTTAATGAAATTAATGCAGAAATAAAATGATCAAATGAAAGAAACCCAGTACCATATACAACCTTCTTCATCATACCTCAATTTAAAATAATAGACAAATTAAAACCATCATTCAAAGATGCACAGTCCCAAAATGTCTCAAAAACGATCTTAACACTCAAGAAAATAAAATATAGTTTTTATTATCATATTTAAAAAATCATATTCACACAGTGATACACCACCTATTGTGTCATCAGTAAGTAAAAAAAAACTGTAGCAGATGCAGGGAAGCTTAACTTTATTGTAAAATGTCTAAAAAAACCAAAAAAAAACTGAATGTAAGAAACATAATAAGAGAAAGAAAATGAATCACACAGGCTCAAATTCAGAAGAAGCTAATGATCTATATTTCATTACATTTATTGGTTATTCAATTGTATTCACCCAATTATACCTGTTCTTGGTCCATGGCATTTTAGAACATGTTTCACAATTCAAAGGGTTTGCTTTTGGTAGTCAATATAGATATTGGAGTCAATATACCTTTTAGCAATAGACCATGAAGATGTGCACTTAAAGACCTCATCTTCTTCACAGCAACCTCCTGAAAGTTAAAATGGCTATTATTATCCAATTTTTAGTGAACACATTTAAAAAAATATGCATGCCTTGAGTTCCATACCTTGTTCTAACATTCCAAAATACACACTCCTTACCGAAACAGGTATAATTGCTTAGGCCATTGATATCTTGGGCCTCCCTTTTCTTCACTTGAAATAATGAATTTTAAGATCTATTATTCATGTTCATCAGCATCACTCTATTAGGTTAGATTATTAACCAAAAAAGTATTTAGATTACAAACCACAATTAAATATTTGATTGTTAAAAATAGATACTGTCGTGCTGGTTTCGTCCTCCAGACGCTGCGTCATAGGAATCACCGCATACCAGCCACCATGGACGCGCCATCTCGGCCTTTTCATCATTCGCGACCAAGGCTGCATTATATACCCCTTGCCCTCTTTCTTCTCTTCCCTCTTTCTTCTCTTCCCTTTTCTCTCTCTCTCTGTGTTAGGGTTATCTTCAAGGTCGCTCTTCTCATCGAACGCTTCGTTAATGGAAACCACTGAGGACGGCGATGTTATTTTTGACAAAACCCCAGAAAGAGAAGCGTTGATGCTGCGGTTATGGTGGCAAAGGAGGGAACTTTGCAAAGAGGCAAGAATTGCTTCTCTCTGCACCCATGTGAGGCAAGAAACCCAACTATTAGCAATGTAAAGTATATTGGAAATGAGATAAATGGATAGCAAAAATAATCCTAACCAACAACCCAACACATTGTTCAAAATGAGATTCCAAAATGTGACAAACACAAATAATTGTGCTTCATTATCTGTTGATGGTAAAAGATAAGAGAATGCGAAAATGCTTACTTCCCCAGATGTATCGTGATTCGGGAGAGTATTGGCAAATGTATTTGTCATCAGATCCAAGAATTTGGGCTCCAAGGAATACATCAAGCAAAAGCTCTGGCTTCGTTTCATAACGGACATTTTGAATGCAATTCCATGATTTTGGATATATTTCCTAAGTTCAGTCTAACATTGTATTGAATAAATATGAAATGGGGTCAGATGAAAAAAAAAACTGTCATCACCAATAGCAACTCATTCAATATATTGTATTAACTTTAAGTTTCAATATAGGGACCTAGCAAATTAAGACATTTCATCCAGGAAGAACAATGAAATGGGGTCGGAGGATAAAAAAAATTGTCATCACCAATAGCAAGTCATTCAATATATTGTATTAACTTTAAGTTTCAATATAGGGACCTAACAAATTAAGACATTTCATCCAGAAAGAAAAAATATACCTTCCAACTCAATCTCAAGAGTGTCATTTTTTCCAAATATTTCCCCTTACTCTACCCACCTCTACCAAAATAATTTTCCCTTTACAACTCTATTAACAATGTATGAAAATTTCATAGCAAACACATACAGGAAGAGGTATACCTCATTCTCTACATGGAACTCTTCCATGCATCAGATCCCGAGCGTCCACCCCAAAATATAATGTCTTTGGCTGTATAGATTCCGCTCCAACTCCACGTTCTTCCAATCTACAGTAAATGAGTAAATTTAAAGATCAATTATATGCATGACAACTGAGAATAAACTAAAAGTTAAATCTAAGGAGCTAACATGTGGAATTAAAAACGAAAGCTTCCAGTCCCCAATTTCATACTGACACATCTTCTCCAAATAGGTTGCATAGCATACCCAATCATGAATGCAATACTGAACCATTTCCTATTTAAATGTCATTTTTTTCAATACAGTGACAATTAATTCTGAGAATTGTCAAAACTACTGAATCATGCGTCAGGACCCAATTGAATTTCCCCAACTTACACTGCTTGTTTCAGGCATCCCAAAGCAAAACAATCAAGAAGACGGATGCGAGATTATAATCCATTCCGGCATGTTAATAGCTATAAAATTCGATAGTCTATTATAATTGTCATGACTCAAAAAGAATCAAAACCTCGATAAATTATCACCTGCGGCAGTGCGGCGCGGCTTCCACGCCCCAATCCACAACCACGGTCTCACGCCAATCCCACCTCTGTCATCCCTCATACACCACTTGCCAAAAGATAAAATTGAAAGAAAAGGAAAGATGAGGAGAACATAAATGCCAATAACAGAGAAGGGAAATTCAGAGAAATCAATTAGATAGTGAGAAATAGAGAGAGGGAGGCCGCGTGAAGCCAAATGGCTAAGTTTCCCCGCGAAGGAATCGCTGTTTGCCGCTCCATGGCCGAGCATGGCCACCGTCGCCACTGCATCACGTCGCTCCCGATCTATTTTTAGAGCAGGTCACCGCCATTTCGCCATCGGTCATCCTTCCACGTCCGTGGCGCGATCGGGCGGCTCCTCCGCCGCCACGGCCCCTTCCCCGTCAACGACCCCGCTCCGCGGCTGCATCGCCTTCACCCTCCACCATTGGAGTGTTCCTCCTCTTGGTCGCGTGCGCTATCAGAATGGGGAACCCTAGAACTTTGTCCGCAGCCATGTCTCCCTGGATGTCGAACTTTTGATATTCTCCAAGGCTCCAACAGCCCGAGCAGCCTCCAAGCCACCACCAGCGCCGTTGACCGTTCCGTTCCCTTGCGCGTCTGCACCCTGGCCTCGTCCGTTACTATTCTGGCCGCGTCTGCACGTTGGGTTTAGTTAATGTAGGCACTGTAATAGTGTAATGGACCGGTGATGTAATGGGGCAGTTTTTTTTATTTCCTTAACTCCCTATTATCTTTCCTCCGTAACTGCTGTTTTAACCGTGTCTTTTTTAGAGGTTAGGGGCATAAGTGGAATCTGAAATGTGGACATCATTTCAAGCCATTCCCTTTATTAATAGTAGAGAAAAATAAAAATCTGATCAGTAAATTGAAATGGTTTATTTAGTTTAAATATTTAAATATAAGACTAATAGATGGTTAAATTGAAATCGTATTTCATTTAAATATTGATTTATTTAATGGTTTATTTAGTTTTCTGATGCCATTAAGATTTCTAATGCAATCAATGTTATACTTTATGAGTTTAAATTTTAATTTGAATTTTGAAATATTTAGTAGGATTGGAAACTGTAGCCTATAATAATATTAAGAATCCATAATTCACGTTTTATTAATGAATGAATAATGATCTGTAAAGATTTAAGAATCAGATTTATAATTTTGGAACGTGTACAATCCCATTTTATTATTATAAAAATTTTATTTTTTAAATATTTTGTATTAATGTTTTAAATAATCAGGATATTGCCTAAAATATTTTAATAATAAATCACTTTATTAAATAAAGATTCACGTTTATATTAATAAAAATAAAAATCTGTATAGTAAATTGAAATGATTTATTTAGTTTAAATATTTAAATATTGATTTATTTTAATGGTTTATTTAGTTTTCTGATGCCATGAAGATTTCTAATGCAATCAATGTTTACTTTATGAGGTTAAATTTTAAATTTGAATTTTGAAATATTTAGTGGGATTGGAAACTGTAGCCTATAATAATATTAAGAATCCCATAATTCACGTTTTATTAATGCATGAAGAATGATCGGTAAAGATTTAAATCAGATTTTATAATTTGTAACCTGTACAATCCCATTTTATTATTATAAAAATTTTATTTTTTAAATATTTTGTATTAATGTTTTAAATAATCAAGATATTGCCTAAAATATTTTAATAATAAATCACTTTATTAAATAAAGATTCACGTTGATTATTAATAAAATAAAAATCTGATCAGTAAATTGAAATGGTTTATTTAGTTTAAATATTTAATATAAGACTAATAGATGGTTAAATTGAAATCGTATTTCATTTAAATATTGATTTATTTTAATGGTTTATTTAGTTTTCTGATGCCATTAAGATTTCTAATGCAATCAATGTTATACTTTATGAGTTTAAATTTTAAATTTGAATTTTGAAATATTTAGTGGGATTGGAAACTGTAGCCTGTAATGATATTAAGAATCCCATAATTCACGTTTTATTAATGCATGAAGAATGATCTGTAAAGATTTAAGAATCAGATTTTAATTTTGGAACGTGTACAATCCCATTTTATTATTATAAAAATTTTATTTTTTAAATATTTTGTATTAATGTTTTAAATAATCAGGATATTGCCTAAAATATTTTTTAATAAATATCTTTATTAAATAAAGATCACGTTGATTTATTAATAAAATAAAAATCTGTATAGTAAATTGAAATGGTTTTTTCTTTTAAATATTTAAATATTGATTATTTTGGTTTATTTAGTTTCTGATGTCATGAGATTTCTAATGCAATCAATGTTTACTTTATGAGGTTAAAATTTTAAATTTGAATTTTGAAATATTTAGTGGGATTGGAAACTGTAGCCTATGATAATATTAAGAATCCCATAATTCACGTTTTATTAATGATTGAAGGATGATCTGTAAAGATTTAAGAATCAGATTTTATAATTTTGGAACGTGTACAATCCCATTTTATTATTATAAAAATTTTATTTTTTAAATATTTTGTATTCATGTTTTAAATAATCATGATATTGCCTAAAATATTTTAATAATAAATCACTTTATTAAATAAAGATTCACGTTGATTATTAATAAAAATAAAAATCTGATCAGTAAATTGAAATGGTTTATTTAGTTTAAATATTTAAATATTAATTTATTTTAATGGTTTATTTAGTTTTCTGATGCCATTAAGATTTCTAATGCAATCAATGTTATACTTTATGTTGTTAAATTTTAAATTTGAATTTTGAAATATTTAGTGGGATTGGAAACTGTAGCCTATAATAATATTAAGAATCCCATAATTCACGTTTTATTAATGCATGAAGAATGATCTGTAAAGATTTAAGAATCAGATTTTATAATTTTGTAACGTGTACAATCCCATTTTATTATTATAAAAATTTTATTTTTTAAATATTTTGTATTAATGTTTTAAATAATCAGGATATTGCCTAAAATATTTTAATAATAAATCACTTTATTAAATAAAGATTCACGTTGATTATTAATAAAAATAAAAATCTGATCAGTAAATTGAAATGGTTTATTTAGTTTAAATATTTAAATATAAGACTAATAGATGGTTAAATTGAAATCGTATTTCATTTAAATATTGATTTATTTTAATGGTTTATTTAGTTTTCTGATGCCATTAAGATTTCTAATGCAATCAATGTTATACTTTATGAGTTTAAATTTTAAATTTGAATTTTGAAATATTTAGTGGGATTGGAAACTGTAGCCTTAATAATATTAAGAATCCATAATTCACGTTTTATTAATGAATGAATAATGATCTGTAAAGATTTAAGAATCAGATTTTATAATTTTGGAACGTGTACAATCCCATTTTATTATTATAAAAATTTTATTTTTTAAATATTTTGTATTAATGTTTTAAATAATCAGGATATTGCCTAAAATATTTTAATAAATCACTTTATTAAATAAAGATTCACGTTGATTATTAATAAAAATAAAAATCTGTATAGTAAATTGAAATGGTTTATTTAGTTTAAATATTTAAATATTGATTTATTTTAATGGTTTATTTAGTTTTCTGATGCCATGAAGATTTCTAATGCAATCAATGTTATACTTTATGAGGTTAAATTTTAAATTTGAATTTTGAAATATTTAGTGGGATTGGAAACTGTAGCCTATGATAATATTAAGAATCCCATAATTCACGTTTTATTAATGATTGAAGGATGATCTGTAAAGATTTAAGAATCAGATTTTATAATTTTGGAACATGTACAATCCCATTTATTATTATAAAAATTTTATTTTTTAAATATTTTGTATTCATGTTTTAAATAATCATGATATTGCCTAAAATATTTTAATAATAAATCACTTTATTAAATAAAGATTCACGTTGATTATTAATAAAAATAAAAATCTGATCAGTAAATTGAAATGGTTTATTTAGTTTAAATATTTAAATATTAATTTATTTTAATGGTTTATTTAGTTTTCTGATGCCATTAAGATTTCTAATGCAATCAATGTTATACTTTATGTTGTTAAATTTTAAATTTGAATTTTGAAATATTTAGTGGGATTGGAAACTGTAGCCTATAATAATATTAAGAATCCCATAATTCACGTTTTATTAATGCATGAAGAATGATCTGTAAAGATTTAAGAATCAGATTTTATAATTTTGTAACGTGTACAATCCCATTTTATTATTATAAAAATTTTATTTTTTAAATATTTTGTATTAATGTTTTAAATAATCAGGATATTGCCTAAAATATTTTAATAATAAATCACTTTATTAAATAAAGATTCACGTTGATTATTAATAAAAATAAAAATCTGATCAGTAAATTGAAATGGTTTATTTAGTTTAAATATTTAAATATAAGACTAATAGATGGTTAAATTGAAATCGTATTTCATTTAAATATTGATTTATTTTAATGGTTTATTTAGTTTTCTGATGCCATTAAGATTTCTAATGCAATCAATGTTATACTTTATGAGTTTAAATTTTAAATTTGAATTTTGAAATATTTAGTGGGATTGGAAACTGTAGCCTGTAATAATATTAAGAATCCCATAATTCACGTTTTATTAATGCATGAAGAATGATCTGTAAAGATTTAAGAATCAGATTTTATAATTTTGGAACGTGTACAATCCCATTTTATTATTATAAAAATTTTATTTTTTAAATATTTTGTATTAATGTTTTAAATAATCATGATATTGCCTAAAATATTTTCATAATAAATCACTTTATTAAATAAAGATTCACGTTGATTATTAATAAAAATAAAAATCTGTACAGTAAATTGAAATGGTTTATTTAGTTTAAATATTTAAATATAAGACTAATAGATGGTTAAATTGAAATCGTATTTCATTTAAATTGGAGTAATAAAACATTACACAAGATACAAGTTTCTTTACTTTTCATTGAATTCTTTCTCCCTTCATTAGCCATGGAACAAGATGATGAATATCAGAAGAAGATGGCTCGGTGTACAAGGATGATGATTATGATGAATAAAAGGAAAAGACGAATTCAGCCTCAGGATGGAAATACTGAATCACTAAGCAATAATACCAGTTTAAACAACAATTTTCAGAGCAGGAAACCTTTGGATCCAATAAGTCAAGGTTTGTAGTTGATGTAATTGTTGTTCATGTTAGAATTCATCTTTTGTGAAATTAATTAATGTATTATTTTACTTTTTGTTACAATAGATAATGTTTCAATAACTCCTTTAACAAAAAGAAGAGCAACCACTTCTGGAAAAGAAAACATGATATGCAAAGGTATTGTTTTAATATTATCTTTCAACTTTTTCTGTCATGAATATATCTCATTGACTATAGATTCATTCTTTTTGTATTCATACTTGATTTAATTGTTTTAGAAAACGTTATTGCACGGAGTGAGGAAAATTTTTTGATTCTTAATGGAAGTATCAAAGTCAACCCCATCTTATCTGCCACCGAAGTAGTCAATCCATCAATGACTCAATCTGTAGTAACAAATGGTTTGTGCATTTTCATCTTTCATATTTTAATATTATGTTTCTCAAAATATTCACAATTGAAAGTTGTCCTATTTCAAGATTCTTCCACATAAATGGTTGTGAGTACAACAACTCAGAATACTTCTCAAGTTGCATCAGTGACTATTATAATTAATTTAACCACTTGAAGGTATTGAAAACAAGATTTAGGAATAACTTATTATTTCTGCTGACAGGATCTTCTAAAGAGATGTCTGAAAATTTGAGGATAAGATTTCAGGATAAGCCAATCCAATCATCTCCTTCTCCTGCACATAGTGACATCTTAACTTTAACTCCAAGGTTTTTTATAACAAGTATTTGCCATTAAACATTTTTTAGTCACTTTTTTAATATGACATATTCATCATTTATCTAATTCATGACAGTATTAAAGTAAAAAGAGGGAAGCATGTCATACAAAACTCAAGAATAATCGAGTCTGTGCAATGTCATCCTACTTATTTATTCCAGGATGCTGAACATATTGAGACTAATGAATCTGACAGATATCCTTTTAATGATTATGAAGGTACTTTATCTATAAAATGTTGCTTAACATGCAAGGTTCCCCATTTTGATTATGTATTATGTTATTTAATGTTCTGTAATATCATTTATACAGTGTTAGATCAATTTGATGATTCAATTATAGAAGAAGACCTGGATGGAATGGATATGTTTGATGACTCAACCTTTGCAGGTATATGAAATTGAATTAAGAGGTGTTTTAGTTTGTTTGAATATCTGCTTTAAAATTATTTTACAATCATTGATAATACATATTCCTATATATTATTCTTATTTTCAGATTTGTTACAAGCTCATGCAATATTTCAAATGTCCCATCCTGAGGAAGGTTTGATGATGCCTTTTGTTATACAGTTACATATTTTTTATCTAATCTGACACACAAATTTTTGCATGTTTCTGTATTTTATTTCAGAAGTCTTAGACATTGGAGACAATTCATTTGAGTGTGAATTCTGCAAGGCTTTAATGTGGTCTGATGAGAGGTTATCAAAAACTAAAGGTTCAAATAGACCTAAATTTTCTCTTTGTTGCATGGAAGGAAAAGTCAAGTTGCCATTGCTTCCAATGCCTCCACCAATTTTAGCTGATTTACACAATAAAAGGAATGAAAGAAGCAAATATTTTCTAAACAACATCGAGCATTAATGGATGTTTTTCATTCACATCAATGGCTTGGAAAAGTAAATCATGCAAGTAAGTAAATAATGGAACAGCTCCTCCAATTTTCTTTACTGGGTGGTCAAATTATCATACAATTGGGAGTCTTTACTCCACAGCCTAACCAGAAACCAAAGTTTGCACAATTGTACATATATGATACAGACAATGAAGTTGATAACAGAATAAATGCTGTCAGAGATATACTCTAATGCAATGTCATATACTTTTCCTCATGTTTAAGTTCCAATCTTATTAATAAATTTATTTTTGAAAGATTTGCAGAAAGAATAAGGATTCATCTTCATTAGATATAGAAATAGTGACCAGTCCTAAGGAAATTGCTGATGAAACATAATGTCCTGGCCAAAGTCATTTAGATATGCAAGAGATCGTTTTGTTGAAAGAGATTTTGGTGATATCAAGCTAAAATTGATTAGAAAGAGGAATACGGATGGAAGAACATACAATTTACCTTCTGCTTCAGAAGTAGCTGCAATAATTGTAGGAGACATTGATGAATCTCTTGCACACAGGGACATTATTTTAGAAACCCAATGTAGGAGCCTTCAAATTGTGGATACACTACATCCTAACTATTTGGGATTGCAATATCCTTTAATTTTCCCCTTTGGCGAAGATGGATATCGTCCTGATATCCCAACTTCTGAAAATGTTGCAGGCTGTTCCAGTAGGAAAAGGAATAAGGTAAGCATGCGAGAATTTTTCGCATATAGAATTCAGGAAAGAATTGGAGATTCTCCTATTTTGCTCAAATCAAAAAGGTTATTTCAACAGTTTTTGGTTGATGCATATACTATGGTTGAAGCTGAAAGATTAAGGTACATTAGATTCAATCAAGCTAAGTTAAGAGTGGATCAGTATAAAGGATTACATGAATGTTTAGTTCGTGGAGAGACTAATGCAGCAGCTACAGGACAAAGAATAATTCTTCCAAGTTCTTTTACTGGTGGTCCTAGATACATGTTTAATAATTGTAAAGATGCTTTTGCCATTTGCAAATATTTTGGATATCCAAGTTTTTTTATTACAATGACCTGCAATCCAGAATGGCCTGAAGTTAAGAGGTATATTCAGAGACATGGAGTAAGTGCTGAAGATAGGCCAGATATTTTGTGCAGAGTCTTCAAGATTAAGTTAGATGAGCTCATTAAAGATTTAAAGAGTGGGTATATCTTTGGCAAAGTATCTGCATGTAAGTTACTAATTTGTTTTTTCTTTTCAACTCAACATGAAATATTTAATTAAATTACTGAATTTTTGTTTAAATTTCAGATGTTTGTACTATTGAATTTCAAAAGCGTGGGTTGCCACATGCACACATTTTGTTATTCATGCATCCTGAACATAATCCAAGATCTCCTGAGGATATTGATAGGTTTATATGTGCAGAAATTCCTGACAGTGTTTCGAATCCTAAACTTTTTGGATTAGTTAGTAAATTCATGAGTTCATGAGGAGGACCATGTGGGTGTTTATAACCGGAATTCTCCCTTGCATGAGAAATGGAAAATGTACTAAGCATTATCCAAAGTGTTTCAGACACTCGGACAATAATAGATGATGGGGAAGGTTTCCAAGGTATAGGAAGGAGTGATACGGGAGAATGTTATTCAAAAAAAGAAGTGTCTCATTGACAACACATTCATTGTTCCTTACAACTCAAATTACTTTTGAAGTTTGGATGTCATATTAATGTTGAATACACATGTCAAACAAAGTTCTATTAAGTACTTATTCAAGTGTGTGCACAAGGGCAATGACAGTAGTGACAGCTTCATTGTTAAATCATTGATTCTGTGATGAGATCCAAAGTTATTATGACTGTAGGTATATATCAGCATGTGAAGCTACATGGAGGCTATTTACCTTTGATATTCAGGTCAAATATCCTCCTGTCATCAGGTTACGATTTTCATTTGAATGATCAGCAGTCTGTGTTTTTAGAGATAATGAAGATTGTTGAGAATGTTTTGGAAAAGAGCTGAAATCAAGACCACAATGTTTCAAGGCTGGATGAAGGCTAATAAGAGTATACAGATGCTAGGGGGGTTGACCTATACTGAACTTCCAACAAAATTTGTGTGGAATAAAAGTATTTAAAATGGGTGCCTCGACAAACAAGGTTTTGCTATTGGAAGAGTTTCTCATGTTCTCCTACCGGAAATGGAGAGGATTATTATCTTCGATTGTTGCTAAATATCCAAAAGGGATGCATTGAGTTTAAAGACATAAGACTGTAAATGGTTTTATTTACCCCAACTTTTAAAGATGCCATGTTATGCACTTGGTCTGCTTCAAGATGACAAAGAATTCATTGATGCAATTAAGGAATCATTCATCATGGGCTTCTGGTCATTATATCAGAAAATTATTTACTATCATGTTAATTTCAAATAACATTTCAAGACCAGAGTATGTATGGGAAAGTTGTTGGCAAGAACTATCTGATAGTATTCTTTAACCAAAGGCAACTGCTACAGATGGAAGGTGAATGTTTACTTTTATTACTAAATAATTTTATTTACGATTTTGTAAATCATTCTTACTTTATTACTTTTAATATTGTAGATTTGCAATTAAGTGAAGAAGAGATTAAAAACATTTGTCTTGGGGAGATAGAAGAAATGATGCAGGGGAATGGAAGAAGCTTAAGAGATTATCCTCCAATTCCTTTGCCATCAGCAGATACAGTTCAGAATCTGTCATCAAGATTGGTTGCAGAAGAGTTGAATTTGATCGTGGAGTTCTAACTGATTTTTTAGGTAATTCTTTACAGAAACTTACTGATGAACAAAAAAACAGCATTTAACAAATAATGCAAGCTGTTGAAGGTGACAATGGTGGATTTTTTTCCTATATGGTTATGGAGGCACAGGAAAAACCTTTGTGTGGAATACACTATCTGCTGCAGTTCGATGTAAGGGTCAAATCTGTTTGAATGTTGCTTCAAGTGGAATTGCTTCACTTTTACTTCCAAATGGAAGAACTGCACATTCAAGATTTAAAATTCCATTGAATATTAATGAGGACTCATGCTTGCAACATTAAGCAAGGATCTCCCCATGCTAAATTGATTCAAAAAGCAAAGTTGATTATATGGGATGAAGCTCCCATGGTCAGTAAGTTGTGCTTTGAGGCATTGGATAGATGTTTAGAGATATCTTGAGGTTTTGTGATAACTATAAACCTGATTTGCCATTTGGGGGAAAAGTAGTTGTTTTGGGTGGAGATTTTAGACAGATATTACCAGTTATTCCAAGAGGATCAAGGCAAGACATAGCTAATTCAGTAATCAATTCTTCATACCTGTGGTCTTTCAGTGAAGTACTAACACTTACAAAAAACATGAGACTTAATGATCAAAGCAGTAAGTGCACAACTGCTGAGTTGAAAAGCTTAGTGAATGGTTGTTAAAAGTCGGAGATGGCCTTGCAGGGGACACTACTGATGGTGAAGCTGAAATTCAAATACCTGAACAAATGTTAATTAAGAATTCTGAAAATGGATTGGATGATTTAATTGATTTGTATATCCTGATATGTTATCAAGCATGAACAGTCCAGGATTCTTTAAGGAAAGAAGCATATTGGCTCCAACTTTGGATGTGGTTTCCCAAGTAAACAATCATATCATGGACATAATCACAGGAGAGGAAAGAACTTATTTGAGTTCAGATTCTGTTTGTAGAGAAGAAGGTAATTCCCAGTGTGAATTAGAAACTTTTTCACCTGAAGTTTTAAATGGTTTGAATTGTTCAGGTCTGCCACCACATAAATTGGTTTTGAAAGTTGGTGTTCCCATCATGTTGTTGAGAATATAGACCAATCTAATGGGTTGTGCAATGGCACCAGAATGCAGATAAGAAGGTTGGGTATTCATGTTATAGAATGTGAAATTCTTACTGGAAATCGAGCTGGTGGAATTGCACTTATTCCCGGATGAACATGATTCCAATAATCAAACTCTTCCAGTGAAATTTCAAAGAAGACAGTTTCCTATTGTTGTCTCATTGCAATGACAATCAATAAATCTTCAGGGACAAACATTGTCATGTGTTGGATTATTTCTTCCAAGACCAGTATTTACACATGGTCAGTTGTATGTTGCTTTGTCAAGAGTGAAATCTATCCATGGATTAAAGATTTTATTGAAAAATCATGATAATGTTTCTGAGAATTGCACAATTAACGTTGTCTATAGAGAAGTATTCCAGAAACTTTCATGAACATGTATTTATTTCAATACATCTGATCATTTCAAAGTATTCTGAGCAGGTATTTATTCAACACTTTTTTCTATATTTCATTCCATTATTAATTTTTTTATTTACATTTATACAACATTTTATCTATTTTTAAATTAACCAACTCCCTTTATTTTTTTTGCAGGATTTCTGTCATAAGTCTCCTATTATTGAATTTTGAAGATTAGCTTTATTAAATTGTTTATTTAGAACATATTATCATTTTTTTAGTATTTTCAGTTATTATAATTGCTCTTTTCAATGATTCGTGCAACGCACGGGTTCTACACTAGTTATATAATATTGTACACCATACAAAAAAAATTGTATTCTTAACCAGTCCACCTCAATTTTATGGGACCGGTAAGTTATTCATATTTTTTTAAAAATTTTTTGTATTCATATAATTAGAGTCTAAAGTATATTAATTTTAAACAAATTGTTTAATTATTTATATAAATAAATTAATTAATTTTTATGAAAAAATTGCAATTGATTATATTTTAAAATAGGTAATGCTTAATATTTTAAAATAATATTTAGATAAATTTAACAAGATATAAACTTAATATTTCTTAATGGTTAATTTAAATTATTTGTTAAACTCATGAAATAACTAACGTCAAATTAGGTCAAATCAAGTTAAAAAGTTTTTGAAGTTAAATTAAACCAACTCATATATATATATTATATATATATATATATTATTTTGAGTTATTCAGGTTGTAATCTATTTTGACCGCTAATTAACTTGTACGCTTTCAGTTTCAACAACCTCTCATTTCTTTTCGTATAAAAAAAAAGTAAAAAAATATATATATGTGTAGCATGTGATCTATTTTTAATTTTTAACGTGTATATTTTAATTATGCAGAACATGCAGAAATTATGGTTTGGATCATGCTAGCTGATGGATTTTGTTCCAGTCATATGTTGGATGGAGCTATGTTAAGTTATTGCTTTAATAAGGGTTTAGTAGGGTTTTTATCGTGTTTATTTAGTTATGTACTTTTGTAAAAGGGCATGCCCTTTGGGGCATTTCTAATTAATAAATTTTGGATTATCAGAAAATATATTTAGTATTTTTACAAGTTTTTCTAGAAGGATAATTCATTCAACAACTGATATAAATAACCATAATATGTACAACACATTAATTACTTTAAATTTCTACTTAACAGTTAATATAAATTCAGACTTAAAAGTTTCAAGGTAGTTGCGCCTTTAAATTGAATATATCTGATGTTAATTAAGAACAGTATATGCACATTATAATAACAACATAACTATGTACAACTTAATAATACAACTCGCTTGTACCAAATTTATAATAATTTTATAAATACAAAATTTACCATTAAAAAATTAACACACATATAATAATTTTATAAATACAAAATTCACCCAAAAAAAAAATTTAACACACACACACACATATATATATATAATTTTTTTTTATAAAAGCAGCTTTGCTTCAACACTTAAGGTAAAATGTGCCAATAGTGTACAATTATAATTGATATATATACCTCCTAAAGATGTACAATTCTCATTTTAAATTTGAATAAAGTCAACTACAAGTAAAATAGATGCACAAATAACACTTGGGTATGGGGCTTTTGAACTCTTAATTTTGTACATCTTGATCACCTCCGTATACTATATTATAAACTACTGAAAGCAAAACGTTTGGTTTTATGTAAGTATTTACAATATAGGATCTACACTTCAAGAAAAAGGCACACCATACTAACTCTTATCTTCGCCGCATCACCTAATTCACATCAGATATTATGGAGTACTATAGACCTGTGTGCCGTGCATCGCACGGAAAGTTATTTATTCAAGTAAAAATATAATATTTATTAAAATATAATAATTATTTTAATAAATATGTAAATACTAAGTGGTGAAAAAATTCATTAGTATATCAATCAAATGATAATAGGAGAAAATTTAAAAGGATACTAATATCAAGTATTACTTAATATTATAAAACTTAATTGCATTGTATTTCAAAATTTTAAATATATAGAAGTTCACAAATGAGATTTGTAATATGAACTATTACGTAAGAACTATATAAAAATCCAAATTACTTATAATACATATGTAATATTAAAATCATACAAAGATAAATATATGCAATTTAATAAGATAATCATAGAATTAATTTACCTGATACAATAATATCATAATTATTGAACAATTGCATGTCAAAAAATTGAAGTTGATCAATAAATCATATACAACATTAGAAGTAGCCAATAAATCATTATTTGATCATCATCACAAATAAGTATTTTCAAACCACTACAGCCTGCAAGAAGTGACTCCAGACATAGTTAGCTCAAGCATAAGGCTAGTAAAGACATTGCTTGTGTGACACCCTTCTACCCCATACTCTTATATTTTAAAAAAATGTAGTTTGGAAACGGGTAAAGTCCCATGATGGGTAAAAAGGTCCACAACACTCTTATTAAATCTCATGATTTTTATTAAAAGGAATTAAATTCCGAAGAAAACTCAAACATAACTGCAGCGGAATCCTCAAATATAAAGACAACTAATAACCTACTGCCATACAAGGCATCCAAGGTTCATATAACTACCCCTAATCTAGAAACATAATAAAACTCCCAAAATACACCCTGATGTCACATCTATCAAAGCCCATCCCTTTAATCATAATCGACACCAGTCGTGTCCTCATCAACACCTGTTAAAAATATATCCACAGAATACGGTGAGGAAAAAGAGTACTACTTATACATACACATAGAGAATACCCATCCTCACCACAACATCAATACATCATGCCATCAATACATCAATCACCAATAAATAACATTCATCTAAAACTCAACATATAGTTAATCATCTATATCAACATATACATGCTCTACCATCATTCTTATTTATAACACATAATATATCCATCACACATTCACCAAGCTCATCATCATAGCATCCTTCATATATCATCATACTCATTACCATCATAACATCATTCATATATCATCATACTCATTATCATCATAACGTCATTTATATATCATCATACTCATTATCATCATAACATCATTATTTATCATCATGCACATTATCATCATAACATCATTTATATATCATCATGCACATTATCATCATAACATCATTTATATATCATCATGCACATTGTCATCATAACATCATTTATATATCATCATGCTCATTATCATCATAACATCTTTCATCTATCATCATAGTCATTATCATCATAACATCATTCATATATCATTATACTCATTATCATCATAACATCAATACTCCTCTCATCATCTACCCAAAGATCATGACTTGGAACTCCACACAATGGGTGCACCTCGTCAATCACTCTAGTTAGTACCAAGATAGTCTACCGGTGTTACCACACACTATCCGATAGGTTGTACCCCCTCTATGGGCCCGTGCATCGAACGCCCCATCTTGATCCCCTGAGTTGTACCCCCTCTATGGGCCCGCACAACTCAGTTCACCTCCCGAATTGTACCCCATCTATGGGCCCGCACAATTCAGGTCTCATCAAACATGCTCAAGGCATCTCTTCTAAGTTGTACCCCCTCTATGGGCCCGCACAACTTAGGTAACATCATCATCAAAAGGTGATATACACCATCATCAATATCATCAACATCATCACCAAAAAGGTGATATACACCATCATCATTATCATCAACATCATCATGCATCATCATGCTCATCAATAAACACCATCCTCATTAAGTGATATACACTCATCACCATCATCATGCATCAATACACTCATCATTAAACATCATCATAATAAGGTGATATACACCGACATCATTATTATCATCATACTCATCATCAAATATCATCACTATACATCGTCATATTCATCATCAATTATCATCATATACATCATCGTACTCATCATCAAATATCATCATATTAATTATCACAAACATCATCAATCATCATCATCGCCCTAATCGTCATAAGGCATCATCAAACACCATTATAATAAAGTGAAATACACTTATCATCGTTACACCATCGTCATATATCACATTGCATAATCGCAAACATACACACACCATCAATACCATTAAGCGTCCTGCCCAATTCATCTTTTAAAAATAATCAATCAACGAGCTGCGCTTAGCCCACGCTTTGCGCACTCGCAGCGCGCATGCCAGCGAGCTGCGCTCCACCCGCGCTCAACCCGGGTGCAGCCCAGGTTCCTGGCCTCACGCTCCAGTACGCGCTTAGCGCCCTACTGAAGCGTACGTGTCGTAGATTACGACTGTTCGTACGTTTTTCAGCCATCCTTCCAATAAACACCACTCATAATCATAAACAATCATCAAACTCATCACAATCATCAATCTTTAACAGTTTTACACGGGTTTCCCATCAAAACCCCAAATCATCAAACCCTTATTTAACCCCCTTTTTACTATTCTCATTATCATCATCGAAACCACTCAAGATTCATCAAGAATCATTCCAAACAACCATAAAGCACAATTTATATCACTTATTCTAAATTATAACATGTATTCATACGAATTTAGAGTCTTTAGAGGGTCTTATGGTTGCCCCCTCACTACCCAAACATCCCTACATGCATATACAACGTAATACCCTCTCCCCACCGTACCTTAAGCGAAGCTTTGATCACAGTAAGGAAGTCCTTTCTTGGATTCTTGGCTTTCACTCTACAGTAGCTCTCTCTTGAGACTCCGTTTCTCCTCTCCTTAGCGTTTCGTTTTCTGACGAATGATACGAATAAGGATTAGGGTGCTCTGTTAACCCCTCCCTACTGAAATGTCTAATTGGGCTTAGGCCCACTCTCACCCCCTTATTTCTATTTTCAATTAAATCTTACTTTACGAAATAAAACTAATAATAATAATAATACTCCTATTATTTATTTTCTCATTAATTAATTACCTCCTTAATTAATCTATTTAATTTAATTAATAATTATCCTAATAGAATTTAGGATGTTACAACTCTCCCCTCCTAATAATAATACCTGAAGCGAAAAGACTCCTTCATCTTCTCTTCAAGTTCCCAAGTGGCACTCTCGGGTGTAGGTCCTCCCCAGATCACCTTCACTAAAGGAATCTCTTTACCTCGAAGTTATTTCACCCTCCGATCCTCAACTCTCACCGGCATGGTTTCCACTGTTAGGTTTTCCTTAACCTCGAGATGATCCGACTCGATCACATGCGAAGGATCGTGAACGTATTCCCGGAGTTGAGAAACGTGGAAAACGTTATGAAGATTAGACAGATGTGGAGGCAAAACGATTTGGTAGGCAACATTGCTGACTCTTTTAAGGACTTGGTAAGGACAATGAATCGAGGTGTAAGCTTTCTAGACTTTAACGCCCTACCAACCCCAGTCCACGGAGTGGACTTTCAGGAATACATGGTCCCCTTCTTGAACTCTAACTCCTTCCTCCTCTTATTGGCATAACTCTTCTGCCTACTCTGGGCTGTCCTCATCCTCTCTGGATTATCCTAACCTTATCTATGGTCTGCTGCACTATCTCAGGTCCTAATGCAAGACTCTCACCCGGCTCACACCAACACAAAGGGGTTCTACACCTCCTACCATATAATGCTTCATAGGGGCGCATACCTATGCTAGAGTGAAAACTATTGTTATAGGTGAACTCTATCAAAGGTAAGAAGCTATCCCAACTACCCCCTTGGTCTAACACACAGGCTCTAAGCAAATCCTCTAAGGATTGGATAGTTCTCTCTCGTCGGTCTGACCATCAGTTTGTGGGTGATAAGTTTGAGCTAAGCCTAAGCTAGGTCCCCAAGGCCTGCTGTAAACTCTCCCAAAATCTAGAGGTAAACCTGGGATCCCTATCTGAGACTATACTAGATGGTATGCCATGCAACCTCACAATCTCATTGATGTACAACTGAGCCAACTTCTCTAAAGAATACTTAATATTGATGGGAAGGAAATGGGCACTCTTAGTTAACCTATCAACAATAAACCAGATTGAGCCATGTCCTTTTACGGTCTTAGGCAAGGAAACTACGAAATCCATAGAAATACTATCCCACTTCCACTCGGTATACTTAAGGGCTGAAGCAATCCTGAAGGTTTTTTATGTTCTACCTTAGCCTTTTGGCACACTAAACATGCACTCACAAACTCCTCTATGTCCCTTTTCATCCTAGGCCACCAAACACTTTCTTGAAATCCTGATACATCTTAGTTGATCCTGGGTGGAAACTAAGCTTTACTTCTATGCCCCTTCTTCCAACACTACATTTCTTAATGGTAGGTTCACTAGGCACACACACTCGCTCTCCAAATCTCACTACCCCCATCGGTACCAATTACAAACTCTCCACACTACCCCCTTCTATAGTCTCTCGCCTACTTACTAAAAATGGATCCTCTAACTGGGCCTTACTAATATCCTTCAGCAATTCATTACTTACTCTGGTCATCCCTAACTTCACACTAGAGGATGTTACTTCACAAGCCAAACTTAGATCTCTGAACTGGGGTTAAAAGATCCATTTCTCTAATCATCAAGGAACTAGCATGGATAGACTTCCTACCCAAGGCATCAGCCACATACATTGGCCTGACCGGGATGGTAACTTAACTCAAAATCATAATCCTTAAGAATTTCTAACCACCTCCTCTGCCTCATGTTCAGCTCTTTCTGGTCAAACAGATATCTAAAGCTCTTATGGTCACTAAAAACCTCAAACCGGGAACCATACAGGTAATGTCTCCAAATCTTCAACGCAAACACTATGGCTGCTAACTCTAGGTCATGGTAGGGTAGTTTCTCTCATGAATTTTCAATTGCCTAGAAGCATAGGCTACTACTTTACCCTCTTGCATCAACACCCCCACCTAAACCCATCTTAGAGGCATCACAGTATACTACAAAGGTTTTGCTAAGGTCAGGTAACACTAACACTGGTGCACTAGTCAACTTCTCTTTAAGGGTTTTGATACTAGTCTCACACTTACTGTTCCACACATATGCAACTCCTTTCCTAGTCAACTCGGTCAAAGGCAAAGCTAGCTTAGAAAACCCTTCTATGAACCTCCTATAGTACCCCAGCTAACCCAAGGAAACTCCTAATCTCACTCACTGACTTAGGGGATTCCCACTTAAGCATGGCTTCTACCTTAGAAGGATCTACACCTATACCTCCCTTAGAAATTACATGACCCAAGAAACTCACTTTCTCTAACCAGAACTCACACTTGGACATCTTAGCACACAGTTGTTTATCCATAAGAACCTGAAGCACTACCTTTAGATGTTCATCATGCTCCTCTTAGTTTTGGAATAAATTAGTATATCATCTATAAAGACAACTACGAATTTATCCAAATAAGGGTGGAAAAATTTTGTTCATGTAATCCATAAAAATGGCAGGAGCATTCGTCACACCGAAAGGCATTACCAGATACTCGTAATGGTCCATACCTAGTCCTAAAAGCGGTCTTAGGTATATCCTCCTCCTTAACTCTAATCTGATGATATCCTGATCTAAGAATCTATCTTGCTGAACACACATGCCCCTACTAACTGATCCATCAAGTCATCTATCCTAGGCAAAGGATATCTATTCTTAATGGTTACCTTATTTAGATGGCGGTAATCTGTACACAACCTCATGCCTACCATCCTTCTTCTTAAACAAACAACACAAGCGCTCCCCAGGGTGGCACACTAGGCCTTATGAACTTTTTTCTCTAACAGGTCTTCTAATTGCTTCTTAAGTTCTGCTAGCTCTATGGGTGACATCCTATAAGGTGTAGCTGAATCGGTCCTGTACCTGGCACTAAGTCTATATCAAAACCCTATCTCTCTCTCGGGTGGTAAACTAGACACATTATCAGCAAATACTTCAGGGTACTCACACACTACAGGTATTTCACTCACCACAACACTACTATCAGATTTCAAAGAAGCTAAAAGCATGTAAACCTGGGCATCTTCCCTTAGAGACGCCTTTACCCTGATTGGCAGTCATAAATCCTTACTCTTTACACTCGACAGGGTGACCAAAACAACAGATTTATCAGCATAATTTAGAAGGACATGGTTGGGCGATAACCCGGTCCATACCAAGAATGACATCTAGTTGACTAGAGGCAAACAAATCAAATCAACTAGGAAATTTCTATCATTAACAGAAATAGAACAGTTTAGGCACACATTAGAAGTAGAAACTGACCCATTAGCTGGCGTTTCCACACTCAATACAAAAGGCAAGGAAGAAATAGACAATTTAAGCTTAGACACACAAGCATGTGATAGGAACGAGTGAGTCGCACCAGAATCTGGCATCTCCTGATAACGTGAACGCAACCAACGTAATCCTTTTGCACCAAAGGGCAGTCCAACTCTCTAAAAATCTTCTCGATCTCGAAGATCCAGTCAGCAGCAACCGTCCGGGTCATAACTCCCACGGAACGTAGGTGGATGGTTCCTCTGGAACCGTGCAAGCCAATCCGTCTTGCGATGTTGGTTAAGGTTGCTAACAGCCTGTGCCATAGCCACTAAGGCATCGACCATCGCTGGATCATTCCTACCCCCAGCCATTACTCTTTCTTTATCAAAGAAAGGGTAAGCAAACTACTAGGTAAAGGCAAGAGAAAAGAAACAAGACAAACAATCCAATTCAAACAACACAATTCACTTAAACAATCAATCAATCAATCAGATTCACACATCAGAAGCATAGTAAACTCATAACTCAAGGCCGGTGAACCGACCTGGCTCTGATACCAACTAATGTGACACCCTTCTATCTACCCCATACTCTTATATTTTAAAAAAATGTAGTTTGGAAAACGGTAAAGTCTCACGATGGGTAAAAAGGTCCACAACACTCTTATTAAATCTCATGGTTCGAAAACGACTTTATTAAAAGGAATTAAAACTCCGAAGAAAACTCAAACATAACTGCAGCGGAATCCTCAAAAAATAAAGACAACTAATAACCTACTGCCATACAAGGCATCCAAAGGTTCATTTAACTACTCCTAATCTAGAAACATAATAAAACTCCCAAAATACACCCTGATGACACATCTATCAGGGCCCATCCCTTTAATATAATCGACACCAGTCGTGTCCTTATCAACACCTGTAAAAATATATCCACAGAATACGGTGAGGAAAAGGAAGTACTACTTATACATACACATAGAGAATACCCATCCTCACCCACAACATCAATACATCATGTCATCAATACATCAATCACCAATAAATAACATTCATCTAAAACTCAACATATAGTTAATCATCTATATCAACATATACATGCTCTACCATCAGTTCTTATTTATAACACATAGTATATCCATCACACATTCACCAAGCTCATCAGTCATAACATCCTTCATATATCATCATACTCATTACCATCATACATCACCATATATCATCATACTCATTATCATCATAACGTCATTTTATATATCATCAACTCATTATCATCATAACAATATTTATTTATCATCATGCACATTATCATCATAACATCATTTATATATCATCATGCACATTATCATCATAACATCATTATATATCATCAGGCACATTGTCATCATAACTCATTTATATATCATCATGCTCATTTCATCATAACATATTTCATCTATCATCACTCATTATAATCATAAACATCATTCATATCATTATACTCTATCATCATAACATCAATACTCTCATCATCTACCCAAAGATCATGACTTGGAACTCCACACAATGGGTGCACCTCGTCAATCACTCTAGTTAGTAGCAAGATAGTCTATCGGTGTTACCACACACTATCCGATAGGTTGTACCCCTCTATGGGCCCGTGCATCGAACGCCCCATCTTGATCCCCTGAGTTGTACCCCTCTATGGGCCCGCACAACTCAGTTCACCCTCCCGAATTGTACCCTCGCTATGGGCCCGCACAATTCAGGTCTCATCACACATGCTCAAGGCATCTCTTCTAAGTTGTACCCCCTCTATGGGCCCACACAACTTAGGTAACATCATCATCAAAAGGTGATATACACCATCATCAATATCATCAACATCATCATAAAAAAGGTGATATACACCATCATCATTATCATCAACATCATCATGCATCATCATGCTCATCAATAACACCATCCTCATTAGTGATATACACTCATCATCATCATCATGCATCAATACACTCATCATTAAACATCATCATAATAAGGTGATATACACCGACATCATTATTATCATCATACTCATCATCAAATATCATCACTATACATCGTCATATTCAATCATCAATTATCATATATACATCATCGTACTCATCATCAAATATCATCATATTAATTATCACAAACATCATCAATCATCATCATCGCCCTAATCGTCATAAGGCATCATCAAACACCATTATAATAAAGTGAAATACACTTATCATCGT
Source organism: Sesbania bispinosa (assembly GCA_026901365.1). Classification (NCBI taxonomy): domain Eukaryota; kingdom Viridiplantae; phylum Streptophyta; class Magnoliopsida; order Fabales; family Fabaceae; genus Sesbania; species Sesbania bispinosa. The sequence goes on from QLOH01001009.1 coordinate 175,883, forward strand.
TACACCATCGTCATAGATCACATTGCATAATCGCAAACATACACACACCATCAATACCATTAAGCGTCCTGCCCAATTTCATCTTTTAAAATAATCAATCTGCGAGCTGCGCTTAGCCCACGCTTTGTGCACTCGCAGCGCCGCATGCCAGCGGGCTGCGCTCCACCCGCGCTCAGCCCGGTTGCAGCCCAGGTTCCTGGCCTCACGCTCCTTTACGCGCTTAGCGCCTACTGAAGGTACGTGTCGTAGATTACGACTGTTCGTACGTTTTTCAGCCATCCTTCCCAATAAACACCACTCATAATCATAAACAATCATCAAACTCATCACAATCATCAATCTTTAACAGTTTTACATGGGTTTCCCATCAAAACCCCAAATCATCAAACCCTTATTTAACCCCCTTTTCACTATTCTCATTATCATCATTCAAACCATTCAAGATTCATCAAGAATCATTCCAAACAACCATAAAGCACAATTGTATCACTTATTCTCAATCTATAACATGTATTCATACGAATTTAGAGGGTCTTATGGTTGCCCTCACCACCCAAACATCCCTACATGCATATACACGTAATACCCTCTCCCACACCGTACCTTAAGCGAAGCTTTGATCACAGCAAGGAAGTCCTTTCTTGGATTTTTGGCTTTCACTCTACAACAGCTCTCTCTTGAGACTCCGTTTCTCCCCTCCTTAGCGTTTCGTTTTCTGACGAATGATACGAATAAGGATTAGGGTGCTCTGTTAACCCCTCCCTACTGAAATGTCTAATTGGGCTTAGGCCCACTCTCACCCCCTTATTTCTATTTTCAATTAAATCTTACTTTTACGAAATAAACTAATAATAATAATAATAATAATAATAATAATATCCTATTATTTATTTTCTCATTAATTAATTATCTCCTTAATTAATCTATTTAATTTAATTAATAATTATCCTAATAGAATTTAGGATGTTTACATTTGGGCCCCAAAATATTTTAATATTTTAGGCCCCCTATATATTTTTGTAGTTAGAAATATTTTTAAACAAATTAAAAGAAATTAGTATTAGGAATAAAATATTTTCTATAAAAATTAGGTCCCTCATCTTATCACTCTCCTCTTGATCATTAAATAGTATTTTATTAATTTAATTATTTGATTTTTTACATTTTATAATCCTAATTAAATTCATATTCCATCTACTAAATATATACTAAATTAGAATCTAATGGAACTCCCAAACCACTCTCAGAAAAAAAGACCTCACATGTTAATCGACATGACTTTTTTAATTTTATTTTAATAAAAATTATAAAATTTGAAAAAGTCTCTTGTAATTATGAAATTCAAATTTCTCTTTATTTAATGTTATTCAAGTGACTTTCTTGATTAATTTTAAATTATAATAAATTAATTTTTTTATTTCAAAAATTTAAAACTTTCTTCCTTTAGGTTTATTTTTAAATTTAAAAATATTTAATTAAAAAAATACATTGCGGGAGTGACTAAAATATTATATAGATTAAGTGAATTTATTTTATTATTAACTGAAAAAATATTAATTAAATTTGTTAAGATAATTTAATAGGTAATTTATACTTTAAAATACTAAAAGAGATCTTTTAAATAAAATTATAATAGTTTTAGAGTTTAATATATATATATATATATATACTGTCAGTGTAAAAAGTTTTACACAGACGTCCAATGATATAATGCCACATCATTTATTGAATTTAATAATACATGAGGTTGTAACATTCATTAACTGATGTGGCGGCACACCATTGGATGTATGTGTAAAATTTCTCTACACTAACATTGTATGCTAATTAAATCCATATTTTTAATAAATTATTTTAAATAAGTTAAAAGCTTTATTTTGTAACCATCTTTAGACCTAGATAGATGTTGGGCCGACTCTGACTCCAGATACTGCGACGTATAATTGGTCAAAGAAGAAAATTTATTGTGAAGATAAATGCCAACATGATTTAATGATTGTTCCTAACTTTTATTTATTGTCACGATAAAAGACACTATTTTTGAAAATTGTCATACATTGAAAGGAATTCTCTTATCATAAGATATTGAAAAACATTCTAGGAACTAGATTCAAACCCGCGCAAAACGCGGCAAAAAGAAAAAATTATAAAATATATATATGTATATGTATACACTGTTTAAAAATTGGAAGAATTTACATTGTTAATTTAAAATAAAGAAGCTTAGAAGATATTGTTGGATGTTAGTATTAAGTTGAGTGTTAGTATAAGTTTTAAACTTAATGATTAATGATAAGGTTTCAGTTTTGTTCATTTTATATTCATTGTGAAGGGTGCATGTTTTCTACAATGGGTATAATACATATGAAAACCTAATAACACTATGCAAAAAATGCATACTAAAGTACAAGATTTACAATGTTTAAAAAATAAATGTTTTAGAAAATGGTTTAAAGTATTCTAAAGCGTTTATATTTTCAAACATTTTAAGATAAAGAATAGTTATCGGTGTTTTTGCCTTTCTAAATGCCTTTAGTATTCAAATAATAAAATTTTAAATATGTTACAACGTTATTCACAAAAAAACGCTCTTGAATAGTGCACAAATTACAAACATTTATTTATTTTAACGCTTTAGTATAAAAATAATAATTTTTTTCATACATTTTTGTATAAATGATTATTAAATAAATTTTAAAATTTTTAATTTTTTTAAGGAAAACTTTTAAAATTTTTTAATTCATGTCACACAAATATATATACAATATATAAGTATAATAATTTATCATTAAATTAAACTCTAAATAATTAATATAGCTAAATTAAAATGTAACCTAATTAATTAATATAGTAATTAATAACATTAACACAATCATAAATTAATACCTTTTGTGAGAGAATAAAAATAAATATTTATGAGAGATGTAATAAAACTTATTATTTAATTTGTTTAAGAAATTGTAAATTAAAGTAAAAATAAATAAATATAAATATTATGACTTTAAAAAAAATAAATAGTTAGCTTAAAGAATTTATTAAAAAATCGATTTAATCTTTCAAAAATAGTTTGAGTATTTTTTAAAAATTTATACAATGAATTAAAAAATGAAATTTAATAAAATTATAAAGCCTTTAAAAATGCGTTAGAATTACTAATAATAATAATAATAATAATAATAATAATAATAATAATAATAATCTTTACTATCATAAAGGTGATACCTCAATTTGGTGGTGTCCATAATTGCTTTCCCATTATCCCCTTATTTTTACAATTCAAATTCAAATCTTGTTTGATTTTATTTTTTCCTATTCAATTTTAATCCCTATTTCTTAATTTAAATTTAAAAATTATCTTTATAATTTAAGTCGTGAATTTTTAAGATCTTTTTGTTCAAATTTTAAGAGAAAGACATAGAAGGAAAAATGATTTATAAATACTGAGAAGATCAACAGAAAAATGTTGCAGCAGAGATCAACAAAAAGACGTTGCAGCAGCAAGAATTAACGCTTTGAAGAAATTACATACAAGAGGTTGTGATGCGAAAAAAATAGAACGGAGAGATATATAAAACAAAGATAAGGTTAAAAATAGAAGGATCTGAAATTTAAAAATTAGCAAAACATAATCTTCAGGTTCTATTTGTTTTTCCATGTTCATTTGTTCTTCTTATTTTCATTTTTTATTCTTAAATGTTGAGTTTGTATGAATGAGATCGATTAATCTCATGAATTTTCTTCAAATAGTTAATTGTTGATGATTTAGTACATTGTAAAATAATCAAAATAGTATGATACGAGCAAAATAGAGTGTGAGTGAGATCAATGTGATTAAATTTTCAATTATAATATTGAAATATAAATTATTAAGAAAATAAAATAAATCATTTATAGACTACATATTACTATAAAATAGGATTAGATTTAAATTTTTGTATTTAATTGAAATAGAGAAATATATAATTATATTTATTGAAATATATTAAATATTTTAAAGAGAAATATAATAGTCATATCTTCGTTTAAGAATAAGGTAATGTAATTTATATTTTTATTAAAATAAATTAGGATGACTATCTTGCAATTAGTCGGGTTGCAATTGTGTAAATAATATTATTACCTTTAAAGTCATGCAAATAAACTTTTAGATTTCTCAGCAAAATCTCGCCACGATCCAAATGAAAAGAGAACAATTGATATCTTAAAGTAGGTCATGTAAAAAAAAAAAAAAGAGAGAGAGAACAATTGCTATCCTAAAGTATATCATGTCAACTCCGTAAAAAAAAGTATATCATGAGCAAGAAATTAAGGTTTCTATCTGAAAAGAATACAATTCTAAAAATAAAAATCATTTCAAAATAAAACATTAAAGAAAGATGCAGAATTGTTTTTATATAAGAGAAACAGAAAGCGCTGAAACAATCTGGGAAAAGATCACTACTATGATAGATAAAATTCATGAGTTTTCAAACAGTGACATAATATGTAGAATTTTAAACAAATAAAAAACAGAAATCTCTTATCTCCATGAAAATGGAAAGATTAAAATCAAAATAAACAGCATACATTCAAAGGGAAAAATGAATCGAAGCAAAAATAACATACTCAAAATAAATCCCATTCAAAATAAAAATTAAAGAAGATGCACAATTTTTAAAGTTAGAAGAGATTACCAAAATAAACGAAACCAAATAAGCAAGAAATTAATATTTGGATTCTTTCATCCAAAATTAGTGATTAAGTACCAAAAAATAATATCTAAACAATGTAATCATACAGTAATGAAAGATATTATATACCACTTAAACTCTTAATAATGCGACGAACAGGATCACCTGAAGAGATTATGCGTTTCACATATGCTATTAAAGTAAGGCCCAATACTGTAAAAATTTTTTAAAAGTAAATAAGATGCAAAATCTTTTATGAAATATGGGAAAATAGGAAAAAAGATCACTACTCATTGATGACAATATTCATGGGTTTTCAAACAGAGATATAGTATGCAGATTTAAAAAAAATCAGAAATCTCATACTCAGAGACAAATATAAAAAAGAAAGAGAATGAAATAAACAACATATGTGTAAAGCGGAAAATGAAATAGAGCAAAAAAATAACATACTCAAAACTGTAAACCAAAGCCACAAAATTAAAAAAACGGAGCCATAAAAGAAAACACTCAATTGAACATCAAAAGGGAAAATGAAGTGATTACCGAGATGATGAACGCTTCAAAAACGATCAGCAACTGGGTGTACTCACATGCAAAGGGGAAAACGAAAACGTTAAGGTCTTTAATAGAGGTTGATTTCAAAATCCCATAAAACTTACCTTTTGCATACCTTCACGCCGATTTCTTCATGATCAAATGGAAGCACATGCAGATTTCCAAAGAGGTAAGAAGGGAAGTGCATGTCGATTTAAAACCGAGGTTCGAAGTTGAGACTAAATGATGTAGGGAACCAGATCAAATATGGATGGGAGAAAGGAAAAAAGGTAAGAAATGGGGAAAGTGAAAAAAAGGGAAGGATTAGAGTCGCATTCTAAATGTCCCAGAAGAAGAAGAAAAGAGTGTGAACAAGTAGCATACTGAAACAAAGAGGGTGTGTTGGTAAAACTAGCTGAAAGCTGAAAAGCTCGTTGAAAGCTTAAAGCCAGCTGAAAGCTGAAAAACTATTGAAGTGTTTGGTAAACTAGTTTAAAATGGTAAATGAAATTTAAGGACAACATTAATTATTAAATAATGATAAGTGGAGGGGTGAGGGCTAAGTTTGTAATTAATTTTCAGCTAATAGCTGAAAAAATGGAGTTTTTAAAAAACTACCCCAATTAACTTTTTAAGAAAAGTTTGTAACTACCCAAAAAAAGCTACCTTCCCAAACACTGTTGAAATGATTTCAGCTACTATTTTCAACTTTCAGCTAGCTGAAATGGCAAGCCAAACACACTGAAAGAGTAAAAAATAATTATGCCTTTGGAAATATTTTCCCTCTTTAATAACAGTGACTTTTTAAAATGGAAAATAGGGGCTCATAATGTATTCTCTCGGAACATAAAGTGGCATGGTAAAAGAGAAATCTCATTAATAGGTAGCAGTAAATAAGAGAAAATTATTAAAACATTAAAATATTTTTAAAAAAATTACTAAATAGATTGAACGAGAGAGAATAAGTGAAATTTAAAAATATCATAATATGTTCTGACTAATTAAGAGTGACAATGTAGAAAAAAAGAAGTGGGGTGAATGAGCTTTCAATGAGGAGAAGAATGACATCAATTTAGGTGCTCCATTTTAAAAATCACAATTTATTTGAATTTAATTGACTCTCCCTCTCTCCAGATTTGGCACCAATTAATTACAAAGGTGATGATATATATATTATATATATATCATTAATTAGGAGGGAAAAGTAATTCCTAATAAAAAAAGTGTATAATCCAAGACATTACTATATGTTATACTTAAGAAAATTAGAGGAAAAACCATATGAAAGTAAAGCTAGTTGGTCTTCCCTGTATGTTCGATTATATAATTTTTTGGTAATGAATTATATAATTAGTAAAGGAAAATATCATCAAATCACTTTACTATATATGTCAGCAGTTGATGATGTTTTAAATTACGAAACTTTATACCATCAAATCTAGTAAATTCTTGTTATAATCCAAACTGCTTGGGATCGATGTTGATAAATATAGAAAGTGCAAATGAAAAGATATCTCTTGTAAGTCCAGCTAGCATAGAAAATAAGAGTTCCTATAGACTGGATCAAGTCTTCCTCACTTTTCATTTCAAATGGGCATATATATAGTTGCTCCTACACATGCACCAAAAAGAGCCTCACAATAATCCTTAAAGGCCCCTAACTCAAGTTGATACCCTACTTATGCATGTTTTAGATTCTCTATTCATTTTTAAAATGCAGAAAATAAGTTCATTTAGTATATTATTATATATATAAATGCACCATAAAATAAAGGCGATGCCCACTTTTGTCACGTTTTACTTTCAATATAACGGATAAAACTTACAAACAGTACCTTCAGTCTCGTTCATGTTCTCCAATGAAAAATATGACATGAATTATTTTATCAAACGCAGATGTAATCCTTCAAGTGACACTAGCCCATTCCGTTAACCACTTTTCCTCCGTTAACTATCTTCTCGTTGACTCCAGTTGACCACTTCTTCTCCACTTGAACCATTCTCGCTCATTGGTTTGATCACCGCTGTTTGTTATGGAAGAGGACGAGCGGTGGGAAAGAACATGGGAAGAGCCAACAACTGTTGCATTGGGTAGCTTAGCATTATTCACCAACTCGAGCCTTTGAATTCATCGAGTGAGTTTCTCTTAAATTTAATTTGTAAGTATTTTTTTCACGTTGGTGATTTTTTTATAATCAAACGAAGTATTGCTTTGCGGGTGGAGATCAACTACTCCAGGAGTAAACTCTGGCAAAGTTACCCCACTTAATAACTCTTTGTAAAATGTGAATTTACAAATCTAACCGTTGAATAATATGACATTAATACGATGACATACACACCAAATTTTAGATCAATTGGACAGTCATGGTATGTGATCTTAGTGTTGATATTTACTTATATTTTAAAAAATATGCGTTAAATTAAAATGATTTGATAAACGTCAAATAATTTAAAAATTTATGAAATTTTGTATACTTGATCTACTTAATGAAAACTTTAATGTGACAGTTGAATCGATGAATTTATGTTTACAAAGAGTTATAAGCGGAGTAACTTTTTCAAGAGTTACTCTTGGAGTAAGTTGATCACCGTCCTTTGCTAATTAATTAATTATTTGTTTATTTTACTTTTAGTTTTGTTACTTATTTTTTATTTTGCGTTTGTGGTCAAAACATCATGATTTGTGTTTGAAATTAATGAACGGAAAGCAAATACATTTTCCTTTTTTTCACAAACTAATTTTGCAAAAAAGCATTCGTTGTATCCATGTTGCTTGAATACAAAAATTTGTTTATACTTTCAGGGAAAAGATAATATAAAACAATTATAATGCATAAAAGTTAAAAGCTGAAAGGGTAACTATAAATTAAAAAGGCAATATTAAGGGGAGAAATGTAAAAGCTAACCGAAGAATTCACGGTGCTATTTCTAATTTGGAAAACCTTTGATGAATATTGTCCAACTGGTAAATTATGCATTGATAGCATATGCATAAGTAGATTGTTGATTATATTATGGTTTTTGCTCATATATTTTTTCTTGTTGTTTACCCATTCTTGGGAGGTTACAGTTTTTTCCTATATAAAAATAGTATTTATTATATTTAGTATGCTGTGAAATACAGAGAGCTATTTCTTTTGAAAACTATGGATTGTTCTGGAGAGATCATCTTGTAAACATGAACAGACTCAGCTCTGCAAAAATTTTCCTTTTGCTCTCATGATTCTTTGTGGCTTTATTAACAGCTAAAGGCTTATTTTGAGTTTGACAGGTGAATGTTAGGAGATTTGGTAATAGAAAGCCTATGGAAGATTATAAAAATTCATCTCAATGCTCAGGGCAACTCGAAGGTTAACTACAGAGGACACCTGCTCAGTCCCAGCAGGGGTATTATCTTTATGTGAGTTCTGAACCATCATAATCATCCAGACCCTTATTTCAAGAACCTCAATTGTAATCATTTGTCCTAATTATTTGTTCTATTAGCTGTCATCATGAAACGTTGTTGATGGAAATGAGTCTTTTTGTCTTATTAGACACTAAGTGTATTAGTCAAATGTATCAATCATATATCTATGTACGTATATCTCATTTTATGTTCAATGAAATGGATATTTAATGTATCAGTCAAATCGATGTAGTAGTCATATATTTCTATGTATATCTCCTTATATGTTCAATGAAATG
>QLOH01001010.1:0-206749 GCA_026901365.1 Sesbania bispinosa
CACAGGGTCATTGACCGTCACAGTCACAGGCCTTCGGGCAAATTATTTAAGAAAGACGGGGTAACCACATCGAACTCATGGCCAAGAGGGAGATGGGGTCCCCAATCACAGAATGAAAATTAAACATTATTTAAGACTTAATCATAGGTAGCCCTGGACGACGGTCCTTGGTTACATGGCCGAGCGCTCATCACAGTCACGTTACAGAGAAAAGACCCTGGGTGTCGGGTAACAACACCTCACAGTCATGCATTGCATCATAAGTATTGATTTAAAGATATTAAATTATGTTTAATTGCCTTCATTTACGTTTCTTGAATTAATATGTATATTGTGGTGGTTCTTGGTTGTTTTCCCCCACACTGCACACACTTGTTACGCTCACTGGGACGTTGGTCTCACCCCATTCCATGGGGACAATATTTCAGATGTGCAGGATACTCGACAGGATAGTGACGAGCAGTAAAAGACTCATTGATGATAATAGCTTGATGTTTGGTTATGTTTGATGTATTTAACATTGATTAGAACATTACCGATATTAATTAGGATGTTCTTAGGAATTTATGAAGTTACTTGATGCATTGAATTGGAGCCTTGATGGCAAACTTGTATTGGTATTCTTTGATTTATGTATGTAATGTTTGGAGCTTAGTAATTGTTGGGTTACTCAAGCCATTATGTTGTATATTGATATGCGAAATGAACGAAATGATTTCACGAATTTGGAAATAGTGCTCCCAACAAGCATTATTTCTAAATTAGAAATGAGGACGTTACAATTGTGATGAGTATGATGATATTAATGATAATGATGAGTATGATGATAAGATGATTATGATGAATATGATGATTATGATGAATATGATGAAGTGATGATATTGATGATTGTGATGAGTATGATGATATTAATGATAATGATGAGTATGATGAATATGATGAGTATGATGATATTGATGATAATGATGAGTATGATGATATGATGACAATGATGATAATGATGATTGTGATTATAATGGGGATTATGATGATTGTGGTGATATTGATGATGTTGTTGGTGTATATGATGATGATGATTATGTTTTACATTTGATAGTAGAATAAGTTATATGATGATGTTGTTTACATGAGGGTGAGGATAGGGTAGTCTCCTATGTGTATGTATGAGTGGTATTCTTTTCCTCACCGTTTCTATCTGTGGTTATTATTTACAGGTGATGAGGATGGCACCTCAGGTGCCGAGTATTGAGTTGATGGGTGTCGTTCTGATACATGTGACATCAGGGCTTGGTATTAGGAGTTTTATTTTATATTTCTATTTTGGAGAGATTTGTGTAAACGGTTTTAAGTGCCTTATAAGGCTAAGAATGATGTTTTACTCTTAACTTTTGAGGTAGTGATATTTTATTTACTTTGAAAACCTTTTGACTCCAACTTCTATTTTGAATAAGTTGACTTTGAAATAATTGAGGTTTTAATTGAGTTGAAATGTGAACCTTTTTACCCAATGTGATTCGTTATTTTCCTAAGTCTTCCGCTTCGTTGATTATATAAGAGTTGCGGTAGAAGGGTGTCACATTAGTCGGTATCAAAGCAGGTGGGTTCACCGTCCTTGAGTTATGAGTTTATTATGCTTCTGTGGTGTTATTGTGATGATTGATTGATTGATTGAATTGTGCTGTGTGACTTGATTGAATTAATTGTGTGGCTTATTTACTTTTCTGTGAACCAGAAGAGTAATGGTTGGGGGGTAGGAATGATCGAGCGATGGCCGACACCTTAATGGCTACGGCACAGGCTGTTGGCAACCTAAACCAACATCATGAGGTGGATTGGCTTGCTCGGTTCCAGAGGAACCATCCACCTACTTTTCATAAGGGTTGTGATCTCGACGGTGCTGCTGACTGGATATTTGAGATCGAGAAGATCTTTAGAGAGATGGACTGTCCAATGATACAAAAGGTGACGTTAGCCGCATTCATGCTATCAGGGGATGTCGGGTTCTGGTGGCAGGGCACTTATCAGAGGATGATCGATGAGGGCACCGCGTTGAGTTGGGATAACTTCAAGAGAGTGTTCTTTGAGAAGTACTTTCCCCATGATGTTTGTAACAAGAAATAGATCGAGTTCCTTGAGTTAAAGCAAGGGGATGGCACCGTGGCAGACTACGTATCCAAGTTTGAAGCGTTAGTACGATTCTGCCCTACATATGATGGAGCTGCCAATGAAGAGTCCGAGTGTGTAAAGTTTCTCAGTGGTCTTCGTCCGGAGATCAAGCAAGTGTTCAACTACCAAGGGATGACGCGCTTTCACGAGTTGGTGAACAAGTGCAGGATTTATGATGAAGACAGCAGGGCTAGAGCTACGCATTATAAGAGTGGAGGACCTATCAGGAACCAGAACAAGTTTGAATCTGCTTGCAAGGGTGAACCGTATTCTCGTGCAATGGGAGGCTCCAAGTTTGGAGGTGTCAGTGAGGGTACAGTGTAGAAGAAGTGAGTTTCTTAGGTCATGTGATTTCTAGAGGAGGTATAGGCGTAGATCCTTCTAAGGTAGAGGCAGTGCTTAAGTGGGAGGCTCCTAAGTCAGTGAGTGAGATTAGAAGTTTCCTTGGGTTGGCTGGGTACTATAGAAGATTCATAGAGGGATTTTCTAAGTTAGCTTTACATTTGACTGAGTTGACTAGGAAGAGAGTTGCCTTCGTGTGGAATAGTAAGTGCTAGTCTAGCTTCCAAACCCTTAAGGAAAAGTTGACTAGTGCACCAGTGTTAGTGTTGCCTGATCTTAGTAAAACCTTTGTAGTGTACTGTGATGCTTCTAAGATGGGTTTATGTGGAGTGTTAATGCAAGAGGGTAAAGTAGTAGCATATGCTTCTAGGCAATTGAAAATCCATGAGAGAAACTACCTTACCCATGATCTAGAGTAGGGGTGTTCGCGGATTGGATTGGATCGGTTTTGAGGGAAAAATCATCCAATCCAATAATTTCGGTTTTCTCATTTAATCATCCAATCGGTTTTGATTTTTTTTCAAATCCAATCCAATCCAATCTAATTTTAATCGGTTTAGATTGGATTGGACTTCGGTTTCTCAAATAAACTAAAAAATGAAGTTATGAAAGTAAAACTATGACATCATTACTAGTTTCCAAAATCGTTAATCATTTACCAATTTAAAGTCGAAAAGTTATGCTTTACCAAATTGTTAATGTTTCTTGAATAAATAAGTTGTACGTAACTTTAAATACTTAGTTAGATATGAGGGTGGATCCCAATTCCATTGTCCATATAACAATATTCACTTATAGTAAACCCAATATGATAAAAACATGCAATTATCTTATCCTATCTTATAACACACAAATTACTTTATGGCTTTCAATCACATGATTGAACGTTATTTGTTAAATATAGTTGCATAACAATAATTTTTTTACATTATCACAGAAAAATAATATCAATAATGATAATATATCAAAATGTTTAAAAAAGTTTGGATCGCTTTGGATTGGATTGGTTCTCACATGTAGATCCGAAATCCAATCCAATCCAATAAAAATTTTCGGTTTTTTTGCGGTTTGCGGTTTTTTCGGTTTGCGGTTTGTTTGGTTTGCGGTTTTTTGGATCGGTTATTGCGGTTCCAATTGGATTGGATTGGATTTGAACACCCCTAATCTAGAGTTAGCAGTTGTAGTGTATGTATTGAAGATATGGGGGCATTACTTGTATGGTTCCAGATTTGAGGCTTTTAGCGACCATAAGAGCCTTAGGTACTTGTTTGATCAGAAAGAGCTGAACATGAGGCAGATGAGGTGGTTAGAGTTTCTTAAGGACTATGATTTTGAGTTAATTTAGGAGAAGTTGAGGGAGTCTTTCCAAAAGTTTATCATCTCAGAAAAATTCGAGGACGAATTTTCTTTTTAGGAGGGGAAAGTTGTAACATCCCAAATTTTATAAATAAAAGAAAAGGAAGAAATAATAGTATTATTATTTTTAATAATAGTAATTAATTAAATAAGAGAAATAAATAATAGTGTTAACATTATTAGTAGTTTTATTAATAAAGCTACTTCATTTTAAAAAGAAGATAAGAGGGTTGAGAGTGGGCCCAAGCCCAATTAGGCATTCTAGTGAGGAAAGGTTATCTGTTCACCCTAATCCTTATTCGTATAATCGGCAGAGAGCGAAACGCTAAGGAGGGGGAAACCGAGTCTCAAAAGGGGATTGCTGCAGAGTGAGCATCAAGAACCAAGAAAGGGACTTCCTTGCGGTTAATCGATCTTCGCTTAAGGTACGGTGGGGGAAAGGGTGCTGCTTGTATGTGCATGTGGGAGTGCTTGGGTAGTGAGGGCAACCATAAGACCCTCTAAGAATTCTAAATTTGAGAACCTATCTGTGAATAATGAGTTGTGTGTTTGGAATGTGTTTGATTGGATGTATGCATGTGATGACCTTGATGAATTGGGTGATGGTAGCGAGGACAGCGAAAATGGGTTAAATAAGGGTTTAGAGATGAGGAACCATAATTGATTAGATGTTAAATTTAATGTAATTCGTAGGAATGATTGAGGATTTCAGTGAATTTAATCGGTAAAAACGAGTTTAATTGAATTAGGAACTTGAGAATTTGAGTAGGGATTGAAGAAGAGGGTAGAGGAAAGTCATTCCCGTTTTTTACACAGAGTAGCGACTGCAAAACAGTGACTGCAGATTCGTTCACTGTTGGATCGGGCTGAAATTTTGACAGCTGGTCCGGAACATCTGGTTCTTCATTCTGAACAATTGGATCGTCGATACGAAGTCTGGGTTGGGAGATATTTAGTTCGCACTAGAGGAAAATCATTCCCGTTTTTACACAGAGCAGCGACTGTAAAACAGCGACTGCTGATTCGTTAACCGTTGGATCGGGTTGAAATTTTGACAGCTGGTCCGAAACATCTGGTTCTTCATTCTGAACGGTTGGATCGTCTATACGAAGTCTGAGTTGGGAGATATTTAGTTCGCACTGTAGCTGTATATTTGGGGGTTTTATTGATGAAATTAAATTTGATGCATAAAGTGTATTAATTGTGATATGAGTATTGTGATGTGAATATCTTATGTGATATCCTATGTTTATAATAATTGTTATACATTGTTTGTGATGCGAGTGTGATAATATGAATATCTCCTTTGATGATAGATGTTTATACTATTGTGATGCATGTTGATAACGATGATGTATTGATGTACTGAGTGTATGATGATGAGGTATGAGATGTGTGATGATGATATATTGATGTATTGAGTGTATGAGGTATGAGGTGTATAATGATTATATATTGTTGCACTGAGCATATAATGTGTGTTGTGATAATGATGATATATTGATGCAATGAGCATAAGATGAGTGTTATGATGATGATAATATATTGATGCGTGAACATATATGATGTTGTACCTGAGATACACAAGCCTAGTGAGGGGTGGGGTGTAACTCAGGGAGGTGATTGTACTTGAGATACACAAGCCCAGTGAGGGGTGGGGTGTAACTCAGGGAGGTGATGATACTTGAGGTACACAAGCCCAGTGAGGGGTGGGGTGTAACTCAGGGAGGTGAATGTACTTGAGATACACAAGCCCAGTGAGGGGTGGGGTGTAACTCAGGGAGGTGATTGTACTTGGGATACACAAGCCCAGTGAGGGGTGAAGTGTAGCTCAGGGAGGTGAATGTTATACCTGAGTGTAACTCAAGGAGATGAGTATTGATTATGTTGGTGATTATGGTACTTGAGTGTAACTCAGGGAGGCGAGTATTGATTGTGTTGGTGATTATGGTACCTGAGTGTAACTCAAGGAGGTGAGTATTGATTATGTAATTGAATATGGTACCTGAGGTGTACAAGCCTAGAGTGGGTGAAGTACAACTCAGGGAGGTGCATGTAGGTGATGATGATATGATGATTATGATGAATATGATGAAATGATGATATTGATGATTGTGATGAGTATGATGATATTAATGATAATGATGAGTATGATGATAAGATGATTATGATGAATATGATGAGTATGATGATTATGATGAATATGATGAAATGATGATATTGATGATTGTGATGAGTATGATGATATGATGATTATGATGAATATGATGAGTATGATGATATTGATGATAATGATGAGTACGATGATATGATGATAATGATGATTATGATTATAATGGGGATTATGATGATTGTGGTGATATTGATGATGTTGTTGGTGTATATGATGATGATGATTATGTTTTACATTTGATAGTAGAATAAGTTATATGATTATGTTGTTTACATGAGGGTGAGGATAGGGTAGTCTCCTATGTGTATGTATGAGTGGTATTCTTTTCCTCACCGTTTCTATCTGTGGTTATTATTTACAGGTGATGACGATGGAACCTCAGGTGCCGAGTATTGAGTTGATGGGTGTCGTTCTGATACATGTGACATCCGGGCTTGGTATTAGGAGTTTTATTTTATATTTCTATTTTGGAGAGATTTGTGTAAACGGTTTTAAGTGCCTTGTAAGGCTAAGAATGATGTTTTACTGTTAACTTTTGAGGTAGTAATATTTTATTTACTTTGAAAACCTTTTGACTCCAACTTCTATTTTGAATAAGTTGACTTTGAAAGAATTAATGTTTTAATTGAGTTGAAATGTGAACCTTTTTACCCAATGTGATTCGTTATTTTCCTAAGTCTTCCGCTTCGTTGATTATATAAAAGTTGGGTAGAAGGGTGTCACAGATGGTTCCTCTGGAACCGAGCAAGCCAATCCACCTCATGATGTTGGTTCAGGTTGCCAACAACCTGCGCCATAGCCATTAAGGCTTCAGTCATCACTCGGTCATTCCTACCCCCGGCCATTACTCTTTTGGTTCACAGAAAAGTAAACAAGTTACACAATTAATTTAATCAAGTCAAACAATACAATTCAATCAATCAATCAATCATCACAATAACACCACAGAAGCATAGTAAACTCATAACTCAAGGCCGGTGAACCGACCTGCTCTGATACCAACTAATGTGACACCATTCTATCCCAAACTCTTATATGTTCAACGAAGCGGAAGACTTAGGAAAATAACGAATCACATTGGGTAAAAAAGTACATTTCAACTCAATTAAAACCTCAATTCTTTCAAAGTCAACTTATTCAAAATAGAAGTTGGAGTCAAAAGGTTTTCAAAGTAAATAAAGTATCACTACCTCAAAAGTTAATAGTAAAACATCATTCTTAGCCTTATAAGGCACTTAAAACCGTTTACACAAATCTCTCTAAAATATAAATATAAAATAAAACTCCTAATACTAAGCCCCAATGTCACATGTATCAGAACGACACCCGTCAACTCAATACTCGGCACCTGAGGTGCCATCGTCATCACCTGTAAATAATAACCACATATAGAAACGGTGAGGAAAAGAATACTACTCATACATACACATAGGAGACCACCTTATCCTCACCCTCATGTAAACAACATCATCATATAACTCATTCTATTAACAAATATAAAACATAGTCATCATCATCATATACACCAACAACATCAATATCACCACAATCATCATAATCATCATTATCATCAAAATCATCATTATCATCATTATCATCATACTCATCACGATCATCACAATCATCAATATCATCATAATCATCATACCATCATACTCATCATTATCATCAATATCATCATACTCATCACAATCATCAATATCATCATTTTCATCATATTCATCGTCACCATCATGCTCCTCCCTGAGTTGTACTTCACCCACTCTAGGCTTGTACACCTCAGGTACCACATTCAATTTCATCATAATCAGTGTTCACCACCCTGAGTTATACTCAGGTACAATCCTCAACATTGTCATAATCATTATTCACCTCCCTGAGTTATACTCAGGTACCATAATCAATAACATAATCAATACTCACCTCCCTGAGTTACACTCAGGTACTATAATCATTAACATAACCAATACTCACCTCCTTGAGTTACACTCAGGTACCATAATCACCAACACAATCCATACTCACCTCCCTGAGTTACACTCAGGTACCATAATCACGAACATAATCAATACTCACCTCCCTGAGTTACACTCAGGTACCATAATCATTAACATAACCAATACTCACTTCCCTGAGTTACACTCACGTACCATAATCACCAACACAATCCATACTCACCTCCCTGAGTTACACTCAGGTAAAACATTCGCCTCCCCAAGTTAGACTCAGGTACAACATTCACCTCCCAAAGTTAGACTCAGGTACAACATTCACCTCCCTGAGCTACACTTCACCCCTCACTGGGCTTGTGTATCTCAAGTACAATCACCTCCCTGAGTTACACCTCACCCCTCACTGGGCTTGTGTATCTCAGGTACAACATCATATATACTCAAGCATCATTTACAACATAAAGTTAATTAAATCATCATCACCATTATCGCTTCCTCGAGTTATACTCAGGTACACTATTCACCTCCCCGAGTTAAACTCAGGTACAACACCAATATCATCATCATCAATCATTATGATTAGCACCATTCATCATCATCATGTATCATCATACATATTCACCAATCATCATTAATCACATTGCATATTATGCACACCAAAACATCATCAATCACATGGCATATTCAACAATCAATATGCACACCCAATCATCATCAATCACATTGCATATTCACCGATCATTATGCACACCAAATTATCATCAACATCATTAATCATCAACACCAATATCATAATAAAGCATTATCAAACAACATCAATCATCATTAAGCACTTAGGATCTCAAAATCCACTCTGGTAATCGATTACCAACCTCTAGTAATCGATTACCTGCAAACAAGGTCTCTGGTAATCGATTACAACCACATTGTAATCGATTACCTGCAACCAAACACTCTGGTAATCGATTACAGCATCCCTGTAATCGATTACCTGCAAACAAACTCTCTGGTAATCGATTACCACAATCCTGTAATCGATTACCAGCGAACAAACAGCACTTCTGGGTTGCCCATAACACATTGGTAATCGATTACCACTCCTGGTAATCGATTACCCGCGACGCAGATCGCAGATTTCACGATTTCTAACACTTCTACATCACTCTATTCAACCTCTATTCAATCCTTTTCGATCAAACACCATTCATAATCATTAATATTCATCAAACTCATCAAAATCATCAATCTTTAACAGTTTTACATGGTTTTCCCATCAAAACCCCAAATCATCAAACCCTTAATTAACCCATTTTCACTATTCTCATTATTTTCATTCAATTCACCCAAGACTCATCAAGAATCATTCAATCAATCATACATCACAATTTTCATCATTCATTCTCCATATTAACATATACTAATACGCATTCATACTCTTAGATTACTACCCAAGCACCCCTACATGCACATACAAGCAGCACCCTCTCCCCCACCGTACCTTATTGAAGATCGATCAATCAGTAGGGAAGGCTCTTTCTTGGTTCTTGATGATCAAGCCCCAACAATCTCTCCTTGAGACGTTGTTTCTCCCCTCCTTCGCGTTTCGCTCTCTGACGATTTGAAGAATAAGGATTAGGGTGAACTGATAACCCCTCCGTACTAAAATGCGTATATGGGCTTGGGCCCATCCTCAACCCCCTTATCTATTTATTATTCTTATTATTTATTAAATAACCTTATTCATAAAATATACTAATCTTATTAATATTATTATTTATTTATTTCTCTTATTTTATTAATTTTATTTTATTTAATAAAATTTGGGATGTTACAACGTTAGTAACATTCTCTCATCCTATAATTTGGGAGCAATTATAAGACAAATAATTATCAACCTTTAAACAAAGTTAGTTATCCCATTAGAAATGTAATATATAAAAAATTATTTGACAAACTACAAAAAAGAATAATAGTTCCTTTTTTAAAAATGTACTTTTGAAACTTTTAGAATGTTTAGATAATCATTTTTTTTGGAAAATATTATGTAATCAATAAATTAAAATAATTTTAAAAGTTACTATAGTTTTTAACTTCTTTTATAAATATAATTTAAAATAGGATTTAATGGATATACACAAACAATATAAAAAAAAATTATATGCTGGGATGAAATAAAGGAGAAAGGGAAGTAGCTTGAGTTTGTTAGGATATATTGTGCAAATGAAAAATTGAGGCAGAGATAAAAATAAAATCATTCACGTTAATATGCAATTTTTAACCATCATATATTATGAATTCTATTTATTAAAAAAACTATTGTATGTCTTTTTTTGTCAAATTATTATTGTACGTCTAATACGACAAAATGTCCCGTGTATGGTATGGGTACACGACTAGTTTAAGTAACTTTGATGGTTTTATTTTAAAATCCCTCCGCCTTCGAATCTCCCACTTTTGGAGGGGAGACAGAAATGTTATCAGCACGAGTGATATTGGCCCTCCTCCCTTCATCTTCCCTCCTAATGAATCAAATATAACAACTCTTAAAATCTCTCATCTTTCCTCCAACTAAACAATAGCTAATGAATTAATTAGAATCATTTGATCAAATTAGAATGAAGGGATGAGATTTGTTTTAAACCCCTTGTAACAATTTTTCAGGATTTAATTTCAATTATACATTCTTGATAAAGAATTATTTATGTTGCTAACTCAATATTTTTTTTAGATGTGCGGCTTTTATTTCAGAGATATATATATTTCAAAGGTTGTCTTCGTTGAATTAGGCATTTTTTATTTTTTTTGTTTAAATACATTTTTTTGTCCCTATACTTTTGTAAATGAGTGATTTTGGTTTCCGTAGTTTTAATTGCTCAATTTTGGTCCCTATACTTTTGTAAATGGGTGGTTTTGGTCCCCTAGTTTTAATTGTTCAATTTTGGTCACTCTTCTTTAAAAATTGAACAAATCTAATCCCACTGTTAGCCTCCTATTAAATATTTAGCAGAGTTTGCTGACATGGATTTAATTTTGTGATGTGTAAACTATCACATGACAAAGATTATTATTTAATTTTATCTCTTATTTTTTAAACGAAAAATCAGAGTTTACAAATTTCAGTTCGCTTTCGATTTCATTTTAAATTTCATTTCATACCCGAATGAGATTTCAATAATTGTTTTAGTTTTGGGACTTGTATTTGCTTTATTGTTTTTAAGGAAATTGGAGTGTAGTAGTGAAATTTTGTTTTTTGATTTTGTTTTCTCATTGTATTAAATTGTGCAAAATCTGATTTTATTTTTTGTTTTTTCGTTTAAAAAAATTAAGAGATAAAATTAAATAATAATATTTGTCATGTGATAGTTTTCACGTCATAAAATTAAATCCATGTTAGCAAATTCTGCTAAATATTTAATGGGAGGCAGTGGGATTAGATTTGTTCAAATTTTAAGGAAAATAGACCAAAATTGAGCAATTAAAATTAGAGGGACCAAAATCACCCATTTACAAAAGTATAGGGACCAAAAATGTATTTAAGCCTTTTTTTTTTTAATTTTGAGGTTTGAACCTAATAACTCAGATAAACTACTCAAATCTCATCACTATACCGATCCTAGTGAATAAATATTTTTCACTTTGAAACATGCCATCAATTCTGGCACAAGACTTTAATATTTTAACAGTATATTATTTTTTATCAAAATAACATCATAAACATGGATTGCGTCATGTAATTGTATGAATATATATATATATATATATATATATATATATATATATATATTCAAACTTTGACATAAACCATGGGATGGATAGTCCACACAAAAATTATGGGTGAATTCACCATACTAAATGTGGTAAAAATATGTGATATCACATGAGTAGTATATCTCCACCGCAAGGTGGGATGTGTGAAATTGGGAAGTCTTTTTAGCTTCTGTAGTAGGAGATACTGAATGAATATGCATGCTAAGTTATATCCAATTTTCTAGATCAAAATAAAATTTTCTGATCATATATTGAATAAAGGAGTACTAAGTCTTTAGAGCTATATAAGTACTCAAAATTAACTTAGATTGCCATCCTCTGAAGTTCAGAAATTAACTGCACTTGCTGCATTATTGATCTCACATTTTTTTTTCGATATACAAGAAAAAATAATGAGATTTGAATCTAAAATCTCATGTTAAATTACTCAAACCCCAATTACTATGTCGACCCTAATGGATCTATTGATCTCACCTTTCATTTATATTAATTAAAATTTTTTTTATTATATAAGTAAACCATTTTAACCATTAGGGGGAGTTTGTTTCAAGGGGAAAAAAAATATTCCTGCGCGGAATTAGATTCCCGCGATGGAGATGCCCACCAAGTCTATCGGCTTTATATCTACACAACATTTAATTAATGGAAAATAAAAGTTGAGTGAAAGAAAAAAAAGATGGGGTGAAAAAAAAAGGAAAATAATAGTTTCACACTAAAAAATTAGGTGCGAAAGGTGTGGCCTAAAGTGATAAAAAGAAAGTGTAAAAATATTGATATAGAAAAAAAATCAAAACTCAATAAAAAAATAGATATAAAATAAAGTGTAAATGATATGAGTGTAATTTAAAACCACTGGTTTTGGTCCCTCAAAATTTTTTGAAATTTGGTTTTAGCCCCTGTAATTTAAAACCACTGGTTTTGGTCCCTCAAAAATTGAAAATACACTAATTTAGTCTTTATTAATAAAAAATTGTAGTTAATCCGTAGCAAAACTAAGCAATAAGGACTAAATTGGTGTATGTTCAATTTTTTTGAGGGACCAAAACCAGTGGTTTTAAATTACAGGGACTAAAACTAAATTTCAAAAAATTTTGAGGGACTAAAAACATATTTAAGCTAAATAAAATGACAATCAATTTTCATATCCACTGCGCTACATGAGCAAATTCAATTAAACAGCCATGCCATTGAGTGGAAAGTCATTAACCTAGGGGCACCTAGCAATTAGCATCAAAATTCTTCGCAGGTAGCAGTTTCCAAATAAAAGGCTCTAATTTTCTAAACAATTAATATGGACTGAAGAAGATAAACAAATTTCAGCCTTTTATATTTATATTTGACGATTTCAACGTTGAATGATCCTATATGGATTGGAAACCAGATATTTCTCGGGCATTTCTTTCACATAAGTACGAAAATCAAAAGAAATATATTATTTTATAGTAATTATTAGTAGAAGGAAAAAAAAATCAAAGCACTTGTAAAAGAGAAGGAAGATTCATACAAGTTTGACTTATATTCTTCTTGATTGATTTGTATTCGTCTGTCCTCCGGTAATTTTCAATTTTGACTTTAAACTTCAAGTACACCCTGTGAGCATTAGGAATAGGATAGACAAAGAATCAATCACAAAAACTGTTTCATATATAGCAGGCAGCACTACTACATCCATCCATGGCATGTTACTGCTATCAAAGATTAACAAACCCATTGACTCGTTGATGGCTCTCTTCAAGCTTGTTTTCTTCTTTATCTTTATCATCTTCAACAATTTTGTAACCGCTACAGCACAGGACGACCTGAATTATTATTGTTCAGGGGACAAAATCACCCCAAACAGCGCCTTCCAATTGAACCTCAGGACACTCCTCTCTTATTTATCTTCCAACGCCACTGGTAACAGGGAATTCTACAACACCACAGTCACCGGCAGAAACCATTCCGACACAGTCTATGGAATGTTCATGTGCTGGGGTGACATCCCCGCTCATCTCTGTAGCCAGTGTGTCAAAAACGTAACCCAGACTGTGATTTTGTATTCCAAACACTCCGGAATGGCCCAGGCCCAGATATCAACCGGCCCAGATCCAGATCGTTTATGTTCCTTGTACAATCAGGGTATTATTCGGTATGATGATGAGTGCATGGTTCGGTATTCTAACCACTCTTTCTTCTCCACAGCTGACTTAATTTCACCTTCTGCCAGCTGCTCCACTATCAGTACTGCTTCCAACTCCAACCTCCAGGCAGGGGCAAGGTTTGAGCATGTAGTTTCCAAAATCATGAACGAAGTGGCAGATGAGGCAGCCAATTTTTCTATTGGTGCCAAGAAGTATGCCACAAAACAAGCAAGAATATCTGATTTCCAAACGCTTTACTGTCAAGTTCAATGCACACCAGACCTCTCACCTCAAGACTGTAGAAAGTGTCTAAATGCTACCATATCGGGTCTGCAACAGTTCTGTAAAGGAAATTCGGTAGGCATGCAATCAACTCCCAGCTGTAACATCAGGTATGATTATTTTTTATGGAAATATCATTGATAAAAAAAAAAAAAAATTCAACCGCACTTACCTAATTTATAAGAGACTAAGTGTCCGTTTGTTTTAGATTTTGCAACAGTCAGAATCAATTCTGTAGAATTGATTTTAAATCACTTCCGTCCAACGTACTTCGTAAAGCGTGCATCCTCCATCTCAACCATTCATTTCTATAATCAATTCTACTCAACTGTAAACCAAACGGACCCTAAATAAAGAGTATTATTGCAACATATATTCATAAATCTAAACTATTTATCTATCTATCATCAGGTATGATGTGTACCCTTTCTATCGTCCCAGTAATGGGCCTGCACCATCAGGACTCATTCCTGTTGCCAATCATTCAGATTCAAAATACTCACAAGATCCTGGTTATCTTTCTCACAATTGTTCAAGCAATGAAACCATGATGAGTACTGCTTTTCTATCAAATCTCAGGATCCTCTTCTCTTCCTTGTCTTCCAACGCCACAACCAAAACCGGTTTCTTCAAGACCACAGTGGACGGTAGAAATCCCTTGGACACAGTTCATGGCCTTTTCATGTGCCGAAGTGATGTTTCCCCTGCCTTCTGTCAGCTCTGTATCCTGAACGCAACCACAAGAATATCCTTAGAATGCCCCTCCTCGAAAGAGGCAATCATTTGGTTGGATCACTGCTTGCTTCGCTATTCCAATCGATCTCTCTCTCCCACAGTGGAAACAAGTCCCAAATTTCATGAGTTTGATGTGGCCAACTCTTCCAACCCCAACTTGCTGCAGAGCTTCTTCACTTGGACACTAGCAAAAATTTTAAATAAAGTCGTGGAGACAGAGACAAGGGGCAGTACTATTAAGAATTATCGAACGAGATCAGAAAAACTGAATGATCAACAGACCCTCTATATTCTTGCTCAATGTACGCCAGATCTGCTTGATTGGGATTGCAGCGGTTGTTTACAAAATATTTTCCAATACGAAATTCCATGGTCTAGCTTGGCGAGTCCAGAGGGAAAAGTTCTATATCCTAGCTGCGTTATGATGTTTGGATTTTCCCAATTTTACCGGGACGGTGACGAAGCTGAGGCATTCACGCAAGCTGGTCCTCCTCCAACAACTAAAGGTAAAGTTTCATTCAAATAATATTTGCATAGACACATCCTAAATAATTTAACTTTCAAACTTTAAATTCACCTAAAGTTTATGCATATAGTAGTACTAAGGAATGGTTGGTTTAAGTAATGTTTCTCTTAAATAAGATATTAGGCTGGAGTCGTATGTGTCTTAATTGCATATAATTTTAGTCTCTTTAATTTGGATTTCGTGTAATTTTAATCTCTCAATTTTTTTTTGAGTAAATTAAGTTTTTTATTTTTAAAATAAAATAAGTTTAGTCCATTCATTAATTTTCTTCCATCCAAAACCCTCAAATTTTCCTTTTCGATCCAAATATTTTAGAATTTATGATAGATTTAATATATGAAATAATTTAAATATTCAAAAGTAAAAATTAATAATAAAAACATTTTATAAGAATTGAAGAATTTTGTAGGATTTAAAATTACGGTTTAAAGATGGTAAAAATTTGGAATTTTTCGCTATTATAAGTTAAATTTAATATCTTGATAGGTGAGTTTTCATATTAAGAATATTTGAAATGATTTAATCAATTCAATTTATGAAGATATTAAATAGAAAGTGGGAATTTGAGAGTTTTAGATAAGGACAAAAAATATTGATTAAGTCAAAATTAAAAAAATAGAAAGTGACAATGAGGGAGGAACTAAATTTGTTTAATTTTATGAGTATGAGAACTTAATTTACTTTAAAAAAAATTTGAGGGACCAAAAATACAATTAAGTCAAAAAAATATATTTTAAAAAATTAACTATGTTTTCAACTCCCACAGAGTTTTTCTAGAGTTTTTTTTTGCATAACATACTTTTATTAAATTTTCGCAAAAAAAATAATGTTTTTCTTTTCTTGAGTTTTTCCTTTTTATAAAAATTACCTCATTATTATAAATTTTTTTAAGCATGTTTTTAATTAAGAAATACATTTTAAAATACAAAATGAAAACCAAACATAGGTTGGTCGCAGTAGAAATAGACTATAACTTAGACAGACTTTACCTACAAGGTTAGGGGTTCGAATCTAGAGTCGTCACTCTTAAGAGGGTTTTACCTAACAACCACTCCCGGTCTGAGGGTTAGACCCACAACTATGCATGTGAGGATTCCCAGTCAATGAACAAATACAAAACGAAAAATGTTTTAAAATTAAGATTTAATTATGTTTTTGGTCCCCGAAAGTATTGTGATTTTTCTATTTGATCCCCCCATTTTTATTTTTTCCAAAGTGGTCCCAAAAATGATTTCTTTTCCTAAATGGACCCTCTGTTTTTTTCACAATTATTTTTTTCCCAAATATCACAAATTTCAAACTAGTCTCTATAAAATATCACGATTTCCAAACTAATCCCCTAAAATATCACGATTTTCACAAATGATCCCTCTGTTTTCAGTACCACGTCAGTACTTTATGGTAAAAAAAGATCAAAAGGACCATTTGGGAAAAAAATAATTTTTGGAGGACCACTTTGGAAAAAAATAAAAATGGGAGACCAAATGGGAAAATCACGATATTTTGGGGGAAAAAACATAATTTATTATCATTCCACATGACAAATATTATTGCTAACTAAGTGTCGTTTGATTTACAGTTGAGTAGAATTGATTATAGAAATCAATGGTTGAGATGAGTGATACACGTTTTATGAAACATATTGGACGAAAATTATTTAAATTCAATTCTGCGAAACCATTATTTTGCACTGTACCAACACCAAAATAAACGGACACTAAAAGTTTTATAAGTATTTTAACGCCACAATCTTGTCAAGTTTATAGCCTATAGGTGTAAATTACATTAAAAAAGTTTACTAATAATAAATAATATGAAATTGGTTTGTTATATAATATTCTCTCCCGTCATTTTCCTAAGACACTTCTTATAAGTTTTTGTGATTCTTTTTATAAGACACTTTATAATTTCAATTTCAAGGTAACATTTATTACTATGTTCCTTAATTACCCTTATTAACTTTAATGTCTTTTCAACTATCAAATGACAGTTGACCTAGACAGTGGTAATATTAAATAAGGACAAAACTAGAAAGATAGACTATATTTTAAAACTCCAATAAAATTAAGTAACTTTAACCATTTTTATTGGTATATGTAATTCAGTTAAGTGTGCCCTATAAAAAGGACTGGATGAAGTAGTATTTATGATCCTATTTATAAGAAACATATAATTAAATCATCAAGATCAAGGAAATACATTGGAATTTGTTAATAATAATTCATAAGGCCATAAATTTAAGGTTTATTCCATAAATACTCTTAGAGTGTGTTTGGTAAAATTAGTTGAAAAGATAGTTAAAGTTGAAAAGCTAGATAAAAGTTGAAAAACTAGCTGAAAGCTAAAAAGCTATATGATTTGATTGAAGGTATTTGATAAAACTAGCTGAAAATGGTAAAATGACATATAAGAACATCATTAATTAATATATAATAATAAGTGGGGGGTGGTTGAGGGATAATCTTATAATAAATTTTCAGTTGGTAGCTGAAAGGGGAGCTTTTTAAAAAAAAAGCTACCCCAACTAGCTTTTCGAGAAAAGCGAGTAGCTTCTTAAAAACACTACCTTATCAAACACTGATTAAATGATTTCAGATACTAATTTCCGCTTTCATATTGCTGAAAGTATAATTAAATGATGGAGAATGCTAAGAAATCGAAAAATAGAAAGTTTTATTAAATTGTGTAGTATTTTATTAATGTTATACTAGCAACCAATGTCGTGATTTATAATAAAAGACTTTTTATATATCGGTTCCTTAACGAGTGTCCTTAGGACACTTGTTGACAGTTTAGCATGACCCTTAAATGATTAAATCTTAAATGATTAATTAAATGAATGGACACATCATTAACCACTCACAATGAATTAAAAACATATATAGGAGTATAAAATATTTAGTCATTAATGCAACTAATATGATACTATATTTCTTATATATAAAATAAAAAAAAACATTTTTATTTCTTATAAATAGGACGAAAAGCAGTGTGAAATAATTCTGTAAATGTGTGAATAATATTACATATCCAATATTTGTCTCGTTATGCATGGGCAAAAAGTGTAAATATTCATTTACATAATCATGTGCTTTAATTTTACAAATTTCTCTAATTGTTTCCTTGCACTTCACTTAGGAGCTGAGGCGTTCAGGCAAGCTTCTCCTCCAACAAGTGAGGTTTCATTTAAGCAAGATTTTCAAACATATATACATTCTAACAAAATTTCTAAGTTTTTGGTTTTTTTTTCTTTGTCTTCTATTGAAAATTCTCCACAAGCATAGTTGTGGATTTAACCCCCTGATCGGGGTGATAGTTAGGTAAAGCCTTTTCAAGAGATGACTCTAGGATTCGAACGTCTAACCTTGTAGGTAAAATCTGTTTGGAGTAACAGTCCACTCCCACTACGACCAACCCTAGTTTGGTTTCCAAGTTGTTAGTTAACCTAAAATGTAAATATATATGCATAGCTTTTTTTTTTTAGTTTTTTTTCAAAATATAAATTTTTAATTTCTTAAAAATATTAATATTTGTTCTTATTTTTTAGTATATAAAAAAATCCTAATTATCATAAAATTTCTTAAACATACTTTTAATTAAAATACAAAAAAAAACTTTGAAAAGTAATTATCATTTCACATGACAAGTCTTACTACTAATTAATTAAGTTTTTTACAAAGTGTTTTAAAACCACAATCCTTTTCAAATTAAGATTTTTAGCATATACATCATTAAATAAGTTTAATGATAATAAAATGATACAAAATCAAGTTATTATTAAACTAACTCTTGATAATATTATTTCGTTTACGACTTTTTATAGAATAAGAATTTGATAAAGTTAATTATTGAATAACATGATACTAATATAATGATTATTTATCAGATACACCAAATTTTAGATAAATTAGATATTTACATGTATGTAATTTTATAGTTAACATATATATATGGAGCATATTAAGTGAGATGTGTGTTTTATTGTGAGAGATGAGAGGATTAAATAATAACCCTTAGATTAAAATTAATGGTTGTGATTAAACACCTCATTTAAAACCCTCACGTGCCTTTATACACCTCATTAAACATACCAAAATTAATGGCAAAGGTAGTGGTTTCACCGGTATTGATGCTGAATACACCCTTATAACAAAGCCAAAGCCTCTTTTTCCAATCAATTTTTCAATTGCAAAATTGTTTGTGGCAAGTCGTATATCAGTATCACCATATGAAACAAGCTAGGAATACTTGCACCGCCTATAGCTCATACGGGTTCACCAAGTGTTGATATAGAAAAAGTAATAATAATAATACTTACACAGATAGGATTTGACTCCCCAATTCACGGGCCACTCTCACCGAACTACCTTTTGGTATGATTGGCTAATTGCCAAATAATATTAACGAGTAAGCATCAAATTCCAATCACTGAACCAATTTCTTATTAAACCTCAATCAAGATGATATATTCCAGTAACAGAGAAGTGCGCGAGAATGGAAGGGAGGTGCGTGCGATGGTGAAAATAGGTCATAACAAATTAAGCAGTTAACTTTTGGAAAGGGACGAGCACGTGAGGTTTTAAATGAGGTGTTTAATCACAACAATTAATTTTAATTTAAGGGTTATTATTTAATCCTCTCATCTCTCACAATAAAACACCTCTAGAGATTTGATATGCTCCCATATATGTATAGAAAAGTAGGGAGCGTATCACATGAGAATGGTGCTTTTATGTGAGAATCATAAGAATATTTTGTAGCCATCAGATTTAAATAGAGAGTTGAGATTAAAACAACCCATTTAAAGATATCATGTGTCTCCTTCATTGTTACTTACCACCACCACCGCCGCTGCCGCCACCACTACCACCCTTGCCACTGCCGCCGCCACCCCCACCACCACCGCCGCCGTCGCCGTCGCCACCACCACCATCGCCACCATCGCCACCACCACCACCACCACCACCACCGCGGCGGTGGCGGCGGCGGCGATGGTGGCGGTGGCAGTGGTGGTAGTGGTGGTGGCAACGGCGGTGGTGGTAAGTAATGGTGAAGGAGACACATGATATCTTTAAGTGGGTTGTTTTAATCTCAACGCTCTATTTAAATCTGATGGCTACAAAATATTCTTATCATTCTCACATAAAAACACCATTCTCATGTGATACGCTCCCCAAAAAAGTATATATTATATATGTTAAATTGAGGTTATTTGATGAAATGTTAAATAATTTTAAAATTTTATAAAAACTTTGTAGACTTGATTTAGTTAATGAGAATTTCCAATTCAACGGTTAGATTAATGAAATTTAACATTCATATATAAGAAATTATTAAGGGGAATAGTTTTATTAATTAATCCCTACCCACATATAATAAAAAAATATTTTGATATTAACTTTTTTTAAAGTTACTCTATACTATAAATTTATATCTATATATAAAAAAACAATTCTTAGTGGATTGTGCATGTGAAACAAGAAAATATCACGAATAATATATTAGGCATTCTATTAGAGAAAAAAAATAATTTTATGGGTTTATACTTCATATACACATTTCTAAATGTGAATGTAATGAGAAAGGAAAAATATCTAAAAGAATATGTGATGAACATTAAAGAATTAAAGAAATATAAAAGGGATATAACATTGGTCTAAAAAATGTGTAAAAAAATAAGACCTAATGTCTAAAAAACCCGTTCGGTAATTGAATTGGTGAAATTACTGGTTCATAGTTCAATAGTTCAACCGAGATTGAACCGTGGTTGAACCGGTATAAATTAAATATATATTTGTAATTATTTCAATTAATAAAATAATATAAAAATATAAGCAATTAAGATAAATAAAATTTTAAATTAGTATAAATGACTTTATTATAAGTTTTATAAAACAAAAGGTTAATAATAATTTCTAAAATAGTGTGTGTATATATGTGTGTGTAATTCTTAAATATATGCCTTTATTTATATTAAAAATATTTTAGATTAAATAAAAAAAATTGGAAAAAAAAATAAAATTTTGATTTTTTTAAAAGAAACCGGTTCAATTGGTTTTCTGACACCGATTTTCACCGGTTCGACGGTTCTGAAAACTACCAGCTGCTTTTTAGAGTTGAATGGGCTGGTAACCAGGCCGGTTCCCGGTTGGACTGGTCGAACCGGCCAGTCCGATCCAATTTTGAAAACAATGGTATAATCTTATAGAATTCTTGTTGATTATTTACAACCAATTAGGAGTCATGATTATTCACTTTTAATATAATTAATTTTCCAATTAGTTGTTATTTTTTATAGTGCAAGGTAAATAGTAGCACTTTTTTTATCAAATAGTGGTTGGTCATAGTTAAAAGTGGATTGTGACCACAAAACGACTTTATCTGTAGGATAGGATTCAAATCCTGTATTCACTACTTTTAAGAGGGTTTTATCTAATCACTATCCCAAGAAGTTAAACCCATAATTATGCCATAGAGAATTCTCAATAAAAAAAAATAATACCACCCCTTCTTCATCTAACATTTTTACGGTCTTACTTCATCCTTATTTGTGTTCTCTTCTCGTAGCAAGACATTTCTTCTATTGTTATTTTGACATTAACAATTATTATTCATATCTGAAACATATTTTGATTTCTTGTGTAGAAAATGAAAGGGGCAAGCCACAGACAATTATAGTTGTTGTCCCAATCATTCTTTCGGCTATACTATTTTCTTTTTGCTGCTGTTTGTTAAGGAAGAAAGCAGGAAAGAGTAGTTATAAAACTTTTCTCAAAAAGAATTGTACGTATTGTAATTGTAATAAAATGAAACTTCAATTAATCCTTAATTGTTAATTTGTAACTTCAAGAAGTTTTGCAAACTTATTTAACATTTCAAACATATTCATCTAGTTGGTGATGAGAGTACAACCTTGGAGGGGTTGCAATTCAATTTCACTTCAATCAAAGCAGCAACAAATAACTTTTCACATGAAAACAAGATTGGCAAAGGTGGGTTTGGAGAAGTTTATAAGGTGAGAAAATTATGTGACTGAATTTATTTCTTTCCGTGATCATTTTCTCTACGCAAATAATGAATTATATTCTCAGGGCATTCTATATGATGGACGACATATAGCTGTTAAGAGACTTTCAACAAGGTCCAAGCAAGGCTTAGTTGAGTTCAAGAATGAGATTTTATTGATAGCCAAATTACAACAAAGAAATCTTGTGACATTGATAGGATTTTGCCTAGAAAAGCAAGAAAAGATTCTTATTTATGAATATGTGCCAAATGGCAGCCTTGATTACTTTTTATTTGGTATGACACTTTTGAACTCTTTAATAAGTTAAAGTGATTCATGCATTATACATGCTTTTTGATACATTATATCTTAAATTGACTTTTCTCTTTCATTCAAAAAATTTTACAGATGCTCAACAACAAAAGTTAAGTTGGTCTGATCGTTACAAAATTGTAGGAGGGACTGCTCTAGGAATTCTTTATTTGCATGAATATTCTCGTCTTAAAGTTATACATCGTGATCTCAAACCAAGTAATGTTCTTTTAGATGAAAATATGAACCCTAAAATATCAGATTTTGGCATGGCCAGAATTGTTGAAATAGACCAAGATCGTGGAAATACCAATAGAATTGCTGGGACATAGTAAGTTTTTAATTCTCACTTATATACTTTCTTTTCTCCCTTTTTCACATGATATTTTTAAGTATTTTGTACTTTTTTTGTAGTGGTTACATGTCTCCAGAATATGCCATGCTTGGACAATTTTCTGAGAAGTCAGATGTTTTTAGTTTTGGTGTCATGATTTTGGAGATCATTACTGGAAAAAGGAACATAAATTCTTATGAATCACACCATGTTACTGAAAGCCTCATAAGTTATGTGAGTATGACAATCTAGAATTTTTCTAATTAATGTTTGTGTAATAGTGCTTATTAAATTGGTTTAAATGACTAGAAGCAAGATAATTGAAATATTTGATAAATTGTTACAGGTTTGGAAACAATGGAAGAAGCAAACACCATTAAGCATATTGGATCCAAATATAAAAGGAAATTATTCTCAAAACGAAGTTATTAAATGCATTGAGATTGGTCTATTATGTGTTCAAGACAATCCAAATGTTAGACCAACAATGACAACGGTTATTTCATACCTTAATAGTTCTTCACTCGAATTTCCATCTCCACAAGAACCAACATTTTTCTTATACGGTAGAGTGGATCAAGAAATAACATCACAACAAGAATCAAGTTCTGTTAATGAGATGTCAATCAGTGAATTTTATCCTCGACAATAAGTTAATTACTTTTTTTATATCATTGTATATTTATATTTTTGATGTATAATAAATACTCATTTAGAGTGTATTTTGTTTCAAGATATGTAAAAATATTCCCGAGAAAGTAAGCTTGGGAATATGATTTTCTCATATTTGATTCAAATTTTAGAAAAACATTCCTAGGTATGTTTGATTACCAGAAAAGTATTTAAGTCATGTTTGACCTTTTTATTCTTGTGGTGAGGGGTGAGAATCTTATATTTTCATGGGAATGGAAGTTATTTTTTTCACTTCTACTTTATTATATAAATTATACCCGGGAATAACAATCATGGTAATAGAATTCCCGGGAATATGATTTTATACCTTCAAACAAACCCACTCTTAGTGTTTTTCCAAGTAGAAATCAAATTATGAACATTTATTTCACCACAAGAAAATTGGTTTTTAGCGACGGCCAAAACTCGTCGCTACAGGGGAAAACCATCGCTATTTCATAATTAGAGACGGTCCACCAGTCGTCGCTAAAAGTCTCATTGTTAATGCAATAGCGCGACATTTTACGGCCGACACTATGTAGTGACGGGCTTGGCGTTGCTAAAGGCCGTCGCTTGTTCCATGGCCGTCGCTAATAATTTTTTCAACAAAAAAATAATTTCTCCCCAGATTTATCAATTGTGAGGATCAAACTCGCAACCTACATGATACCAAGAAGAAGCATTACCGTCACGCAATGTTTGTTTCTTGAAATATACAGTGCAAAATAATATATAAATAGTGAAAAAATAACAAGAAATTAGAGTAGGTCAGACCAACACTAACTTTACGAAGGCCGACGCTAAATTTTTTTGTCTTTAGCGTCGGCGAGGTCAATGCTAAATAAAAAAAATAAAAATTTTTTTACTATTAGCGTCAGCTAGGCCGTCGCTATTTAATAAAGTTAGCGTCCTAAAAAAATGTAAAAAAAAATTCAACTTAGTGTCGGCCACGCCGACGCTACCCGTTCGCCACAAAATTACTGGATTTCTTGTAGTGTTTATTTATTTATGCAATGTATCAATATAAATTGATGATTTTTTGTAGTGTTGTTTATTTATTTATTTTCATATTTTATTCTTTTAGTAATGTATCAATATAAATTTTAATGGTGAGCTAAATAATTTTCAGTGACAAAGAATAAAAATTTGTCACCCATATAAAAAAATTCAAGTATTTATTCTTAAGAGTGTGACAATCTTTCTTTCTCCTTTCAATCTCTTTTATCAAATTAAATTAATATTTTGTCTTCAGTTTGTTATTCATTTAAAAGATATTTTTATTTTCTTTATTTTTTTTAACTCTATACCCAAATTTTTTAATCAATATTACACATAATAAAATATTTATAAATCATGAATCGGATAATATTTTATCAATTCAACTAGTTTTGAATATTTTTTAAAAATAACGATTTAAATCACATGTATTTTTTATATCTTAATTTTCTTTTCATCAATAAAATAACTCTCTATTAAGTATATCAATATTCTTTAAAATGACGTAAAAAAAATTCTTTAAAATATTTTTTAACATAAAATTTCTCACTACAACAAAATTTATATTTAGCGACTATTTTTTAATGGCAATAAATTGATTGCCATTAAATTCCAGTTTAGTCCAATTTTTTTTGACTAATATGGAATAGCCGGCGAAAAATTAGTTTTCAATGGAAATATGTTTTAATTGCCAGTAAAAGTCAATGTCACTTACATTTTACCGCCTAAGATTTTTTTATTATTTCAATTCCCTCCAAATTAAAAAAAAAAAAATTCCACCTCTGAGAAACCCTTTCCTGGTCTCCGTGGAAACCCATTTGTTGCAAAATCGTCCCCTCTTCGAAACTCCCTTCGCGTTCTTGTTTCTATCGCCGTTCCTGGTCGTCGCCGCTAGCGCTCTCGCTGCTCCTGGTCTTCGCCGGCGCTCTCGCTGCTCCTGGTCATTTCCTGCGCTCTCACTGTTCTTGGACATCACTGGCGTTCTCGCTGTTCCTGGTCATCGCTGCCGGCGCTCTCACTATTCGTTGCCGCTGGTTTCGCTGTTCCTTGTCATCGTCGCTACAACAATCCCCATGTTGCGTGCGTATTTGTCAGAGTTGCGCTCCTCATCACTAACAACTCTCTTCTTTTCTATTTTTTTGATTTAGGTCATGCGAGTTTGAAGTTAGGTTGATTCCACACTCTTCATTGAGATACTGAGATATATTTGAATGCTATCAAGACTAGTTGCTAAGGAAATTTCTGGTTTGCAATCAATTCAGATGCAGAGGTACGATATTTACTCAAATAGCATATTATCTTATGGTCTCCGTAATTCTATTAATTACTTCATGAGTTATTGTAACTATATGTGGTTGGTGTTTTTTGCTGGATGATGTATTTTATTGTGACTATATATATTTTATTCTTGCATAACCTTGTGCTCTGATTTGTGTGTTTATATGCTACAAATTTTTCACTTTCAGGTGCCAGGCTATATTAATGTTTATGGTAAATGCACACTTGATGAACGTTAGTTTTGCTTCACACTAGATTTTGCAGCAAGACCCAACATAACTGGAACTTTTAATTATGAAATAAGTAGCAGTGACAAGAATCAAACTCTCGGTACTATGTCAAGAACCAAATCTTTTATCTCCATTAAGTGAAGGGCCTAGAAGGACTTTTATCTCCAATTG
The DNA here is from genome assembly GCA_026901365.1 of Sesbania bispinosa. Classification (NCBI taxonomy): domain Eukaryota; kingdom Viridiplantae; phylum Streptophyta; class Magnoliopsida; order Fabales; family Fabaceae; genus Sesbania; species Sesbania bispinosa. The sequence goes on from QLOH01001010.1 coordinate 26,420, forward strand.
CAATAATGCATCTAATTGGATTTAATTTTAAGTGTTAAACATTGAATGAAGAAGAAACATTTAAAGTTCAAGACAATTGATCACTTTTCTTTTAGGTGGAATACATGTAAGTGCTCTATTATCTTGGTGGGGCTTTTGTTTGGAGTGTACTCTGATTAATGTTATCCTCACTCCAGTTCAAGACCTTTCCTATCAAGTTCTGGTGATGGACATGGTTCAATGCAAGGCTTTTTTATGTGCCCTCTTTATTGGAGGATTATGGAACCCTTGATGCATGGAGACTATCCCATTTCCATGAAGAGAAATGCAAGTGCAAGAATTCCAACTTTCACAAGTTGTGAATCCAAACAAGTTAAGGATGCATATGAAGAGAAATGCTAATATCACAAAGATTCTGATGCCCTGAACATCAAACTGAGAGATTACAACACAGACATGGCTGCAGAGCTAATTAATAAGTACTTTGCTTAGTTTAAGGATAGTGTTTTAGTCTAAGGTTAAAATTGGTCATATAAGCTTACTGTAGTTGAACTCTCACATCATTTAGCATCTCATTTTAATAATTTTCATTAATGAGCTCAACCATGTGGCTCACTCATTTTTGCATAAAAAAAGTCATTGATTATATATATGTTTGTTGTGCTTAATCAGAAACTCTCGAGTAAAGGAGAAAGAGGTGTCTTCCGAAATATCAAAGTATTTCCATTGTTAATGTATTGAGTGCATGTTTGCTACTGGAAATATCAAAGTATCATGTTTGTGCATGTTTTTCATTGCAATTCCTTCTCTTTTTTTTTCTTGTTTTTATTTTTATGTCTTCACAGGATTCAAATGACAAGAGATTACAAAATGAACCAGCAAGGAAACTATTTAGCAAGGTACTAACTACATGGAGTTGATTTTTTTATGATTTGTCCTAATTTATCATCAAACTGTCAATTAATGCCTATAATGTTTAGTCTAATTAAGCTACAAAGCTAATTGTTACTACTTCTTTATCTGGTGTTATTCTTTACAAGCCTACTATAGTTAGTAGGAGCATTATATATATGCTTGAGAAACAGAGCTTGTAAGCTTGTAATGTTTCTCTCACTACTAATTAGGATACATTACCTTTAGATCACATTTGTATTAAATACTTTACATTTTAAGTTACAGGGAAATTGTTCCTCATCTTCGACTTGCAGATTTATATTTCAACTAATTTTTTTGTTCCTAAGAGTATTTTAATTATTCCATTTGTAGATATTCTAATATTAACGTTACTTATTATTTTAATATCAGGTTCTGCTTCATTTGCACTAATAATTGAAATGGAAATGACAATCTTTGAGTAGAGTGGATAATTTCCTCAAAAGGTATGTCTTTACATTGTCCCTGATATTTATTTTAAAATATTTTTGTTACTTTTCTCATTTCAATCTTTAGTAGTTATCCAAAATTTTAATTATTTAGGAAGTAGGTGATTCATTTGGATTGTTGAATTTAGCCAATAATTTATATTGTTTGTTTAATGCTGCTATGTCAACGGGGAGAGTTGAATTTTAATTGTCACATTGAACCTTTTATATATTGATTAGGTAGTTAAGAATCTTAATTGCTTATTAGGTGGAAGATTTTGATTGCCTAACATAAAACGACGTTTTTCTTTTTAGTGTTTGGGTATATATGATATAAGGCTATATATTAACTATAGCGTTGCAGGAAAACTTTAACGTTAGCTTTGAATTAGCTATGGAAAGTTTAACAATCAGTACCCCTAGCTAGGGATTAGCTATGAAAATCACCATAGCTATTTTCATTTCAAGGACACTCATCTCTGTGGCCATAAAAATTGCCGCTATAAATTATGACTTTTTCCGGCAATTTATCGGACCTTTACCAGCACTCTCAGTAATTGCCGATAATACTTTTACCGACCCCAAATACACCGGCTAATGATTAATTGCCGGTAAATATTGTTGCGGCCATTTATATGGCCACTAAAAAGTAAAATTATTGCCGCTAAAAGCTATTTTTTGTTGTAGTGGATCTATCCGCCCATCTTCTTCGAGAACTTTCCTTCAAATTTTTGTTGTGTTGAAGTACGTACTCTCCTCTTAATAATTAGGGTGGCATCCACATGGGTGACATACCGGTATGACACCTCTTTTTAGTAGTAATAATAGTTCACTCAATTATTTAGAATAAAATAATCAACCAATCAGGGCCGTTTATTCAAAAATAAAAGTGATCCAACGACTTTTAATAGGTGTCATACCGGTATGTCACCCATGCGGTGACACACCCTAGACGCAGTCCTAACTTGTGGTCAATATTTTTTTTATTTTAATTTAAAATAAATTTTAAAATGAAAAAAATAACCGTACAAAATTAAATATCAGTATCATAATAGAGAGAGTAGGTACTATATACAAGAGTAATGACAAACTTTCTTATCCTGACTAAAGAAATAAAGAGACCCTATTATGTAAATACTTTAAAACATAAATTTTCATTTTTTGTTATTTGATCTTAAGATTATTTTTCTCTAAATTATTTAATATTTTCTCTATTCCAAATCTTTTATTATTTTAATTTTTCATGTAAATCTATTGTATGAAAAATTTGTGTTTATTTTCTTAATAAACATTTATTAAGAAATTTTAGCTTCTCGTTAAATTGTATAAGTTTTTGCTTTAAAACTATTGTGTAATACAATAGTTTGCATTAAACAAAGTGTTGAAAGTGAAGCTAGCACTAATTTTTAGCTTCTCGTTAAACTGTATAATTTTTAGCTTTGAATCTATTGTGTAATACAATAGTAACGCCTATGCAACCACCCAATTAGTTTGCGTTTAATTTACATAAATTATCATAGTAAATTTTACATATACATTTAATAGTGTGTCGTCACACCATTTAATGAATATGACACCTAAGGTGTTATTAAATTCAATAAATGATGTGACAACACATCATTGGATGTTTGTGTAAAAATTCTTTACACCGACAGTGTATATATATTAAATTAAACTCAAGTAGTTTTAGTGTCCATTTGATTTACATGGTCTAAAATTTATTCTAGAATAAATGATTGAAAATGAGTGATATATATTTTATGGATAAAAATTATTTAAATTTATAATTAATTATTTGAAATTGATTTTATACGGTTGGGAATGTGTAAGCAAACTAGAGCTGTCAATTTGGGTTGATCTCGGTGAGCCAACCCGACTCACAGATGGGTTGGGTTGGTAAAATATAGGCTCACATTTTCGCGGGTCAACCCACTTAACTCGCGAGTCAAAATGAGTTCGAGTCGAGTTGAGGTGGGTTGGCTCACTTTTTAATTTTTATTTTATTTTTATATTTTTTAAGTCATTTTTATAAGTTTTTAAATTTTTTTCTAATTTTTTTTACCCTTTTATTATTTTCACAATTTTTTAAGTTAGGTGAATCAACCTCGAGCAGGATTGGTATTTTTTCAGCTCACCGGAAAAATGAGCCAACCCGGCTCAGCTCACTTATAGCCTAACCCATGGTGAATCGGGTTAGCTCACGTTGACAACTTTAAAGCAAACAGATACTTTAAAATTAAAAATTTTGGTAGGTTCGAACCCCCACTTGTCCCCTTGGGGTGAGGTAAAATGTAAATACCTCTGTAAGTGCTCTTTGAGCCCGAAGGTTTTCCCTGCCTTGGACTGAGGCACCATCCCCTCACCCTAAATTTTTAGTCATTAAAAAAAAATTAAAAATTTTGGTGGCATGGATATGCCTAGGAGATATTTTTTGGTACTACGTAGTACTAAAATTTCAGCACTCTTCCTTTTAAAAAACTATCCCAGACGTTCCGTAAAAAAAAACTATCCCAAACGTGATTAATTATTTTAATTTTAATTTTAAAAAAATTAAAATAAGAAAAAATAATTTTATATGCAAGGTTGAATATTAATATTATTATAGTGGAAGTATTAAGTATGAGTGCTTCTAGGGTGAAACACCTTGCGGGTGTGTCACCAGTAGATCACTCTATTTTAACATAATTGACCTGTTATAATGGGTTTATTTACTGGTTCATTATTTTAGGTTCCCGTCCCCATAATAACAAGAATTGTTGTGAAGGACCTATGTCAAACTCTAGTTTTTGGGCAGCACTGTGTCACCCGAAAGAGAAGCACCCACAATCCCAAACAAGGGCATTTTGGGACCCGAATTCCCTACCATCATTTTTCTGTGTAATCACCACAGTCAACAAATCCGGACCGTCCGATCGATTTGTTGAAATGCACTTTAGTGAATCCGAATTCGGCATTTTGGAGTCTCTAATTCAAATAAAATAACAAACCTACTGCGTCAAGCCGTCAACAACCTCCACCAACCTTCCTTTCCTCAACTTCCTCTACCTCTCCCGCATCCCTAACGTCGTCAGAATTTCCTTCGACGACAACCGCCTCACCGGATCATCAAACCACCATGCTTTGCTAGGCAAAGTTGACTTGATTTTTTCTGGGGTAGTCTGGGTTGAAGAAGAGAACCTCTTGAGCAATCTTTGCTAAGAGTGCACAAATCATCTTCTCCAACAGACCACAGCAATCTGCATAAGCATTAAAGTACAGCTGGCAGCTCATGAGACTTACTAGTATGTCATTCCATTTCCAGTAATAGATTCCCTCAAGAAAAATTTCTGTTTGTTGCAATAGATTGTTGCTGAAGACCTCCTCAGTCATTCCAAGAAAAACAGCACAACAATGGAGTAGAGGTACATTATATGTTAATATGTTAATATTATAACCCAAATCAAATGGGTGTTTTGTTTTATATGGAAGAGGGGTGCATCATTCCGTACTCAGCCAATTAAATTATGAACAAGTTTTGGCTGAAACTCCCCCCAAATTATTCATACCCCTCTCATTGATTTGAATGGTTTCTTTCTCACCTCTCCTATTTATTTTGTTTGTTATTGAAAATGTTTTCCAGCCGTGAGTCTACAGTATTAAATTATTATGTTTAAGTTTTGGCTATTTTATGACAAATCCCATGTATATGTTCCACCTGTGACAAGTTTTTGTATTATTGTAAACGTGGAGGCACAGGAGCTAATACCCAATATGTATTTGCTAAATTGTCATGATGCCTAAGAAGGCACCGAGTTGCTATACCCTGTGATATAATATAAACCGAAATGACTTGCATCAAAACAAAAATGGTAAAATGGCTGCTTGCAAGTTTGCAACAGTCCTTTAAATCAACAATGGCTGTTTCGACCAAAAAGAAAATGGTGAAACAATGTAGTGAGGACTATAATGGTGCATACAGCAATTTGTAAAAAAATCAATCAGTTTTATAACATTTAATGGAGGGGCCAATGATAAATAAATGAAAAAGACACACAAGTTTCCAGTAATTCATCTTAGGCCTTCAATCAACATAACTTAAATCTCACGGTGATTAGTTTGTGTGTCACCGGTGACACACCCGCGAGGTATTTCACCTTAGACTGTATATGAGTATTGAAAAAATATCGATATGTGCAAATAAGTTCCTATGAATGGACTACTTGAATAATAGAATATTATTGCCGCAGTTTTTGGTTGTTTGATTATTCAATCTGAATATAATAAAAATTTATTTTTAATCTGAAAGTTTATTTATTAAGAATATAAAATAGAGTGTCGCTATGTTTGTTTATTGGGTAAGTAACTAAGTATAAAAATGATAGGGTTCTGTTGTCGCTTAATTATTGTCCTCATTTTCAAGATCTTTTCGGTTGGTCATCTTTTATTTATTTTCCTTTGGGTCCGGGCTTAGGTGTGTAATTACATACAAAAAAAAAATGTTTTATTTACTTTTTATTGCTATGAGAATATTATATTTTTAATGGAAAAGAAAATTACTTTTAAAATAATTTCTCTTTTTCATTTCATTTCTTAATATTTTTTTCTATTTTTAAAATAATTTTGAGAATATTAAACATATACCAAATAATAATATGCACATATATAAATTTTACCTTAGAATAGCATTTTCAGAAACATTATTCTATCTTATACCTTGAAATAAATTTGCTTTAAATTTTTAGTGTGAGAGGAGAGAAATGATAAAATAATAATAAAGAAAAAAAAATCATGTGATGGAAAACTAAAAATAAAAAATAACTCTAGCCACAGTCAGTGTAAACAATTTGAGTGGATAAAATTTCTGTTGTCGCATAATTATTATGCTCATTCTCTCAAGATCCTTTCGGTCTGTCATCCTTTATTTATTTTCTTTGAGAAATTCTCTATTAGAGAGAATTTAGGTATTTTTTATCAATTAATAAATACATTTTTCTCGAGTCTTAGTATTTTCATAATTACTGAATAATGTTTTAACTATTAAAATTTATAATTTTTATTTTAGTAAAAACTTTCTAATCTCCTATAACTATTTTGCTGTATTTTTAATTACATTTTCCTCATTTTTTTCACATTTTTATTTATAATACACGTGTGTGTCGCATTAAAAAATATTCCTTCAATAAAAAAAATATCAAAACTCTCTATACTTGATGAAAATAATTTTCAAATGGAATTAACCTCCGTGACGAAAAAGGAGATGACCAATACAAGGTTGACTTCCGTTGCTTCATGGCCTGCACATCCATCCATATGTCCGTTTCAGCCATGTCAAACTCAATCTATCAACAAATTAATTTCAACTATATAATTCTCCCAAATGTCAAAAGACAAACTGCAACTCTGCATCCACCTCTGGTATATACTGTCCTCATCAAAGAATCACACATCCATCGATCAACCCTTCCATATGGCTTCCTACATCAACCTGATCTTTCTTTTATTCCTCATGAAATTTGCGACTACTAAAGCACAGGACCCTAATTTTCTTTACCAAGTGTGCTCAAAAAACAAATTCATAGCAAACAGCACCTATCAAGTGAACCGTAGAACCCTCTTCTCTTCCTTATCTTCCAAAGCCACCGCCAACACTCAATTCTTCAACAACACCGTCGCCGACGCAGTGTACGGAGTGTTCATGTGCAGGGGTGACATCCCCTCCCAGCTATGCGGTTATTGTGTGGGAAACGCAACCCAACGACTATCCACACACACAGAGTGCTCCTTGGCCATAGCAGCAGTGATGTGGTACGACGAGTGTATGGTTCGTTATTCTAACCGCTCTTTCTTCTCCACTGTGGCCACAGGGCCTGGCTATGTCCTTCCCAGCCCCACCAATATGACCAACCAGGAAACCTTCAACCGTTTGTTGTATGACACGTTGAACGAAACTGCAGATGAAGCGGCAAATTCACCTACTGGTGCTGAAAAATTCGCCACAAAGGAAGCAAAGATATCTATATTTCAGAATCTTTACTGTCTTGCTCAGTGCACGCCAGATGTGTCACCCAGAGATTGCAGAAGCTGTCTGTTTAGTTTGATAAACTCGGACCTTCCACGGTGCTGTGCAGGAACACAGGGAGGAAGAGTTTTGTATCCAAATTGCATCATCAGGTTTGAAATTTACCCTTTCTATCGATCCCTTACTTTGGCGCCAACGCCAACACCGGTTCCTCCAACGAATTCAGGAGGTAAACTTCAAAATTAATTATATATATCCCTTTTATTAAGCATCCATCCTGTTTCAGTAGATGATCATTGTATCTTTAGAAAATTAAGTATACTTCACCTAAGGGCCTTTATGGGAGTAATAATCACCTTTTTTTAATTTGAAAGTCTGAGTAATAACTTAATTAAAATAGTGTGAGAAATAAAGAAATATATATATATATATATATATATATATATATATATATATATATTCTGAAAATTACTATGTATTCATATCTAGCTAGGACAATTGAACAAGTCCTAGTTGATTAATGAGCCTTCAAAACAAGAAAGAAATCATGAGTAAGATATTAGTTAGTATTAGCTCAAATTCTGCTTTTTATAGGAGAAAGTTTAGGGAGCTAGCTGAGTTTCTTCTCAAATAATACATACATTATATATCTTGATATGAAAAGAAACATGTAATTACCACCAAACATGTGGATTAACTGATAAGATACCTTGCCAATTTAATCAGTACTGGTCTTGAGTTCGAACCTTGTATATAGATTCATAATAGCCATGAGCATATATCTAGCTATTTCTTGAAATCAAGTCTATAAATATTTTGATGGTTAAATTATGTTTTTGGTCCCCCCAAAATATCCCGATTTTCCTATTTGGTCCCCCAAATTTTTTTCTCAAGTGGTCCCCCAAATTTTTTTTTTGCATTCCCATTTGGCCTCTCTGTTAGTGCATTGTTTATTATCTCCGTTAAATGCTTGCGTGGCAGCTTAGGTGGACAAAATAAGCATACATGGCACATGCATATGTGTCATCTTATGTGTCCTACATGACTTATATCACCACCTTTCATGAAAAAAACAATTATAGAGTTCATAGATGAGACTCACAAAAAGGTGTTCATTCACCACCTATAGGCTTATTTTATCATGTAGGACACATAAGAAGACACATATGCATGCCTATGATTATTTTGTCCAGCTAAGCTGTCACGCAAGCATTTAACGGATATAATAAACGGTGCATTAACAGAGGGACCAAATGAGAATGAAAAATTTTTTTTGGGGGACCACTTAGAAAAAAAAAATTGGGGGATCAAATGGAAAAATTGGGATATTTTGAGGGACCAATAACATATTTTAGCCTATTTTAACAAAGAATCACCATTAAAATTTATTAAACTCAAACTCACACACATAAACTATTTGCATGTGTTATGATAGCTATATAATGATTCATGTAAACATCATCTATATAAAACACATTTAAATGGATTTAGTGTTATGCGGCCTTGTTGTAGCATTCTAATTTTTTCTAACCAAACAGTCGTGATTATTTAATGAGAAATGTTGTTTGTACAATAAATAACATCTACGACTAATTAAGAGATAAAAGATAAAAGAGAAAGAAGAGTGAAAAATGTAAAATGTGATGAGCAATGTGATAGAGTTACATAGAGAAAAAATGTATTATATAAATTGTTGTATATGTTTTTCATTATATGAATAATTAATCTCTTATTTAATTGCTTTGTGTTCTCTTCTTATATCAATTAAAGCGCGCAATTTTACTATTATCATCAAGACATTAACAATTATTATTGGTATTTGAATGACACAAGTTAATTTCTTTTGTAGAAAATAAAAGAGGTAGATCACGAACAATAATCTTAGTTGTTATTCCCATTGTGGTCTCCGCGACCGTCTTTTCTTTTTGCTGCTATATGCTAAAGAGAAAAGCAAGACAGCGCAAGTATAGGACTGATCTCCTCAGAGAAAACTGTAAGTGTATATTGTGACTGATAAAAAAATTATGATCATTAATTGTAAGCTTCAAGAAGTTAATTAATTTAACAATTCAAACGCATTGGTCAAGTTGGTCGTGAAAGTACCACTTTAGAGGGGTTGCAATTCGACTTGGCTAGTATTGCAGCAGCAACAAACAACTTTTCACATGAGAACAAAATTGGCAAAGGTGGATTTGGAGAAGTTTACAAGGTGAAAATGTACAAAAAATAAATAAATTAATAACCATGTCTTTTATACCAATAATAACGGTTTATATTTTTAGGGCACCCTTCCTGATGGACGACTTATAGCTGTCAAGAGGCTTTCAACAAGTTCTACACAAGGTTCAACTGAGTTCAAGAATGAGATTTTATTGATAGCTAAGTTACAGCATAGAAACCTTGTGGCATTCATAGGTTTCTGCTTAGAAGAGCAAGAGAAGATTCTTATTTATGAATACGTGTCGAATGGAAGCCTCGATTACTTTCTATTTGGTTTGAACTTTTGCCTTTAAACTATCTAATTAGCTAAAGTGATTCATGCAATATGTGTGCTTTTCATACATTATATATTAATTTAATTTAATAGATTTTATCACAAAAAAATTTACTTATTTCACTTCTTTATTTAAAATTTGTGTGCAGGTACTGAACAACAAAAGTTATCATGGCCTGAGCGATATAAAATTATAGGAGGAACTGCTTTAGGAATTCTTTATTTACATGAATATTCTCGACTTAAAGTTATACATCGTGATCTCAAACCTAGTAATATTTTATTAGATGAAAATATGAACCCTAAAATATCAGATTTTGGCATGGCTAGAATTGTTGAAATTGATCAAGATCGGGGGAAAACGAATAGAATTGTTGGAACATAGTAAGTTTTGAATTCTTATCTTATTTATTACCTCATTTCTTCACACGGTATGTTTTAGCTAATTTATATTTTTTTTATAGTGGTTATATGTCTCCAGAATATGCAATGCTTGGACAATTTTCTGAAAAAACAGATGTTTTAGTTTTGGAGTCATGGTTCTAGAGATTATTACTGGAAAAAGGAATGCTAATTCATATGAATCAGATAATGATGCAAAAGGCCTCTTGAGCCATGTAAGTGTGATATCCTAACATTTTTCTTTAATTTAGTACCAATATATATATATAATGTAATGAAACTTTTAATATAGAAAATAGCTTAAAGATTTCATTTGATAATTTATTGTAGGTTTGGAGACAATGGAGTGACCAAACACTATTGAGCATATTGGACCCAAATATGAATGAAGATTATTCTCAAATTGAGGTTATTAAGTGTATTCAGATTGGTTTATTATGTGTTCAAGAAAACCCAATTGCTAGACCTACAATGACATCTGTGGTTTCATATCTTAATAGTCACTCACTTGAATTGCCAGTTCCACGACAACCGGCATTTTTGTTGCATGGTAGAATGGATCAAAAAACTAGATCACAACAGGAATCAAGTTCTGATCAACATGCCAATAGTTCTACTTCATTCTCTATTAATGAGATGTCTATAAGTGACTTTTATCCTCGATAAAGATTGATTCTCCTTTTTGTATAAATTATCTACCACTATTAGATTATTATTGTTTAGTATAAACTTTCATTTTGTACTTTACTGATTATAAACTTTCGTATAATTATCACTTACATGAGTAGAGATTGAATTGTGAGTTTTTCTTATTTAATTATTCAATCATTGTCCATTATAATTCTTCGAGTGATCCTTAAATCAAGCGAGAAGCGCTCGCTCAAGCGAGAATACTCCAGAGAGCCTCTGTGTTGTTTTCACTTAAGCGAGAGATGAGAGGTTCTCGCTTGAGCGAGAATGCGCAAATTCAATTTTTTTTAAACACTTAAGTTAGGGTTCTCCACCCCATTTTCTCACATTTATTACAATTTAGAGAGAGGATCTAAAGAGAAAAGGAGTGCTCTAGCTTGGGTTTGGAGAAGAAGGAGCTCACCATCTCACCTCACCACTCCCATTTTTTATGCAAAGTCCCCAATGATCCTTATTCTTTCACTCCTTCTTCTTTGACTTGTGTTTGAATTGGTTGAATGTATTTTCTCTATCTATGCCTATTTGTATGGTTGAAATTGCTTAGGAGCATGAGTTAGGTTTTACCTCTATTAGGGCTTTGTTTATACTATTTCTATGTCCCATGTATTTGAGGTTCAAGTTATAGTAGTCATGTGAATTATGAATGAGCTTGGGCTTAGGCCCCCAATTATTAAGAAAATGAATTTGGGTTTCGGTCCCCAGTTATCATTTGGGTTTTGGCCCCTAGTAATGACAGGTATTAGTCCCTAAGGGAGATGTTCTTAATTTGTAGTCTGAGCTAAGGTCTAACCCCAGTAAAGTGATAAAACCCCGTTTGTCGGGAGAAATGCAGGTCATGTGCATTTATGTTTTATTGTGAATTATAATTAAGCCAATTATGTATGATATTGTAATTCAGTTGTTGCATCTCATGTGTTTGTTACTCCTACACTGCCTGTATGCATGCATAGTTATGCTCACTGAGACACTAGTCTCACCACATTTTTGTGGTTATATTTTAGATGCACAGGGTCCCCCAAGATGGCCATTGAGGGAGTTGGAGCTGTTGGAGCCTTTTATGATATTTTTGTATATTTTAGTACATTTGAGATGTAACCATTTTGAGGGATATAGTGTACATGTGTGACCCTTGATGAGTGTTTTTTTTTTGTTGAGAACACATGTATGTTAATATCCCAATCATGTTTATGTATATTGTATTTATATTATGCTTATGTACACATTGGATTAGTTAAGCAAATTGTTGTATGTTTATTGATATTATTAATGTCGCGAAAAGTAATTCCCTAAATTTGGGACTTATGCTTCCAACAGGCATAGATTCTAGGTTTTTAGAATTAGGACGTTACAATTCCATAGCTATTTCCTAGTTATTCGGTAGCTAGTTTTGTTGTGGGCAGCTGCAGCACTGCAGAGGATCCGGATCCAGTAATGTGTCTAGCTACATGGCGTAGTGTTGCACTCCCTTGCTTAGGTGCACAATTTCAACAAAACTAATATGTTGATAATATGGTTGTTTGTGTGGTTCCACTCAGGGTTGTTGTCGTGGTTCCACCCATCGCTTTTTGAATCCATTGGATTTACCCATGACTCTTATCGAATCTAGGGGATTTGACATATAACAAGGACGTATCACTATTCATTCATTAATTTAAAATGGTCCAATCAATTCTATCAATTAATTTATTTGTTTTTGTCTGGATGGATCAGATTATATTTGTGTGTGGATGGATAGGTTGGATGATGAATAATTGAATTGATTTTTCACCCTTAAATTAAATAACAATGATGTAATATATAATTTTTGACACACATTCATATAAAAATGATACTTTCATACCCTAAATGGGGTGTGAAAATGGAGTACGGAAGAGTGATTGAAATGTCATGATAAATAGAAAAAAAAAAGAGAAAAACTAGTGAGAAAGGTGATAGTAAAAAGAGAGAGATAGAAATGGATAGATAAATAGTCTAAGAGGGTGTGAAATACTCCAAGGCCATTTTTGTTATGATGAAAATAGGTGTAATAAAATATAACTTTTTACATTATTTTAAAGACTATACATTGACAATAAGTTTTACATAAACAACCATTAATACTTCATATTCTTATCACATTATAATATAATTTTAAGAAGTAATATTATAATATAGCAAAAAAGTGAAATATAATTAAATGTTGATGTAATACAACATGATCAACATATAATTATTATTTTTATTTCATTGATTGAATTTTATGTGAGTACTATTAAAAAGAGAATGGATTCATACTTTTTTTTTTGTATGACAGGTATCCTTCACGGAGATAATCCTGCTCGAGCCGGGAACATCCACATTATGGTGGGGTAGCTCTCCTAGCATCGATTTTTTTCATTCACAAAGACTCGAGCCCAAGACCTTACTTACGGGGAATAAGCATGTACCACTTGAACCAACGTTCGTTAGTGAATTCATACTTTTTAATTAGACTAACATGAATTTGCTCAATAATAAAAAACATATAAAAGAATATGTTCATTTTTTAAATTACTCAGCCAGTAGGTAATATTTAAAAAATGATATAATTAAAAAATAATATAATCATTTAAAAGAATTTAATTAAAAATATAAAGAAATAAATAAAATAAATTGATAATTTAAATCCATCTTTTTTTATAATTATTTTGTGCAAAATCATAAATATCCTCTGAAAAAACAATCATGTATGAGTCAAATAAGATATAAACTCTCCCTCCAAATATTTAAACATACCTATGGTTCAAACTCGATCACTTATTTAAGTGAAACAACTCTTGCAAATCCAAATGAATATGGGTAAGGATAAAAGTGCTTTTGGACAATCCAATCCACGCTCCATGAGTCCGTGGAGAATTGGAGTGGAGACATATGGGTTATAGCCCGACACTTGTCTCCTAGGTTGTTCACTTGTTCTGAATTAGAGGTGAGCATGAGACGGGTTTTATCTGTCCCGTACCTAACCCAATTTTTTCATCATGCCAAATTTTCAGACTCGAACCCGTCCACAAACCTGAAAAAATCTGAAAATGTACAACACTAATTAAAACTCGAACCTGTCCACAACCCGAAGAAACTCGTCCATAAACCCTAAATCCTATTTTTTTTTCTTTGTTATTAACTTTCAAATATTGTTAAGAGGAAAATATTACTATATCATTATACAAATTTATGTATGGAATGTGTTTTCAAAATAGATAGAGCCTCTATCATAGAAGAAAGTTGAAAATCACCGGAAAGTTAAAATGGTGTTAATCCTTAGAGTAATATAAAATTATAAATATTAAATATTATATATATATATATATATATATACATATATGGGACGGGTTGAGTAACTCGAAGATTAATTCGAACTCGTCCTCAACCTGATACCGGGTTATTGAATTAGACCCGATTTAACCCTAATCTTTCATGTGGGAAAACGTCTAACCCGACCCGAGTAACTTGGGTTGGGACGGACCGGGTTTTACTCACCCCTATTCTGAATTATTCGACCTTGTCCAAAAAAAAAAACTATTCGACCAAAAAAAATAAAGTGATCTGAACTAGTGCTTGCCCACTAAGTAATTCAATTTTTTAATGATTTATTTGATCAAAGTAGATTATTATATTTTTACTTATTTAATTAATACTTAAATTTATTCAACCATTTAATATTAAATATAATAAAATATTTTTAAAAAATTATTAAATTAAATTTATATTAATTAGATCAATTTTTAAAATTTTGAAATTAAAAAAATTATATATATACGAAAAAATCCTTACATTGTACTGTATACTTGTTAATTATAAAATATTATTTATTTTTTACTTCTTACTTCTGAATTTTTTTAAAATATAAATAATATATAATTTTATACAATTTATTTATATATTAAATTGGGCTAATTCCAACTAAATCATTAATAAAGTCATAATGTCGAGTTTAACGGTGTGTTTGTATAAAGAATTTTGAAGGAAGAGGAAGTAGAGGATAATTTTTAAAAAAATTAAAAGAGTAATATAGTGTTTATAAAAATAAAAAATAAAACATTAAATATATATTAATTTATCATTTCATTTTTTAAAAAAAATATTATTAAAATAAAAACATTAATGAGAAACAAAAGTATCATTTCCTCCATTTCCTTTTAAATCAGTACTCAAATACAAACACATCCTAAGGTAGTGTTTGGTAGACACTTCGGAGCAGAATAGAACGAGACATATTGGTTCTATTCTATGTTTCGTGTATTTTAAAAGTAGAATAGAACATGACATATCATTGAAAGAGTGCAACACTTTGGTTCTGCAGAAAAAGTAGAATAAAAAAGAACAGAATAGAACACTCATTTTACCAAAACTGCTATTTCTCCACTGTCACATAACACATTTTACCATCACCATTGTCGCCGGGCACCCCACACCACCACCGTTTGCGCCACCACCACGGCCACCGCCGCCGCAACTACCACCGCTACAACGGATGCAAAAATTTTAAATTGTGGGGGTAACATATATATAAATTTATAGTGTTAAAAAATATAATATACTATTCAAAGTATATATATATATATATATATATATATATATATACACACACATATATGTCATAATTTTTATTACTAACAATGCCCCTGGCTTCAGATAATAATTTTAATTGTTTCTCTAATTCATATTTTAATATTTAATAGTTTTCACATTTAGTTTCATAAATTAAGATGAAAGTTACTCAAGATTGTTCAGTAATATTGTTTTTTCCCCTAATTCTTCATTGGATAAAAAATTAATTAATAACAAAAATATTACTATGAAATAATGGGACTATATATATGTGTACGTATATGCATGTACAAATTAAAATTCCTGTGGGGCAGATGCCACCACAAAAATATAACTAGATCCGTCATTGATCGCCGCCACCACGTAACACATTTTACCACCACAATTGTCGTTCGACACTCTACACTACCATCGTCGTCGTTACCGCCACCGTCGTTGCCACCACCACCACCACTTCAATTGTCATCACCATCACCGCCACCACCATCCTATCACCGTCGCCACTACCACCTAACACCTTTTACCACCATATTGTCGCTTGACACTCTACACCACCATCGTTGTTGCCACCATCACTGCGCCACTGCCATCGTCGTCGCCGTCACCACCACCACTGCCATCGCTACCCTAAACTCCCTACCACCACCCCATTTTTTAAAATAGGATAAGGATATATATGTGTGTGTATGTCTAATTGAACACATATCATATATCATGTTCTAGTTACCAAACACAACACATAAAATATTTTTTGTCCCGTTACAATATATTCTGTTTTGTTCCATTTTATTTTGTCTCATTCTGTTCATCTACCATACTGCCTAAAATTAAAACGGGGGAACACATCAAAATATCAATCAAATTTAAGTCAAACTAAATTCATCCGAATTCATACCAAAAACATCTGCAGACAAGACACGCATAGCCTCTTCCACCTCTGTAACTAATACCATCATATATATAATTCAAGATTTAATTGTAGACTTATAGTCTTTCTAAATTTAATATTGTGAAATTTTGGTTCTTTAAATTTTTTTATTCAAATAAATTCCTTTATTTTAAAATTAAATAAATTTGATCCTCTAACAATTTTTTAAGATCCTTAAACTTATAATTTTTTTAAATATTTAATAGTTTATGATGAATTTAGAATATGAAATAATTTTAAAATTTTTAAAATAAAATAATTTCGTTGAAGTATGATAAAATAATTTTAGTGTTTGAAAAGGAGGAATATTTGGGATTTTATTTATTTTAGATTAATATTTTGGTTTATGAATTTTGAGCATAAGAATGTTTGAAACAAATTCATCAATTTAATTTATGAAAATTTTGTGGAAAAAAAAAAGAATTTGAATGATTCAAGTAAAAGAAAAATGGTGAAGGGACTTAATTGTAACGGTTTTAAAAACTAAGAGAATAAATTTATTATCAAAAGACTAAAATCTTATTTTATTTATTGTAAAAGGACTAAAATTGTGTAAGTATTCTCTGTAGTGGTCTTATCTCTGCAGCTATATATAGCTATTAAATAGCTATGGATTTTATTTATCTAATGGCTTTTTCATAACTAATGTCTGCTGAATAGGGAAAAAAAACCAAAAGAAATCGAAAAGGATCCGGATCCGGATCCCCTAGAAATACAGTTAAACCATAACTTTAACTCAAGGATTTGAGCTTCTCCGTATTTAACGTTAGGGTTGTTTATTTTTAAAAATTATTTTAGATTTTCATTTTTTTATTTTAATTATAGAAAATATCAAATTGTACTTTCTCATTTTATTTTATGCTTTAAAATTTCGCACATAAAATATATAAACTAATAGAATTTTTTTTTCACTTTTTTCTGTACAAAACTTTCATGACATGGAATAAAATGAAAATAGTATGATATTTATATAAATTTAAAGTATTTTTTAATTGAAACTAAAAATAAGAAATAAAATAAAAAATATTTTCTGAAAATAAATGATTCGTTATAGTTATGAAGCTACTTTAATAAGGATATTTTTTTACTAAACTTTAGTAAAAAGTGCACGTGGTATTCATCGAATGATTTTTTTTCTTTCTTAAATATTTACTCATTATTGACATGGCCCCATGATTCAATAGTTATTTTAATTAAATGACAAAAAAATTACTACTTTAAGTCTATATCAATAAATGCAGGCAAATAAGTCAGTCAAATTGGCTTCTTCAATCACATGCGAGTGTCCGCCAGCAAGAATTGACAATGTTACTCCACCTCTAAGGCCTAAGCCATATAATACATCCATAGAATGGAAGAAATTAAAATAATATATTACTGCATTTCCAAATTACAATATAGTCATATTATAGCTATTAGTTTTTCCCTACTTGTTTAAAGTGGTCAAGTTTTGTTCTTTTGACTCATACCATGACACCATAATAATCACCCATTTTCATACACCATACCATCTCTAATTTCTCCTCCTTTACCATAATTGCATGTTGCCACATAGTGTCTGAAATCTTGGCAACTCAGCATAACAGAATCATGATTGCCAAGACCCAAAAAAGCCTAGTGGTATTCCTACTTAGCATCCTTATCCTCACCGTTACAGAAACCTCTGCATCAGTGTTCAACAACGTCAGCTGCACAACCAACGAGACTTTTACTCCAAACAGCACCTTCCACACCAACCTCAACACCCTTCTCTCTTCTCTTTCCTCCAACGCCACCGGCGATGTCAGATTCTTCAACGCAACCGCAGGAGGAAGCGATTCGGACAGTACAGTCTACGGCCTCTTCATGTGCCGTGGAGATGTTCCAATTGCTCTGTGCAGAGAGTGCATCGGTTTCGCAACCCAAACCATAGCCTCATCGTGTCCATCATCAAAAGAAGCTGTGATCTGGTACAACGAGTGCTTGTTGCGTTACTCCTACAGGTTCATCTTCTCTAAAATGGAAACATGGCCAAGGTACCAGATCAAGATTCCAATGGGGGACCCTGTGCTTTTGCACAGTAATGGCTTCTACACTGCATTAGGATCCATTTTGAATTTCCTCCCAAAAGAAGCAGCTCTGGCTCTTACAGGGAATAGCAAATTCGCCGTTAAGCAAGAAAATGCTTCCGCAAACATAACCCTCTACGGCCTTGCGCAGTGCACGCCGGACTTGTCCGCCGGCGACTGCACACGGTGTGTGACGGTTGCGGCGGCGGAATTTCCTGAGTCCTGTTGCGGAGGTAGCATAGGGGAAAGTGTTCTGTATCCAAGTTGCATTGTTAGGTATGAAACGTATCCGTTTTATCAGCATTCGGGAACCTCGGCGCCAACAGCGATTAATGGTCAGTGACAGTGACTCAGTTATCTTTTTCTTATTTTGTGTGAGCAATGAGCATTAGTTCATTAATTTAACAATTAAGATAACTTTAAAAAGGCTTAATTAATTGTGACTGATATGTTATTTGTCAATATGGCAACTGATTCTATTGACAGGAGATACAAATATTCCGACACATGTGATTGTGATCATTGTTGTCTTGGTTGTCATTTTGGTGATGATTTGTTGCATTGGCTTCTGTTTCTTATGGATAAAAGCGAGGAAGAGACGTAAGGCCAGCCTCAGAGAAAACCGTAATGCCAATAAACCTATTCTCTTTATTAGTATTCGAGCTTAAAGCCTCTTGTGATTTTTTATACTGTTTCTGTGAACTGTGGTGTAGTTGGACTTGAAATTACTACCTTGGAGTCCTTGCAATTTGATTTGGCTACAATTGAAATAGCAACGAACAAGTTTTCTAAAGATAGCAGGATAGGTAAAGGGGGGTACGGAGAAGTCTACAAGGTAATATATAACTAACTATAAATACTCGAAATTTAGAATCATAATGTAATGTATTGTAGACAGTTTCTGTTAGTAGTTAGTTGAAAAATGTACAGAAAAAGTGTGAGTACAGAGTACAGGGTTATGTACAAGCATCAACAAGAAACAGAATATAACAGAAGCTGTCTACAACTAGCTAGCTACTAATTATATTTGGTTATAAACTATTCTGCACATAATAATAGAGTACAGTACATTATGATTCTAATAATAAATGTGGTAAGAAATGCATAGTTAATTATTCTTTCCTTGTACTTTTATCTGATGACTGGTGGTTTTAGGGAATTCTCCCTGATGGACAAGAAATAGCTGTGAAGAGACTGTCCAGAAATTCTGGGCAAGGAGTGGAGGAATTCAAAAATGAAGTGTTGTTAATTGCTAAACTTCAACACAGAAATTTGGTGAGGTTAATAGGATTTTGTCTTGAAGACAGAGAGAACATACTTATCTATGAATATGTGCCTAACAAGAGCCTTGATCACTTCCTATTCGGTATGAGTATGACACTTGAATAGTTATTGCTACTTAGTTTAAGTTTTACATTGTACTACACTTCCATATTTAATTTTCTCACATGGTTGGCTTATGACAATTTATAGATCCCCAAAAGCAAACACAATTAACTTGGCCTGAAAGGTATAATATCGTAAAAGGAATTGCTCGAGGAATTCTTTATCTTCATGAAGACTCTCGTCTCAAGATTATACATCGTGATATCAAACCGAGTAATGTTCTTTTAGATAACAACATGAATCCAAAAATCTCTGATTTTGGCATGGCAAGGATGGTAGCTATAGAGCAAATTCAAGGATCTACAAACAGAGTTGTAGGCACATAGTGAGTTGTAAACCCTTATTTTTACCACCTAATCTTTGTCCCAAAAATATCTTGTTATTCATCTGCTTCATTTATTTATCATCATAAAAGAAAATCTAAAAGAAAAAAATGTGAAATGTTTGAACACTCTGCTTCCTATCACTTTGGTTCAAGTTCATTGATATGTTTGCATATTCCCTAGTCTAATATTTTGACTGTGATGTGGCAGAGATGCTTGAGTAAAATTGTCAGGAACTGAGTTTCAAAATTCAAATTCCGTTCCCTTTCTTTGTCATACCAGTTCAATATTTGTGATTAAAAGAAAGTTTTATGTACAATGTGATGCAATACTACATGCAAATACTGCTTGTATATGTCTCTACTACTTATAATTGGGTTGAACTATTGTCTGAAGTTGATCTCCCTTGCATATATAGCTAGTTTAGTAGTATATGATTTTCCCCCTTTTTTCAGTGGCTATATGTCTCCTGAATATGCAATGCATGGACATTTCTCTGTGAAGTCTGATGTCTTCAGTTTTGGAGTTATGGTTCTTGAGATTATTAGCGGGAAAAAGAATTCTTATTCTTTTGAATCATGTCGTGTTGATGACCTCTTGAGCAATGTGAGTATTAAATTCCTGAATGATCTCTTCCTTGTATTTTAATTTTAATGCCATAGATTAAAAGAGATGGGAAATATATATGTACTATTTAATTGATGGTTTTCAGGCTTGGAATCAATGGAAGGATGAATCGCCATTTGAGTTGGTGGATCCAATTATGGTAGAATCTTATAGCCCAAAAGAAGTTGAGAGGTGTATGCAGATTGGTTTATTGTGTGTTCAAGAAAATCCAGATGACAGACCTACAATGGGAACCGTTGTTTCGTACCTTCATAATCCCTCAGTTGAGATGCCATTTCCTCTGGAACCAGCATTTTTCATGCATGGCAGAACAAGAAGACATGAATCATATTCTTCAGGTCACACCACCAATCATTCTTTATCGTCCTCTGTAAATATGATGTCTACGACTAACTTCTTCCCCCGATAGGATCTTCTTTTATATGGAGGTATACCAAAAGTCATTATCATATTTCAACATAAATCTATACAAAAGTTTTCTCCACTGGAATTAATCTCTAAACTTAATATCGTCGTGTGTATATTTTTATATATAATAAGAATTAATGTAACTTTATATAATAAATTTAATTCCTTTGTTACTGAATAGTTAGATATATGTATGTATTATCTTTTTCGCATCATCGAGTCTTAAAAATAAAATAAATTATATTTAAACAAATAAATTAATTCTTAAAAATAAAAGTTTCAAACATTTATATTTTTGTATTTTAAATCATTATTGATAAAATAATCATTTGTATTTATTAAATTACTTCTTTTAAATAATTTTATTTTATCAGTATTTCTAAATATTGGTAAACTATATAAGATAATTTGTTAGTTCATATCATAGTTATAATAATTTGAGACACCATTGTTCATTTTAAACTGAAATTAATGGTTAGTTGTTTTATTTATGATAAATACAGAATTTACACTAAAAACATATTGGAAAGAATTGGTGGGGTGGAGACAATCGATCCAACGTCGCTTGCAGGTTACAGCACGGACACAGTAGCAGTAGGTAAGGTTCATCTAACAAGAAGAAATTCCATTCCAAACCAAAAGCCGGCCACTTTCATGGCCCTGGACGGGACTCCCTAATCTAAGCGTGGCACCCCGAATTTTAAGAAGCCCATTGGATTTGACAAGGAGGATTGCAATCTGTAATGGGTAATTATACTTGTACATTATAATATTTACACTTATTTTCAACTTGCACCTTTCTTTAATTCCAAATTTCCAATTTCTCAAGTTAATAAATTCATACAACTAAAAATCATACAACAACTCATACAATACACTTTTTTCTCTACCTCTCTCTATCACATCACTCATCACTCATCATATCTCACATTTCTCTCTCTTTTCACTCTTTTTTTCTCTTCATTTCTCTTTGGTGTATGTTGTATTGTTGTATAAATATGATTTCACAATTCCGAATCCTAGATCCATGTGCCACATCTCATTTAATTTGCTTTGCAAAACACCTTTTCTTAGAGGAGGATTAATTATTTGACAAAAAAAAGGAGGATTAATTAAGAAGGGTGATCTTAAGGATAGTCTCTACATCCTCCACACCTACTCACAATCTTCACAATCTAATATCTATTGTTTTCCAAATAATTTTCTATAATTTTGTTTCTAATTAACTTTTTAATTGTACTTCGCATTCTAGACTTGTCATTTCTCATCCGAAGACTTTGATGTAATAAAGCGTGAGTTTAATATGCACTAAAAAAATGGGTGTAACCTTATATTTTTTTTTATCGATTATAAAAGAGTTATTTAATTAAATAGTCAATATTTTAGGATTAATAATTTATGTAAGTAATAAATCTTTTATTTTACAAGTCAATTTTTACCTATTTAATCAAAATTTTTTACCTTTAGAGTTTAGCTCAACCTATAATTGTCAGAAAAAAATAGTCCATTCTAAATAGAAAAAAGTTCTTTATACACAAAATAATAACAAATAATATAGAGCAACATTGACAAAAAAAATTAGAGCAGAGATACGATAAACTCATATTCTCATTCTCTATGTTATAGTCAACCTCATTGACAACTCAACTACTACCCTGAGGCGGCAAAGTGTTTTTTAAGGGGACCGATTAATAAAATAATGAATAATTATTTGTTGTTGTTTTGTAGTCGCTACAAATTATTTGTTATTATTTTTTGTGTATAGAGAACTTTTTTTCTCTTTACAATGTGCTATTTCTTTTTCGACAAGTAAAGGTTGAACAAATCTCTAAAGTTGAAAATTTTGGTTGGGGGGGGGGGGGGTAAAAAATGACTTGCAAAATATAAGATTTCTTGCTTATATGAACTATAAATCCTAAGATATGAGCTAATTGGTTAAATGACTCTTTACAACCGGTAAAAAAAAAAACAGGTGTAAAGTTACAACCGTTTTTTACGAGTGCATATTAGACAAATCCTATAATAAATACTTGAATAGCATATACAACAAGCTCACTTCTTCAGAGGTTACTATACATCACATTCTAAACTTGTTCGTTTGATTTACAGTTGAGTATAATTAATATTTGAATTAATAGTTAAAAATAAGTGATGCACACTCTACGAAACACATTGAACGAAAGTGGTTTAAAATCAATTATGTGAAATTGATTCTACACGATTGAAAATTTAAACCAAATAGATTTGTTGGAGAGACCCACATTGACTAGAAATAAGACCAAATTAAAGTGTATAACTCTGGACAATTCCCACCCTACAAGCTAGTTTTTAGGGTTGAATAATATTCAGGTCCAAAATCTAATATGGTACTGAACTTATCCCAGATCCGTTATTGAGCCACCACTCATAGATGTCCACGCTCCAAATGTTCAGCCCTGGACGTGAGGGGGTGTTGGAGAGTTCCACGTTGACTAGAGATAAAGACAAATTAAAATATATAAGCCTCAACAATTCTCACTATATAAGCTAGTTTTTAGGTTTAAGTTAGGCCAATGTCCAAAATCTAATAAGACTTTCTTTACAGGTGAGGTACCATCCATCAATTTTCTTAATTATTATAAACAAAAACCATTTCAACGAACCAGTTTTGTGATAGTGATAGAAGTAACTTGACATATTTTTATATTATAAAATTTATTACAAATAGAATAAGTGTTCTATACAATTTTTAAAAATTATTTAACTATACCTAAAACCAAGATAATATCCAGGTATTAAATTGAATTTTAATATTTACATATACATTAATAATTACATGATAAAACAATGGGTGCATACAACTATTTTAAAAAATTATTATATATTTATATATAAATATTATAAATTGGACAATTATAAGATTCATGACTCTTATAAGATCTCTTAAATATATTATAAATTATTAATTTAATTAAGGATTAAATATGTTTTTTATCATGAAAATATAGTGAAAGTTAGTTTTAGTCATTTATTTATTTTTTCTTTGGTTGTGGTCCTCTATTCTTTAAAGTCAAATAATTTTAGTCTTTATCGTTAGTTATTTTCTATTAAGTAATGACATAACAATGTTCTTGGTAGTTTTTTTTCTATGATTTTTTCTTTTAAATTTGTTGGTGGGTTTCAAAATTCATAGCAACTTCATTAAAACTCTAAAAATTACAATAAATTTCCCATCTTTCTATAACAAAAAAGAAAAATTTCACAGCAACAACGTTTTTACGTAAACAAATTGATGTTTTTTTAGAAATTTATTAGAGACGTTTTTTCTAGAAAAAAATGCAACTAATTTCTTGTGAAACTATAATGAATCTCTAAATGTAACTTAACGGTTTATAGTTAATAAAAATGACAAAAAGCATGTGCTTTAAAAATTGAATGACAAAAATCAAAGAAAAATTAAATGAGGGACCCAAACCAAATTTTACTATATATCAGAATGACTAAAAACATATTTAACTTTTTAATTAAATATTGAAATTTTGCGTGTGTGGACTTAATGTTTTATATAATCTATATAGTGATTTTAATTTTTTAGGTTATTTTTTAAAAAAAAATAATAAAATATAATAAATAAAAATAAATAAAATATATTTTTAATTGAAGAAATTTTTATAAAAAATATTGATTTTTATTTTATGTATTATTTTATTATTTAGTTAAATATAAAATAATACTACCATTTTGCAGCATATAAGATAAGATGTGTTGCATCAAATATGACATAAATTAAGAATTGAGTAAATCACCAATTTTTTTTTGTTTAACCACATGTGTCCTCCACGGAAGACAATCCTATTCGAGCCGGGAACATCCACATCATGGTGGGGCTAGCTCTCCCAGCGGGAAATTTTTTCCATCCACAAGACTCGAACCCGAGACCTTGCTTAAGGGGAAACAAGCATGTATCACTTGAACCAACTCCCGTTGGTAGTAAATCACCAATTTGATCCCTAAATGTGTTGCTTGTTGTCAAGTTAGTCTCTGAATTGACAGAAACTAAAATTAGTCCCTGAATCTGTATTTCATTTGTCAAAATAGTCCATCTATTAATAGAAGTGTAATTCAGTCCCTGTAAATTGATATTTACTATCAATTTAATCCTTCAAATATTAGTATGTAAATTCAAATAAATCCTTAAAACTAACAAATCGCTATCAAAGTAGTCCCTGAAAAGATTTGTTTTTGTTAACTGAGGGACTATTTTGACGGACAGAATACAATTTCAGAGATTTAATTTTAATTTATGTTATTTAAGGGACTAATTTGACGACAAATAATATTTTCAGGGATCAAATTGAAGGTTTGCTATTCAGAATTTTATCAGATTTGTATCATAACTAGTATCATACCCGTGCATCGCACAGATTAATATACGTGTCACTGAGCATCTCTTTTGCGAGCTAGATGGTTGAATGTAGAATTTATGAATTACCTAAAGAAAGGAATATTAAATTAAGTAATAGCAAAGAAGATATTAAATCGCGAACATGAATATGTAGCTTGGCACAGAAAATAATTTAAATTTTTTGAAACACTTCGATGTACACTATGTTGCTTGTGGATACACCTCAATTTGCACCGTCATCAGTGATGAGAATCTTTAAACCAGACTTGTTTTTACTCTGGAAACTGCAACATATAACTGCCTATGAGTAAAAACAGGTCGCGGTAGATACAGTCCAACACAAGACAAGGTTTGTCTTGGACTTTTGTTGATAATCATAGCAAAACATACACAAACAGGAAATTAGCGACGTTGAAATTTAATGTGAGACATGTGGTTAGAAGGTATCAAATTAATCCGCGGAATATAAACCTTGCTTTGTTCACCGAGACAAGTCACCACACATGCACCAATGACATTAACTCCCAAGTCTTCCACAATCAACATAGTACCGTTACACAATCCTTTGGATACGTCTAAATTACGCATTAACATAATAGACACTCCTTTCTTCAGGACTAATTTATGGCATGGCATCCCGGAGCACTTAATATCATTTAAGAATTTAGTTGTCAACCAATCTGGTTGAATTCCAACATCTTCATCCACTTTCCAAATTAAGGCAGAACTAAAATAATTTTTTTCTTCACCCGGGAACATATTCATCATATACTGATTGATGTCATCAACAACATTCAAAGTAGGTGCAAGCACAACTTTTTCTTTAAAGAACTCGAGATTCCCATAATTTTCTTGTAATTTAGGATATGTGAAATCAACAATCTCTTGTATAGGATCACCCTTTTCTATAATTAACATCTCGTGTGGAATGTTAATGAAATCACCATATTCTTCAACGCAAGTAATCGTCTCATTACCCACAGTTAGAATCCAATCAGCAAAATCTTGCACCTCACTATGCATGGCGAATGTAGATCCAACATGTAATCGCATGTTTTGAGTCAACCTAAGAACTTTACAATGTTTCCAAAGACGAGATGAGTTTATCGTAGACATAACAACATCAACTCGATGATAAGTGCATAGAATTAGCAATTTTTAGCTATAATTCGAGCACTTTGTGATATCAATTGCTTGAAGTTGTGCCCCCAATTGCCCTTTTGTTAACTAAATCTTAGCTTTCTTTAAATTTTTGTTCCACTTTGGAGTTTGATTATATTTTGATGGAAAATGTGAAAATTTTGCAAGTATAAGACTTGGAAGGCTTTTGAAAGCAACAAAAGAAGTAAGGAGAGAAGAAAAGAAAACTTTCACAGCAGTATTGTGCGCTTGAGCGCGCAATAGGGGCGCTCAAGCGCGCACTTCCATCCAAGCGCGCATTTGGTGCGCTTGAGCGCATAAGCGCTTTCCAGCTTGCTGAGCGCGCTAAAATGAACGGAGAGAGACACACTTTTACACAATTTTTTATTACCCTCTTCTCCAAGTTTCCTCTCCAAGCTGCAAGGCTCTCCTAGGGCAAGGATCTTTACCTCCATTCATCCATTCCTTCCACTTCATCCTTTGGGTTGCTAGCTACCATGAGTGGCTAGTCTGTTCATTCGAGATTGAATGTAATCTTCGAACTCCAAAGTATTTCGTTTAGTTTTTTGTATTTTACCAATATGACAAATCAAAAATCAATATGACAAACCGATTGCTTTTCTGTAAATATTTAATGAACTAAATTGTAGTGAATTACTAGTAGTGCAAGTTTCTCGTGGGTACGACAACCCTTACTTAAAAACTATTATACTACTGTGAACAGCGCAAGCTACAAATTGTTAGAGAATAGCACTTACTTTCCTTCACCATCGAAGCCTCATTGTCCTCCTTTCTTCATCAATCATTTCCTCACTGTGCCTGATGCACTCCTGTGCCACCTCGACCTGAATCTCATTTTCTACGAGTCGCTAGTATGTGACCAAATAAAAGTACACTTAGCAACTAATTTGCATTATCTTCGAACCAACATTCATAAATGAATTAAAAGCAAAACATAATCTAAACAACAGAACAACTTACCTTTGGAACAAAATGAAGGAAAAAGCCACATCTGTCAACTGAAGAAATAAAAAGATTAATCAACCTTCAATCAAAACCCAAAATAAAATTACTTGTAAAATGCAAAACTTATACTACCAATCAAGATATGGAAAAGAATAAACAAAACCAAATGAGTGAAAAAAAACCTACAAACGGAGTTGAGATTACTATGAGTAAGCATTTGTGATACTCAAATGTAATAGAAATAAAAGAAGAGAAAAGAAGAGGAGGGGAGAAAAGAGCTTTGAAGAAGAAGGTAGAAGACAGGGTACAAGGAAAAAAAAGGGAGACTTCGTCGACTTCTCGAAATACAATTGCTTAACTTTATCAAAATGTGCACAACGACATCTAGATGTACTCGAACTTTCTTGCGGGACGACGAAAGCTCCCACCCGGGGCACATTTATATGGTTTCATTGGACCTGGTTTCCCCCCCTAAAATAGAATTGGCTCAAAAGAATTAAATTTCAAATTTTGTTACACATTGTAACAGCATGACATTCCAATAACAAAGTGCATGACAGCAATTAGAATTTTATTACTTGTCAGAAAATCAGCAAACTTTTTCATCCCGGATCAGCTTGCTGTTAACAACTCACCATTTAACCATCACCTCCTTTCGATGAGGAGGACTCCAACTGCAACCCGCAAGGACTAACAGCTTGCACAGGACACGTGGCATCAGATTATAAATCACTTGAGTAAGCAAATATACGGTGGAAAAATGCGGCATAAAAAGTACAAAATTTCAACCGTAAAGATGGTGGATGTACAGTAATAGAATATAAATCTCATGCTAACTGAATTCTACAATATCAAATTTTATTGTATCAATATCATGCACTCCAAACACGCAAAAAGTTCATTTACAAGGAAGGAGAAAAAAAAATCAAAACTCTTTGTCCCGTCCCCAAATTACCCGGTTTTGAAAATGCTTCCCATAACTCTTCTGCTTCTCTGCTTCCCAATAGAACTCTTGATTAGCAGAACCCAGGCAGAGCCTACTTACAGTTATCACTTCTGTCTAAACACAACCACTTTTGCCCCAAACAGCATCTACCAAACCAATCTCAAAACTTTACTCTCTACTCTTTCTTCAAACTCCAATCAAAGTGATGGGTTCTACAACACCACCACTGGTCAAAACAACCCAAACAACACGCTCTATGGTCTCTTCCTCTGTCGGGGAGACGTCACCACTCAGACATGCCAGGACTGTGTCTCAACAGCAACCAAACAAGTCCTTCAGAGATGTCCCAACGAGAAAGAGGCTTTCATTTGGTACGATGAATGCTTGCTACAGTATTCTGATGAGTCTTTCTTTTCCACGGTGCAAGAAAGACCACTAATTCCCTTGTCCAACAGTGCCAATGCCTCGGACCAGAGTAGCTTCATGCAGTTGGTGGGTGTTACCTTGCGTGCAGTAGCTGATGAAGCAGAAAACGGTGAGAATGGCAAGAAGTTTGCCACCAAAGAAGCCAATTTCACTGGTTCTACAATTTTGTACACACTTGGACAGTGCACTCCAGATTTGTCAACACCAGATTGCAATAAGTGTCTGCAGATAGCGATTGCAAACCTACCCAATTGCTGCAATGGGAAACTGGGTGGAAGAGTGCTCACTCCTAGTTGTTATGTTAGGTATGAAGTGTACCCTTTCTACCGAAGCGTGGCTTTGGCACCAGTGCCTAGGCCAGACTTACCTCAGGAAGGTATAACATGAATTGACCTGTTAATCGTTATTGCATTTTCAATTTAACAAACAACGAAAGATAAAAGGTAAAAAATTGAGGGGAAACTATGGTTAGTGTATTTTATTTTTTTCATATGAGTGTCCAAACAACCCAGCAAAATAATACATTCGGTAGATTCAGTTGGGATTTGAGGGGGGAAGAAAATTAATAGCTTTGATTAAATGATTCTTGATTGTCTTGCTTGTCTGTTAAAATGATCTATTTTGATTCTTTCGTTACATTGAAGTATAGGTTTGAGATTTATGCAGGAAGAAGCAAGACCTCCACTGGGACAATCATTGCCATAATTGTCACTACTGTTTTATTTATAGTGGTTGTCTTTCTCTGCTGCTGGTACCTAACAAGAGGAGCAAGGAAGAAGTATACTTCTTTTCCGGAACAAAATGGTATGATTTATTAATCGGTTCATAGTTGAATGCATCAGTCATGTAAGGCTTACAAGAATGTGAAAAAATTATCCTTTTTCACTGTTAGAATCATAATACCCAGGAAACTAAGGGTGTGTTTGTGAGTTGAATTTTGGAGGGGAAGGGAGGGAAGAGAAGGGTTTATTGGAAGCCCTTCCCCCTTTATGTTTGTGAGTTTGAGTATTTTACAAAGTTTTTCCCTCATCTTCTCCCCCTCACTTCTCCCTCCAATCCTTTTCTTTCCCTCCTCTCTAAACTCACAAACACACCCTAAAAGTTTTCCACTTTCATTGGACTGCATAAGGCATAACTTCATATATAAGCATGTTTTGCAGTATAATTTTTATTTTGATTAGTATTTGCAGTTGATTAACTGTTTGCTGGTGTTTTTGTCATATAGTTGAAATTTCAACTGCAGAATCGCTGCAATTTGATTTAGATACAATAAAATCTGCCACAGACAACTTTTCCCGTGTCAATAAATTAGGTCAAGGAGGATTTGGGGAGGTATACAAGGTAAACTAATTTGATTTTATAAAATAAAAAGGCTAGAATTCAAAGTCTTTTTGGTTCTGAAATTGTAGTAATAGTTCTAAAAGATGGTTTTAACAATGGGTTAAAAATGAATGTTCAGGGCACACTTCCTAGTGGACTTGATATAGCTGTGAAGAGGCTATCACGCAGCTCTAGACAAGGTGTTGAACAGTTCAAGAATGAGGTTGTTACAATGGCACAGCTTCAACATAGAAACCTTGTAAGGCTGCTGGGATTTTGCTTGGATGAAGAAGAAAAAATACTCATCTATGAATATGTTCCCAACAAAAGCTTGAACCATTTTCTGTTTGGTAAGTTTTGCGAAGTTTCTGTATTTTGGTGCAGTTTATTTAGCTATCATAATCATTTTATTGAAATAACCAAAGCATTTTTTGTTTGAATGAAGTCATTGCAGTGTATTCTATTTGTTTTTGTTTTTGTTTGGCTTAATATTTGTTTCTTGATAAACTGCATAGATCCTCAATTAGGAAATACACTGGATTGGTCAAAACGTTACATGATAATTGGTGGAATTGCACGAGGAATCCTATATCTTCATGAAGATTCACGGCTCAGAATTATACACCGTGATCTTAAAGCTAGTAATATATTGCTGGATGAAGAATTAAATCCTAAAATTTCGGATTTTGGTACAGCCAAGATTTTTGGAGGTGACCTAACTCAAGCAAACACAAATAGAATTGTTGGAACCTTGTAAGTACCAAGTAGTTGAGTTTAATTTTTGCTCCATTCTTTAGTCACAAACCAGGTATCTTCCTATCCTAATGGCAGTCATGCCTAGTTTTTTTTTCCTAAGCAACTGCTGAATGCTGTTGTGGAGTAAACAAAAAGTGGTAATTATGTATCTTTGAGAGGATAAGGCATCCCAGTCATCAAACTGATATTTGTTTCTATTTGTGCTGGTTATAAGTAGAAGTTAGTTAAACTTCATCCGTACAAACACATATTAACTAATTTATTGTATAACAATGTTGTTTTCCAGTGGCTACATGTCTCCGGAATACGCAATGCATGGGCAATTTTCAGTTAAATCTGATGTGTACAGTTTTGGTGTTATGGTTCTAGAAATTATCAGTGGCAGGAAGAATAAATCTGACCTGTTGAGCTATGTAAGTTTGAAACAAAAGGAGATCATTTATGTTTCCTTTTTAGATGTCAAAATTACTGATTTAAACTTGAACAAAGTATATGATGGGGGAAAAACTTAATCGTCATTAGATTGGTTTTAATACTTTAAGTCATTATTGTAGGCCTGGAAGCTGTGGAGGGAAGGGGCGCAATTGGAATTGTTGGATCCTGCTCTAAAGGATTCTTATTCAAGAGAGGAAGTTATCAGGTGCTTTCATATAGGCTTGTTGTGTGTTCAAGAAAACCTAGCTCAGAGGCCTGAAATGCGGTCCATAGTTGTAATGTTAAACAGTCATTCTGTCACAATGCCTGATCCCCAAGAGCCAGCATTCTTCTGTCACAACAGAACATATTAAAGCATGCCAACCAAGAACAAGGAGCAGCTCTCTGATCAATCCACAAGCAATTCAACCCTATGGTCCGTGGATGAAGATTATATTTCTGAATTATACCCTCGATAGTTTTCTTAAACTTAAACATAAACAAGGCGTGCGGTTTTATAGGTAAACTAGCATGTATGAGAATGCATGTTTTGAAAGTTATATCATTCTCATTGATATAATTCTGTATATATAAAATTTACAATATGCTTATTACAGAAAAATCATTGAATACAGAATGATAAAAAGAGAGAGAGAGAGAGAGAGAGAGAGAGAGAGAGACTATGCTGTAAATATCTTAGTTATACTTAACATATAATCTGAACTCAACTGAGTAGATAGATGACATCTCTATAAAGCAAGAGGTATTAATATTATCTTAGTAGCTTTTGAATCACATACAATGCAGACTAATAACTGTTCAATATTTAGGTGTACAAGTACACACCAAGAGAGATAAACTGTGGGTGCTATTAAGGTGGAACAATTTTAATCAAATTTGTCATTGACAGAAGTAATTATGAAATCGTCAAACAAATGAGATTCAAAAGTCCTGCATGCTGCTTTCCTCGTAAGAGGGGGGAAAAAAGTAGGAAAATGTAATAATCAGCATTGCTCTGTTATAGAGAGAATGACATAACACTGCCTCATAATGAATGCACAAAGGAAAAGTCATATTACTTCTAAACATCATAAGAAATAGTCAATAGAATTTTTTTTTCCAGAAGAATTAATTCCTGGATAACAAAAGAACAAAAGCTTGACTTGCTTTATTGACTTGTAACATGCACCAAGAAAGCAAAGTAAAGCACCACTTGCGGGTCAATTATGAGGATCAAACAATCTAGCCCTACATAATCAAATTTTTAATTTTCATACACGACTTTTGTCCAACTTGCCAGTTGTTACTGAAAAACCAACAAAATATCCCAACTACACTGCAACTTCAAACCATGGTCCTATCTTCCTTCAAACATGCTCTCCCCTTCATGTTTCTTATGTTTCTAAATTCAACCGCTACTGAGGTATCAGATTCAGATGTCCCTGTTTTCCTTCGCGAAAACTGCACAACAAACGAAACCTACACCGCCAACAGCACCTTTCAGTTAAACCTCAGGACCCTTCTGTCTTCCTTATCGTCCAACGTCACCGGAAACACTGCATTCTACAACACCACCGTATCCGGCGGAAGCTCCTCCGACACCGTCTATGGCCTCTTCATGTGCAGGGGTGACGTGCCCCGTGAACTATGTCAAAAATGCGTGGCAAACGCAACCCAAAGACTACATGGTCAAGGTTCAGATACGTGCCCCTTTGCGAAAGGTGCTATAATTTGGTATGATGAGTGCATGGTTCGCTATTCCAATAGGTACTTCTTCTCCACTGTGGACACAAGGCCTAGAATGCGCCTTCGGAACACTGCCAATGTCTCTGACCCAGAAAGCTTCGTACGTTTGTTGTACACTACTTTGAACGAAAGTGCAGATGAGGCAGCAAATTCTTCTAATGGTGCCAGATTTGCAACAAAGGAAGCTAAGATATCTGGGTTCCAAACTCTGTATTGTTTAACTCAGTGTACACCGGATTTGTCGCCCCAAGATTGTAGAAGGTGTCTCAGTGGTGTGATTGGGGACCTTGCATGGTGTTGTCATGGAAATCAAGGAGGAAGAGTTCTGTATCCCAGTTGTAACTTTAGGTATGAATTGTACCCTTTCTATAGAATGGCATCCCCAACACCTGAAGGACTTGTTAGTCCTACAAATTCTGCAATACAAAAAGGTAATGCTAAAAATTATGCTTCTTGAGTATTTTAGTGTTATGAATTTCACTTACAACAACATATGCAAAGATGATTGATTGGGTCGGCGTGGGTTAGAAAAGGACACATAGGGGAACCTTGCTAGATAGAGGCTCATACAGCTCACAAGGGATGGAAAAAAAGAATGACATGTTTTTGTGGTTTCAGAAATGTACTTGTGATAATTTTACCTCCCCAAGTACTATTACATAACAATTAAGTATCGCTTAAACTTACCATACCGTTTTCTGTCTTTGGGTGATGTAGGAAAAAAAGGCATCTTATCAGAGACAGCCACTGCAACTTTTATTTCAGTTACTGTTGCTGTGCTATCATGGGCATTTGTTTCTTAAGCAAAAGAGCAGGAAAGAAGGATCACTTTCTACTAGTACACAAAGAAATGGATCGCCAGACAGAGTTTGCAAGATTTAATTTGTATAGATTGTATTATATATTGTTTCTAGATGACACTGAAAGTGTACCACTGCAGACATTTGTGCTTGTGTGAACAAGTTTCAGGCAAGAAATATCTGTCTAAGTGCTTCTCAATGTGCTCTGCAATATGTGCAGGCTTCCAATTATACACCCTGATATTAAGGGAAGAAAATATGTCATTGAATGGAGAAATGAAGAAAGCCGGCCATATTTTGGCAAGATTAATATCTTGAATCTATGGTATCTAACTTCACTCAAGGAAAACAGTTAGTACATTAGTGGTGGAATCTGGTTTTGCGAAACAATTGATTTGGTATAGCAACAATATATTAAAGGAAAATTACACTCACCTCCCCTCAAAATAACTTAAAAGTAATTAACGGATGAGTGCTGATTCTCCTGCCAGTTAAAAGTAATTAACGCATGAGTGCTGATTCTCGTGTGTACCACTTTCTTATCACTGATTGTGACAGCGCCTAAAAACACAGCCCAAGTTTATTTTTATGTGGACTATTATACCCTCCTTTTCTCTTTCAGAAACAGATCCTCATTCACGTTCAAACCCTAACCATGTGAGCCACGGATTGAATTCTTATTTTTTGACCAAAATCAAGCAAACGCAAATCGTGACGCGATGACCGTCTATACGCAACGTATGCGCCCAACCCATTCTCAGGGGAATTATTCAGCAATATTTTGTTTTCCACGTCCCCACAGTTTTCCATCTCTCTTTTGACCTTATCTTCTTCTATTTTATGTTTGAAAACGATTTCAACATATCAACATAATAAAATCATAGAAATATTTTTCAAAGAGGATTAATTACCTGGAAGAAAACGAAAAGGATTTAAGTGCAAAATAACAAAGTTGACTTGCCAGCTTCATGAATCAGGCCCATGAGAAATTAAAGAGTGTGCAAATTTCAAGTTCACACAAACTTGCCATTACGACACGCAAAGAAACCTTAATAAAATATAAAGTGCAACACTGACTCCATCCATTAAGATTAAGGATTAACAGACTCCACCATGGCTTCGAAATCCTTCAAGCTTTTCTTTCTGTTTGTCCTTATTAACACCCTCAGTTGTGTAACTACTAGAGCCCAAGGCCCTGTTTTTCTTTACCAGTTTTGCTATAGCAACGGAACCACCACTAATAGCACTTTTCAATTGGACCTAAGGACTCTTTTCTCTTCGTTATCTTCCAATGCCTCGGCCAACAATGAATTCTACAACACCACAGTCACCGGCAGAAACCCCTCCGACACAGCATATGGACTATTCATGTGCAGGGGTGACGTGTCCTCATGTGGACAGTGCGTGGAAAACTCAACTCAAAAACTATCATCAGACCAAGAGTGCTCCTTGTCCAAAGAGGCTGTGATTTGGTACGACGAGTGCATGGTTCGGTATTCCAACCGCTCTTTTTTCACCACCGTTGACACGAGGCCTGCTGTTTACTTGTTGAACTCAGCCAATACCTCGAACCAGGAAAGCTTCATGCGCTTGTTGTTCACCACCATGAACCAAACAGCTGATGAAGCAGCCAATTCTCCCACTGTCAAAAAGTACGCCACAAAGGAAGCAAACATTTCTGGATTTCAGACACTTTATTGCCTGGCTCAGTGCACAGAGGACTTGTCAAATTCAGATTGCAGAACTTGTCTTAGTGATGCCATAGGGGAACTTCCACAGTGCTGTGGAGGGAAGCAGGGAGGGAGAGTTCTATATCCAAGCTGTAATGTTAGGTATGAATTGTACCCTTTCTATAGCTCCCCTGCTCCCCCACCAACTCCTTCACCACCAGGGCTTGTTCCTCCAACCAATTCTTCTAATTCCGGAGGTAATATAATTTACTTCCCCTGTCTTAGGATAAAGAATTTTAGAATTTTTAAAATTGTGATAGAAAGTATCAGTGAATTGTAAATAATAAATTTAAAAAGTTAAAGATAATATAAGAATGTTAAAATTCTTTCTCGATATGTATAATTTGAAATTACTTCTATTTGTTATAAAGATTCCCTCATATTTATAATTTGAATATCTTTTTACTATTTTATCACATGAAATTTAATAATTTTAAATTATTTTATCCAAAACACAAGGTAAAAGTTTCAAGCCTGCTACAGTACTTGGCTGATACATATCAATGAATTGCTGTTGTGTTGTCTCCAACCACAAGCCATTTTCGTAATAAAATTACTTCATTTTGGAAATGCAGGAAGTAGTGGGATCTCATCAGGGACAATTGTTGCAATTGTGGTTCCAATTACAGTGGCTGTGCTGCTATTTATAGTGGGAATTTGTTTCTTAAGTAAAAGAGCAAAGAAGGAGCGTGACTCTGCACAAGACCAAAAATGTAAGGATCCACTCGCTTGAGTTAATTGAAAAGATCTTAAATTTGTTCATTTTTGCACAATCTGCTCTTGTAATCTTATCTCATAGACATACAATTTCATTTCTTAGCTGCAACTGAGATCACCACCGTGGAATCCTTGAGATTTGATTTCAGTACAATTGAAGTAGCCACAAACAAATTCTCTGGAGCTAATAAGCTAGGTGAAGGTGGTTTTGGTGAGGTTTACAAGGTATGAAGTTAGCATGCTTTTATTTCTTTGTAACAAGTAAATTTTACCAATTAGTGTATATAGTATACCATTTAATTTTTTTTTGTGAAAAATTCAGGGCTTGCTTCCAAGTGGACAAGAAGTAGCTGTCAAGAGACTCTCTAAAAGCTCTGGACAAGGTGGGGAAGAATTTAAGAATGAAGTTGAGCTGGTTGCCAAGCTTCAACATAGAAATTTAGTGAGGCTTCTTGGATTTTGCTTGGAAAGAGAAGAAAAGATGCTTGTCTACGAATTTGTAGCCAACAAAAGTCTTGACTATATCCTTTTTGGTAGGTTCATGACTTAACTGAATTCTTTACAATTTATAGTGTACAATTTACATGCCTGCTTTAAGTTTAGTTTTCCAAAATTTATCTGATTCATTATACATGAGACCAAGCTTTAAGAAGCTATGCATAACTAACATTAATATAATTGAGTATTTATTCACTGAACATTAACCAGGAGAAAATTGAATTTAATTCTTGGACGTGTTTTTGTGTTTCATTAAACTGATTCACTTTTTTTTTTAGATTTGTCTTATGAAACTGATTCACTGTTTAATTTAATGTGCAGATCCTGAAAAGCAAAGGGGGCTAGATTGGACAAGGCGTTACAAGATTATTGGAGGGATTGCTCGAGGCATTCAATATCTTCATGAAGATTCTAGGCTTAAAATTATTCACCGTGATCTCAAAGCTAGCAACATATTGTTGGATGGAGATATGAATCCAAAAATCTCAGATTTTGGCATGGCAAGAATATTTGGAGTGGATCAAACTCAAGGAAATACCAGCAGAATAGTAGGGACATAGTAAGTACAAGTTCTAGTTATCTTTCTTGCAACATATATTTTTGAAAGCAATGGTTCCCAATTCAAACAATCTAACAATCAGAATTAGTTCATTTCACACATCTTAGCAGTTTCAATCAAACAAAAATAAAAGACATAGTTGTTCTTTCTTTCAGACTTTTATGTTTTGTTCCTGATGCTGACAGTGCTGTATTGATGGTTATGTATGTGTTTTAGTGGTTACATGTCTCCAGAGTATGCAATGCATGGAGAGTACTCCGCTAAGTCTGATGTATACAGTTTTGGAGTCCTCATTTTAGAGATTATAAGTGGAAAGAAGAATAGTTCTTTCTATGAAACAGACGTTGCTGAGGATCTATTGAGCTATGTGAGTAGAGCAAATATTGTAAATTTGTGCTCCTTTGGCTTGTTCATTCTTAGTACTGTATAGTGATCTCTTCATAACAAATGGTTGATGAAAACTTAAAACAGGCCTGGAAACTTTGGAAGGATGGAGCACCCTTGGAATTGATGGACCACACATTAAGAGAATCCTATACTCCAAATGAAGTTATCAGATGCATCCATATTGGTTTACTTTGTGTCCAAGAAGATCCAGCAGATAGACCTACAATGGCAACAATAGTGCTTATGCTAGATAGTCACTCCGTTACTCTACCGGTACCTAATCAGCCTGCATTTTTTCTACACAGTGGAACTGATTCAAACATGGTGATGAAACTGCAAATTGGTCAATCTACTACTAATTCAATACCAAAGTCTGTCAACGAGATGTCAATTAGTGAAATAGATCCTCGATAAAATTTGAAAATG
Organism: Sesbania bispinosa; assembly: GCA_026901365.1. Classification (NCBI taxonomy): domain Eukaryota; kingdom Viridiplantae; phylum Streptophyta; class Magnoliopsida; order Fabales; family Fabaceae; genus Sesbania; species Sesbania bispinosa. The sequence goes on from QLOH01001010.1 coordinate 64,845, forward strand.
TGAGGAGGTTTTAAAAGTATAGAATATACTCGTCTACATTGTTTTGAGTTGTGGGTTCATGCCTTCTTGTGACCGAAGTTCAAGACCTTGTAAAATTTTGTATTTGCATATTTTTTCAATGTGGAAACAATATCAGCGGGTCGATTAGGCCATCTTGTATTTATTGCGTGTGTCAAGAGAGAAGACTTATCATTTTCTCTCCACAAAATGTAACACTTATTAAATATGAGCAGTAAGCAAAAGTTTGGGAACCAAGTCACAGCTTCCCTGTCCACTAATAAGAATAAGGATTGGCTTGGCAAGTTGGCAACATTCTCGACTTCTGTAATGTCGCAGACATACTATATGGTTAAAGTAAGGAAAATGCAGGATCCAAAAATAGAAATGTTTTATTGGAGTGTGTAGCATTGAATGTTGTAAATGCAATCAATATAGTGATTTCCAACAAAAACTTTCTATGTATAGATCCTTAACCAATACCCTTAGGACACTCATTAGTAGGACCCTTAAAGTAATACCATAAGTCAAACCGTATTTTGAGCGGTCAATGTTTGCAATCTGCCACTCCGCTAGATGCAGCAGTAAAATAGAAACAACCAATATTTATGAAGGGCTTTTGCCACTAAATTTGTTCATTAACCTGCAGTGAACACATAAATGAATTTTATTAAAAGAAGGGAAGTTTGTCTTATGTTGGTACTATGAAGATAAGAATTAAGATGACCAAGAAGGGTATCCACCCATTAGCTGATGGAATCAAGTAGTACTATCCTGCTATGTCAATTCACAGTTAAGCCATCAAATTTGACTTTGAATGTTAAGCAATCAATCTCTACGTAATTAAGATATTTCTGTACATTTGTCAGGACTTGTGAGGCAAAGGCACCCCACAAATGTTGTATTCCGTCCCTTATCATCTTTTTCAATTATTTAACTCCTCTAATTCGTCATTTTCCGCAAAACCAAACAGGGATTTGTCCCCATCCCACGATCTTTTTCCACCACCTATACATAAAATGGTTGGACATGGAAGTTGCTTTAGTCAATAATGTGTTTGTTTTAAAAGTCCTTCCCATTTACTAGCATTTATCAATTCAATGCCCTTCTAGATTTCTAAATCTGATCCAAAACTACTAGGTTCTAAAGAAACATAAAATATTAAAAACAAATGGTTAATTGCAGAAATGTACATTCCTATGCAAACCTTTCTCCAAACAAAGATGCCTCCATCCAAGTACTCTGTAATTTCCTCTGTTTTCCTCTCTCTCTTTAGCTTCCTTTTCTTCCCAACCAAAGCAGCTCCAATTTACAGTTCCCATTGCTGCACAGACTCTGCCAAATACCAATCTAACAGCACATTCCTTACCAATCTCAACCTCCTCCTCACTTCCCTTTCTTCCAACGCCACCGAAGGCAGCCATTTCTACAGAACAACAGTTGGCAGTGAAACCCCTAACGTCGTCCATGGCCTCTTCCTCTGCCGTGGCGACACCGTCACCACCGCCTGCCACGACTGCGTCACCGCCGCAGCGAAAGAGATAAAACGCCGGTGCCCGGTTGAGAAAGAAGCCATAATCTGGTACGACCTGTGCATGGTACGCTACTCCAACCAATATTATCTCAACAACATAGTTCCAAGTGTGGACATGTCTGATTCAAAGAGCGTGGCTGGCACAGACGTTAACAGGTTCAACGAATTGCTGGCTGGGTTGCTGAATTCTCTCGCAACGAAGGCTGCGAATTCTGAGAACGACAAGTTTGCAACAGGGGAAGTGAACTTCACGAGCTCAGTGACCCTTTATGGATTAGTGCAGTGCACGCCAGAGTTATCCTTGTTTGATTGCAACATGTGCTTCAGAAGCGCCATTGCTTCTGTTCCTAATTGCTGTGATGGGAAACAAGGAGCTAGGTCGTTGCTTCCGGGATGCAATATTAGATATGAGATCTATCCATTTTACAATAGCACCCGAACACTGACCCCACCGGTTCCAGTTGTTCAATCTCGTACTTCAGGTACATTAATTTACTAGTAGGTTGTGCTATAATGGCTTTTTGCGGTTGAGTTTAACTAACTGGTTATTTATTTGATTCTGGCTACTCAGAACGGAGTCGTTTTGAAGTGATTCTTACATTTGTTATCCCTATTGTTGCTGCAATGGTGCTTTTCACTTTTGGCATTTGTTCTGTTATGAGAAAGCAAGCGAGAGATATGATACAATTATGGAGGAAAACGGTAATAACATGTAGTAATCAATAAACATATTCTTTTTTTTTTTTCCCTTAGTTACTTGCTTATTGTTGGAGCTAGGCCGCTGATTTTTTTATTTTTTTTTTTCAATTTGGGGTTGAAACAGGAATTTTCTGTGATAGATGAGGCTGCCACTGGAAACGTTCAAGGTAGCAGATAGATTATTCATTCTAATGGATACGCTGGAACTTTCAGAAGGGCAATACTAGTACTAGTGCTAAAAACAAATTCGAGGCTTATTTCTACTTTGTATGCTTAATTTGGAAGGCGTAATGCAAAAACTTTTGGAGATGTATTGTGCTGGTAAATACTTGAAGAATTTGGCATGGTCCGCACAGTTCCATTAGTCGTAATTGGAAATAGAAAAATAAAAAGAAAATAATCTCACTCTGCGCACATACCTTGTACTTGTAGGACCACACCTGGGAGTAGTGACCCCATGTATTCAATTATTCATACATCACACCCAAATATGAGGGGCATGGATCTCTGCAGCGATTTAATTCATCCCTTAGCTGAAGAAATAAATGTATGACTAATTGACTATAAAATAGGGAAATGTGTATGATGACGTGTCTCCAAAATTATTTTCATGGCACTGTTATTTTGAAAATGATATTATAAAAATAAATTTTAAAAAATAATTTTTATTTAAATGATAAAATACACTTATTTGTCTACATGAAAGTCCTTCCTGTCCCACATGAGTTATATAGATACTTTTTTCTTTATTACAATTAATTCAATTCCTAGAAAGTAATTAAATTTATCATCAATTAAAACATGTTTACTAAAATTTTACTACTACTTAAAATATCACAATTAATTTATTTTTCACATTTAACAACCAAAATAATTAAAAAATACTCTATAATTTACTAATAATATGAATTTATCAATTATCCACCAAATAATAAACTAGTGTTCCATAATAAAAAAACATAAAAGAGGATAAAATAGAATTTTTATTAAAATATTAAAAATAAAATGAAAATAAAAATTAAAGTTATGAATTTTAACGCTACTTTAAACAGTTAATAAAACAAACTTGTTTATTTAAATAGCTCTATTTTGATCAAATAAAATTATAAATTCGTCTAATAAGCTATAAATTCCTTAAAATGAATAGTCAAACACAATTAATCAATTTTAATTTCTTTTAGTATGTCTTAGAATGTTTTTATATAATTTAAACTATTTTTTTTATTACCAATGGGGTTGGTAAAGAGGTACATGTTTGATTCCCCTTAAACAAGGTGTCGAGTTCGAGTTTTGTGGATGGAAAAAATCCCCGCCGGGAGAACTAATCCCACCATAGCTCCACCATGACGTGGATGTCCCCGACTCAAACATGATTGCCTCCCAAGGATACCCATGGTTAAAATAAAAAAAAAACTATTTTTTCATTTAATTTTTTATTTTATAAAAGTACCATAAAATGCCCGTTATTCTTACTAATATGAAATAAAATTTACATGCAAATGTTAACTAACACAAAAGTTTGTGTTATTTTTTTTTTTTGTTACTTTTAATCGAGTATATCTTTTAAAATAAAAATATTTTAATTTAAAACAGTGAAATATTTTTCTTTTCTAAAAATCATGTTTTCTTTCTTCAAAAGTTTTTTTTTTTTGTTTTGACTGACTTCAAACGTGTTTGTACAAATTTTCCAAACAAGCTATTAATTGATCGGTCCATGCTTTAAAAAAAAAAAAAAAAAGAAAGAAAGAAAGAACTTACAGGACTCCTGCTTTCCACCAAAGGCAGGTGAGGTGAATGAGCATTTGACTCTTCTTCTCTAGCATTGATCATTCATGTCAATTGTCATGTATTCATTCTCCACTTACTAACAAAAGTCGCTCTATGCAGTTTTGGTGACGGTCGAGTCAGGGTATAGCTTTACCTTTCCCCTCATATAACACCAGATCTATTAGACATGGTGAAAGATTAGTCACAACAAAAACGAACGATTCAGGAGAGGATCATCCAATACAGGTGTTAGTATTCACTGTTCACAATTTAATTTACAATACCCTTTCTATCTCCCTGACTCTGAGAGAAAATATGTGTATCTTCAAATCCTCTGCAACTGCAACCCTCTTGCTACTTGTATCCCTATTTGGGTTACTCAACTTTGCAACTGAAGCAGCTCCAACATACAGCTCTTCTGCCTGCACAAGTGGATCCTATTACCGACCCAACACAACATTCCAAGCCAACCTGAATGTCCTCCTCTCATCCCTGGTCTCCAACTCCACCCTCCACGACGGATTCTACCGCACCAACGTATCCCTCGGAAACCCTGACGAGGTCAAGGGACTGTTCCTCTGCCGCGCCGACGTCACCCCCTCCGTTTGTCAACAGTGTGTCGCCGCCGCAGCACAGAACATTACTGGCCAATGCACCAACCAAACAGAGTCCATAATCTGGTACGACGAGTGCATGCTGCGTTACTCCAACCTTTCCTTCTTGAACAACATCGTCCCATCAACCAACTTGAATGCGGATGAGAGCGTCCCTGCCTCAGACCTTACCCGGTTCAGTGACTTTCTGGCAGCCACGTTGAATGATCTAGCACAGGAAGCTGTGAACTCTCCTTCAGGTAAGAAGTTCGCTACAAAAGAAGCGAATTTCACGAGCTCAATGAAGCTGTACACCCTGGCACAGTGCACGCCCGATTTGTCCACTTTTGACTGCAACACGTGCTTCCGAAGTGCCATCAGTGACTTTCCAACTTGCTGTGATGGGAAACGAGGTGCAAGTTCCCTACTTCCAAGTTGTAGTGTTAGATATGAACTGTACCCGTTTTACAATGTTTCTGCAATACCCACTCAACCACACCTTCCATCTCATTCTTCAGGTATTAAACTAACATTGTCAGTGGTCTAAACTCTAATAATAACCCTGTTTCCGAGGTTTCTTACTCTAATTGGCTGATATATGAACTTGTGCAGGAACAAGCAACATCTCTATAATTGTTGCGATTGTTATCCCAATTGTTGTTGCTGTCGCACTTTTCATTCTCGGTTGCTGCTACCTGCGTAAGAGGGCTAGCAACAAGTATAGCTATAATACTTACATCCGGGATTCAAGTAATCTCTCCTTTTCTGTCATAGTGATTATTCCTGTTAATTTGTCTCCTTGATGAAGTTTATTGTAATTTGGTTGCTGATAAATACTGTCTTCCTTTATCATATGTAGTTCGGGAGGATCTTACAGATGTAGAGTCCTTGCAATTTGACTTGGCTACAGTCCAAGCTGCCACGAACAGCTTCTCCGATGAGAACAAGATTGGCCAAGGTGGATTTGGTGTGGTTTATAAGGTAATAAGAAACAAGTTTTTGCAAAATTTTAACACGGTTTTATATGCTGAATTAATTAGTTGGCCTAACCCCATACTTGTTTTTAGGGTATCCTCCCTAACGGACAGGAGATAGCTGTGAAGAGGTTGTCAGTAACCTCCTTGCAAGGTGCAATAGAGTTCAGGAATGAAGCTACCCTTGTGGCCAAGCTTCAACATAGAAATTTAGTGAGGGTATTGGGATTTTGCTTGGAGGGGAGGGAGAAGATGCTTGTCTATGAGTACATACAAAACAAAAGCCTTGATCACTTTCTATTTGGTATGGAAATTTTCAACTCTTCTATTACTTGACAATAATATCTCAATTAACATAGATGATTGATTCCCTTATCAAAGAACAGCCATGTTGGAGGGGGTTAATAGCACTGCATAAACGAAAACTGTAGTATCCCTTCCCCATTATTGCTAATCTGGATATTTCATTTTGACAAATACTGTAGATCCGGTAAAGCAGAGAGAGTTAGATTGGTCAAGACGCTATAAGATAATAGTTGGCATTGCTCGAGGAATTCAATATCTCCATGAAGATTCCCAGCTTAGAATTATACATCGTGATCTCAAAGCTAGCAATGTTTTATTAGATGAAAATATGAATCCAAAGATTTCAGATTTTGGCATGGCGAAAATTTTCCAGGCAGATCAGACTCAAGTTAATACAGGAAGGATAGTTGGCACTTAGTAAGTCTGAGGCCTTTCTTTCTTCGCCTCTTAAATATATGAGAGTTTATGTTCTAATTTAATTGTCAGTTAAATTCTGAGAAAAAATGTTGGTTCTTTCTAAAAACGTTATCATTTTTTTTGAACATGTGGATTATAATGCTGTTTTTTCAGTGGTTACATGTCTCCAGAATATGCAATGCGTGGTCAGTTCTCTGTAAAATCAGATGTGTTCAGTTTTGGTGTCTTAGTTTTGGAGATTGTGAGTGGCAAGAAGAACACTGATTTTTATCAATCAAATCAGGCTAATGACCTCTTAAGCTATGTGAGTATAAAATAAGTGTAACTTTTTTCTTCTGCATTATTGATACCAAGCTAAGCTGCAATGCCTAGCTAAACAATAGTTCAGTTGGTGAGGAATGAGACCTTCCAAGTTTAAAAACTAACGTTGTATTATCACCACAGGCTTGGAAAAATTGGACAGATAAAACACCTTTGGAGTTGCTGGATCCAACACTGAGAGGCTCTTATTCAAGAAATGAAGTCATAAGATGCATCCATATTGGTTTATTGTGTGTTCAGGAAAATCCATCTGACAGGCCTTCAATGGCTACTATTGCACTTATGCTGAATAGTTATTCAGTTACCTTGTCATTACCTCGTCAGCCACCATCTTTCCTGCGTGGAAGAACACCTGACAAGCTAAAGCAGGGGGTTGATTCTGATCAGTCTACCTCCTGTTCAATTCCATGGTCTGTGAATGAAGTATCCATCACTGAAGTATACCCTCGATGAAAATATCTTCTTTCGTGTTTTCTTCAATCCATCTGGTGTATGTTCAAATCATGTCACACTACTGTCTTACAATTACATGTCACCTGGTCGATATATATTGTAAATTGTAAATATTAATGGCTAAAAATAATTCCGTCTGCTGAATGGTAAAAGTATGACCATTGGTGCAGATTCTTTTGTTTTGGTTCTTAATCCTTACAAACTTCATGATGTGCATCCAGATAAGGCATGATACCCTTGGAGAGACCAGAATAATTTGCAATCTCATCCACTCTATGTGATACAAAATAATTGTATAAAATATTGTAAAACTATAATTTCCCATTTGAAAGGGCCCCAAAACGTTTAGAAGAAAAAGAGGTTGCCGTTTCTAACAAGAATATAGTATGTCACAAGCACCTGCGGATTTTGTTGATACCGCTTAGTATGCTCAAAGCCGAACAGTATCTAGCTCTGCCTAGATCTACAAATTTGAATAATTTTAGTCCGATTGAAAAATAAATAAATAAATAAATAAAAAAAGCCTCATATGCCAGTATGCCACTATTAATTGCTTATTATATAGCTCAAGCCTTGTTGGCTGCAAACGAGTAGTAGCAAGTATACAGCACAATCCATGTTGAATTTTAATTAGGTAAACAAACCATGTAAGTATCCAATATCTATGAACTTTCATTGTTGATTGGTCAAAACATATGAATACACACGATAACACTTGTAAATAGAATAAAAGTTCTGGCATTTAATAATTTTTAATTCCCATTTGAATTCACATATCAAATATAACTTGGATATCAAAATCTTTAATCACCAACAATGAACAGTTAATATACTCTTTTTTATTTAAAAAAATTCAAGAATGAACAAATTCTTCCTTGTTCGCTTTAATTATATGTTTCCTGCAATTCAGTTCAAAGTTTAAGTCTTAAAACAACTTTTCTTCTAATAGTAGTACTTTTTAATTAAAAAATGGTTACATCTATATATGACTATATTTTAACATAAAAATAATAACGAACTGAGGAAGAAATTTTGAGAATTTTCTCCCAATTTATACCAGCTCTATTCCTATTTAACTATCTATTTTGACTAAAAACACACATATTAAAGAATGTAATCATTACTTTTGTCTTCATGGAAATAAATTTTAAACTTTATATTTTACCATTTTATTTCTCTTAGAACTATTAGCTCTCGTCAGTTTTCAATAGTGGGTCATTTATTAACATAAGAGTAAAATGAAGAAAAATATAATTATTAATGCATTAAGTTTATAAGTGGAACAAATTTTTTCTTTAAAAATGATCGGTTAAATAAGAACAGGTATAATATTAAATGTCCAACCTAACATATAATCAGAGCTTGATATGATATAGTAGTTGAAGCAATGCTTGTTGACTTACTATTCCGCGTGCTAATTAATCTAAGCTATCATTTTCCACGTCATCATCCATAAAAAAGTCTATTCCCTTGACTTATCCATCAATTAAAAATCACTTTCTTCCCTTGCGGTGACGCACACCTTTCGCTATAATAACTACATGGCTGCTGTGGATTGCTTCAATTCTCAGGACAATAACATTGTCCTGTCCTCATTCATTTACCATTCTGAAATCTCAGTGCATAACATCTGATTCACAAAACTCAAAAGGTAACAAAAAGTGTACGAGGTTGGTTCTTAATCAGAAAGAAAATCATTACTAAAACACAAGGTATATATACATAATTCCTCATCTCAATCCACTATGATTGTCCACAACTTCTCTATAACCCCATTCCTAGCACTTTTCTCTCTGTTTTTCATGCTTATTCTTCCAAGTGAATCCGCACCCACTTACAGTGCCCATTACTGCATGAACCAAACCTTTTACCAACCCAACACCACATTTCAATCCAACCTGAACACCCTCCTTTCTTCTCTCTCCTCCAACTCATCCCTTCAGTCCCACAACGGTTTCTACAGAACCGACGTGGGTCAAGACACCCCTGACGTTGCTGACGGCCTTTTCCTCTGCCGTGGCGACGTCAACGCCACCGTCTGCGAACCCTGCGTCGCCGCCGCAGCCACGAACATAACGCAACGATGTCGAAACGACAGAGAGGCGATAATCTGGTACGACGAGTGCATGCTGCGCTACTCGAACAAAGTCGATAATAACATGGGATTGGTTCCTGGATTTTATTTGAAGAATGAAGGAAGCATCATTAGCTCAAACGTTGAGCAGTTCAGTCAGTTATTGGCTGGACTGTTGAATGATTTGACAGCGAAAACTGCGGCGAGTTCTGTGTCAGAGAAGAAGTTTGCTGCTGGCGAAGTGGGATTCACGAGCACGCAGACTCTGTATGGAATGGCACAGTGCTTGCCTGAATGGCAAAGCTCTGATTGTGTCACGTGCTTTCGAAGCGCCATTGCAGGTCTTCCAGCTTGCTGTAATGGAAGTCAAGGAGCAAGGGTTCTGCTTCCGGCATGTAATATCAGATATGAACTCTATCCTTTTCTGTACAATACCACTTCAATGACCCCTTCTTCAGGTATATATGTACAATTAACGTTAAATTAAACACACACTTAATTTAGTTTGTAAAGCATTGACTCTGCAGCACATCTTAAAAGGGTTTGTTATCTTGGGCAGGAAGCAAAAGTTCATCAACTCTGGTTGTAGCAATTGTTGTCCCGATTGCTATTTTAGTGGCGCTTTTGGTTCTAGGCTGCTTTTGCTGGCGAAGAAGGCGAAACAAAAACCAGGCTGCAGTCCTGGAACTGAATGATAGCTGTAATACTTCAATATTATTGCTCCAATTATTTATTTCAAAGCTTGAACAATTAATGTGCTAGTAAATTTGTAACACATAATGTGTCATCTTATTTTTCACTGCAGTTAGGAGTTATTTAACAAATGAAGAAGAGTCTTTGCATTTTGACTTGGCTAAGATTGAAGCTGCCACAAATAGGTTCTCCAATGAGAACAAGATAGGTGAAGGTGGATTTGGTGTGGTTTATAAGGTGTGAATTGATAAATTTCTTAAGGCAAAACATGCTGTCATGTATGTTCATCTGCTAATTTAATCTGACTGGAGCTATTCTATATTCTAATCTCAAGCATGTTTTCAGGGTACTCTTCCTAGTGGACAAGAGATAGCAGTGAAAAGGCTATCAAGAAGCTCCTTGCAGGGTGACATAGAATTCAGGAATGAGGTTGCACTTGTTGCACAGCTTCAACACAGAAATTTAGTTAGACTTTTAGGATTTTGCTTGGAGGGGATGGAGAGGATACTTGTTTATGAATTCATCCCAAATTCAAGCCTTGACCACTTTCTATTTGGTTTGTAATTTTTGAATTGTTTACCTCTCATTTGGTTTTAATGTCATTGTTTGAAATGCATATTCTCCAGAACTCAAAATTATTGCTAACTTGAATATCACAATTTGACTAATTTGTAGATCATGAGAATCCAGGAGAGCTAGATTGGGCTAGGCGTTACAAAATTATAGTTGGGATTGCCCGAGGAATGCAATATCTCCATGAAGATTCAAGGCTAAGAATAATACATCGTGATCTCAAGGCTAGTAATGTTCTGTTAGATGCCAACATGAATCCAAAGATTTCAGATTTTGGTATGGCAAAGATTTTCCATGGAGATCAAAGTGATGTAAATACAAGAACAGGAAGGATAGTTGGAACTTAGTAAGTGAAAGGCCATTGTAGATTGTACAAGTAGATGACTAGTATTATTATAGCATACCTTCTAGCCAAAAGAATTTTTGCTAATAGGAAATTCATATTCCTTTCTTATTATGTTTCCATTATTTCCTCAATCCCTCTTTCAAGAACCTTCCACATTATTTTACTGAAATCTATAGATTGATATTTTCGATTTGCAGTGGTTACATGTCTCCTGAATATGCAATGCATGGAAAATTCTCTGTGAAATCTGATGTGTTCAGCTTTGGAGTCTTAGTTTTGGAGATCATAAGTGGCAAGAAGAACACAAGTTATCATCAATCACATCATGAGGATGGCCTTCTGAGCCTTGTAAGTATAAACCATGTTTCCTCTAGTGGTGTCAAATATCTGCTGCACAAGCTAGGTTCAAGAGATTTTGCTTTTTGAGGGATGTTAGGAATTTCAAACTTGTACTCTAACTAGTTTTAATTGACACATGCAGGCTTGGAAAAATTGGACGAATCAAACACCTTTCTTGATGTTGGACCCAAAACTGAGAGGTTCTTATTCTAGAAACGAAGTTAAGAGATGCATCCATATTGCTTTATTATGCGTTCAGGAAAATCCAGCTGACAGACCTTCAATGGCGACTGTAGTACTTGTGTTGAACAGTTATTCAGTAACTTTAGCATTACCTCGACAGCCAGCATCTTTTCTGCGTGGAAGAGCAACACCAGACAGATTAAGACACCAGCTTGATTCTGATCAGTCTACTAGCTCCACAATCCCATTGTCTATTAATGATTCTTTAATCACTCAAGTATATCCCCGATAAAGGGCGTAATCTATATCTGAAATTGAATTCTATGGATATATAACATACATGTTGCTAATTTCTTTTATTTTAGTTCTTTTTAAAGCACCTACTTTCATGTTATGATATGAATAATCCATGACACCAACTTCGGAATTGATATTTCACACTCTCAAGCCAAGAAAATAATCCAAAAACAAGAATGCAAGAAGTATATATCCAAGAAAACGGCAAATTGTAATTTCTGTAAACAGCAACAGGGGAAGGTGTTTGTGTACAGACAAAGGTTGAGCTAGACAACATTCCAAAGACCCTTATTCAAGGTTTTCAACATATAGTCTAATGACTCATTTTTAATTCTTTAACTAACTTTTATTCAAATAGAAATTTTTAATCATGTGAGAAGAAATTCAACAAACGCCGCATGGAAATCAAACTCCTGTTACAAGGATACATAGACATCCATTTATGTCATACTCTCATTTAACACCTCTAGTTTTTATGGCACCACTTCACATTTATATTTATTTCTCTTTTATTTCTATCTTGGTGTATATATGTGTTGAGGTGTTTATGTAACATTTTCTATTTCTTATTTCAAATCACAAATGTTTCACGGTAGGAATTAGGTGGGTCATAGATAATAGAAAAAAGATCCTTACAGACTGTGGGAAAGAGGAGATAAAAAGATAACAAGGGATGAAGAAAGAGAAAATGAAAAAAAAATATGATAATTGTAATGAAGTAGAAAAATAAGAGAGGAATAGAAAAGAAAAAAAAAGTGAAATGAGCTGTAAAAATATGAATGTGAATAAATTAACTCTCCTTTGTCAACAATACATTCACAACCTTTATCTTTCTCACGGCATATTTCACGTTAAGTAAATTATCACTTTAGTTCCTGAAAGTTTGTCTATCCGTTAATTTAGAGTATGTTTAGTAAGCTATTTTAGCTAGCTGAAGCTAAAATTAGTAGTTGAAACCATTTCAGCTGTATTTGGTAAGGTAGCTTTTTTGGGTAGGTACTAGTTTTTCTTGATAAGGTACTTGGGGTAGTTTTTTAAAAAAAAAAACTTCAATTTTCAGCTACTAGCTGAAAATTAATTATAAGTTTAGCCTTCAACCACTTCCATTTATCATTATTTAATAATTAATGTTGTCTTTATATGTCATTTTACCATTTTTCAGCTAGTTTTACCAAACACATTCAATAATTTTTCAGTTTTCAGCTAGCTTTTCAGCTTTCAGCGAACTTTTCAGATTTCAGCTAGCTTTTCAGCTAATTTTACCAAACACACTCTTAGTCGCTGAATGGAAAAAAAACTCCCAAAACAGTCCCTAAAAGTGTTCATCGTCAATCAGTTTAGTCCTTTTGTGACTGTGCATCAGTTAACAGTAATAAAGATGCTGACGTGTATAGTTAAGTGTCATGGTGACTGACTTACGTGAATTTGTATCTGACGTAGACACTTTAGGGACTAAAATGAAATGATTTTCTCTCCCGTTCTCTTTTTCCTTAATACAATTAGAAAAAAATCATAGTTTATTTATATATTAATTATTCATAATTATTAATATTAAATAGTTTATTAATATTTAAATATAAAATTATTTACTGATATGCTTTTAAAAAAATTATCTTTTAATGTTTTACATATAAAAATTAAAAAGTTTAATAAATAATTTTAATTAAAAAATATAATCACATTTAATTAAATTTTTTCTTTTTATTGAATATTATATATTTTAATTTTTAAAGCATTATATGAAGTTTGAATGCTAACAGATAAAAAGTTAAAATTAATATACCATCAATTATGCTATTCGGGATCCCGCATCTGTACCACTATTTTTCTTTTGGATTAGTTTTAATAATTTTTCATATATTAATTATTCACAATTATTAATGCTAAATTATTGACTATCTTTTAACTATATACTCCTTAATTTTATAAATAATTATATTTCAAAATATAACGTTAAAATTAGAATGTTTAAAGCATTATGTAATTCTTGAACATTATTCAATTTATATCTCTGTTTTTCTCTATTATTTTTCTTCTATGTTAATTTCTATATAATCTATTTAATAAACTTTTATATATTAATTATTCACAAATATTAATTTATTAAAGAATTATTTACTCTATAAATATAAACATTTTACTCTACATTATTTTTTCTTAAAATATTTGTCTTTTAAAGCTTTACATAAAAAATATAAAGTTTATTAAATACTTTCAATAATAAAAAAATAAAATGACATTTAAGTTAAATTTTAGTTTATCGTCAATATTTTAGAGTTTGAAACATTGTTAATTTTTTAAAATAAAAAAAATTATCCAAGATAATAATTATTTTTAAAAAAATAAATAAAGTACGTAACTTTATTTAATATCTTAAAGTCTATTTGTTTGATTTAATATCTAATATGATATCAACTTAAAATAATGAATTAACATTAGTTAGTTTTTTATTTTGTAAAACTTTTTTGAAGGGATATTTTTGTGAGAATTAACATAAATATAGTTGGTTAAAATTTATAAAGAAGAATATTTGATTGAAAAATAAAGTTATTTTGCTAATAGTACGAGGATTCTTGATTATTGAAAAATATTGGCTGTATATATAACCTTAAAATATTACCCTTCAATTATTATAATATGTATACCCTGTGTACAGAGAGAAAGAAAAAAAAAATTCAGTACGTAGCATGTTTATTTCATTTGTTTCTTCCTCAATTTCGTAGGACATATCTATATTTTTTATATGAGGAGTGTTATCAACATACTCTCTAACACACTTCATGTGATTTGTTAAAATTTACATGGGCCCCACCAAATTATGTGGGTCCTACTCTCAGTGTGGTGGGACACATGTGATTTTTAACCAATCATATGAAGTGTGTTGAAAAAAGTGTGCTAAAAAGTGTACCACTTTTCTTTTTTTATTGGTGTGAATTCCTTAACCTTGTGTTTGGACGGATAAATTTAATTGAGTAATGTATTTTAAGTGAGGATTTAAAATGACTTAACTTAAATTTCCTTATTTGGATATTAAATATAAATAATTTTAAGGAATGGACAATTAAGTCATCATCACACATAACATCCTTACGAGGAGTGAAGGGATGAAGCTACACTAACATTAGTTACACCATGAGTTAAATAACTTTTTTTTATTAATAATTGAATTTTAAAATTCACTATTTGATTGAAAGTTGATATCATGTAAATCATATTTTAAAAATTTCACATTGATCTAAAATTATTTAATAAATCATTGTGATATGTTATAATTATAACATCGTATATATACTTAGGCCCCGTTTGATGAACATGATATGATACGATAGGATAAGATAGGCGAGTTGGATACAAATAGGATAAGAAGGCGGATAACATTATTTTATCTTATAATATTTGAAATGGACAAATGATGATAGGATGAGATATAAAAAATATTGATATGACAAAATTTCCCTTATTACAAAATTAAATTAAATTTATTTTAATTCTTTACTTTTCAATAAACATACTTGAACGAAAAATTATTTATTTATGAAAAAATATTAAATTTAATAAAAATAATAAAATTATTAAAAATAATATCAAAATTATCATAAAGAGATGTGGGGAGAAAGAGATGGGGGAGAGGGGAGTGGAGAGAGAGGGGGAGAGAAGGAGTGGAGAGAGGACAAAGAGAGGGGGAGGGGAGTGGAGAGAGGAGCGAGAGAGGGGAGAAAGATAGGGAGTGGAGAGAGGGGGGGAGAGGAGAGGAGAGAGAGAGAAAAGAGGGGGGAGAGAGAATGAGAGGACAAATTAGGAAGATTTTTATTATCCTATCATATCACTTTCTAACCCGGATCCCCTCTTAGGATAAAAATTACACTAGGAGAAAATGATATGATAAGCTCCATGATAGAGTTATCATATCCTACTATAGTGCAACAAACACATGATAAATCATATGATAAGATAAAGTTATCATATTTTGTCTCTTATCATGTCCACTAAACATACCCTTAAAATATATGAAAATAAGAAACATTTAATTATTAATTTAATAAGTAGTATTAAAATTTTATAGGATTCAATGAATAATTATAATTCGATGATTATATATAAATATATTGCTAAAACTTGTTAGCAAAGTTTAATTTTCTAAAAATAGATTGATTATGAAACATGTGAAAATATTAATTTATAATCTATTAATTTTACCGTAAATAAATAAGTGATGATTAAATATAATTTATATTAAATATTAACTCGGATAACACTAAGAGTGTGTTTGGTAAAACTAATTGAAAAGCTAGCTGAAAGCTGAAAAAACTCGCTGAAAGCTTAAAGTTAGCTGAAAGCTCAAAAGCTATTGAATGTGTTTGGAAAAACTAGTTGAAAATGGTAAAATGACATTTAAGGACAACATTAATTATTAAATAATGATAAGTGGAGGTGATTGAGGGCTAAACTTGTAATTAATTTTCAGCTAGTAGCTAAAAATTGGAGCTTTTTTTAAAAAAACTACATGGGGTAGCTTTTTAAGAGAAGTTTATAACTACCCAAAAAATTATCTTCCCAAACATGACTGAAATAATTTCAGCTACTATTTTTAACTTTTAATTAGCTGAAATGGCGAGCCAAATACTCTGGAAATACACATTTCCTCTCGATCAGTTTGGCCAGTACTCAGCCACCTTATCTGACCCTTTGCACTTTTCTTTATTCCCACAAGTCCCACTTGCCTAGGATTTTTTTTTTCCCTGGCCACTTTTCTAGGATTTGAAAATGCTGAAGAAACTTTTTGGGCTTGCAGTTGCCAAATATTGTAGAGCTTTCAATAATATATACCTAGATTCAATTTTGTTGTCTTATTTATTCTTAAGAATAAACGAGTCATCAAAAACATATGAGCTAAGATTCAAATCAAGATTATTAATTTTTTAGTGATAAAACATTTTATTAAAAACTGAGAAATATTTAAAATGATGGTATAAAATAAATAAAGAAAAGAATAATAAATTAAAAAAATATTTAAATTGCATGCTAACACTATATATATAAAGTTATAAACTAGAAATGATTATCTTAATTCAATATTTATATTTGGTTTAATTTTTAATATATTATATATATAATTAGCATGGTGCCCGTTCATTCGCATGGATGATGTTGGGTTGCAGGTGATATTTGTTTTTTCATATATTATTAAATTTTTATAAAAGTAACTTATGGTATAATCATATATATCAATTAGTAAAATGTAAAGAACACACTTTTATCGTGTTTATGGAAAATGGTCACCAATACATTATTAATATAATTATAAATTTAAAATATATTGAGATTTAAGATCCAATAGCCCAAACACTTTAACCTTGTGTTTGGATAGTGAAATTTAAAATTACTAGAATTCATGTGTTAAAATAGTAGAAGAAAGAATTCCAAATGATAAATAGTAGAATTTTTTATGACAAATAGGAGAATTTCAAATGACCAATATTGAGAAAGAATTTCAACATTTCTCTTTTATGTTTAAACTTTTTAGATTGTCATTGTCAATTTCTCTCATTTTAACAATTTACTCAACATTGTCTATTATAATTTTGAGAATTCTAAAATTCTCCATCCAAACACAAGGTAAATCTATATAAAGAGTATGGAAAAAAAACACTTGTTAGGAGAGTCAACCCCATCACGAAAAGAGCAGGATTGCCTCACGTGTAGCTTGTGCTTCATAAAAAAATCACTCTAAACCTACAATTGAAAAATTGACTTAACTTTAAATATAATCTACTAAATATATAATAAATCAATAAACAAAATAATAATTTTATTTAAGTAAATGAAAATAATATAAGTAAAAATTTAAATTCTAAGTTAAAAATATGTTCATGAAAAAATGAAACAAATATATGATAAATATAATTATAAATTTAAATTATATTGATATTTGATATCTCATAACTCAGTCATTTAAGACCTATATAGAGTGTATAGGAAAAAATATTTGTTGGGAGAGTTAGTCTTGTTAGAACCACAGGAAACACTAGAAGGGGGGTTGAATAGTGTTTTAAACTTTTTGATAGTTTTTGGAAATCTTTAATTTAAAACATGAATATGGGCACCGTTAAAAATAAGTCTTAAGATCAGAGATAGTTGAAACATGTGGAAGATAAGAAAAACAATGTTTCTTCTAAAGCTTAAGATTGTTTTAAACAGAGGCTTCTCAAAGTATCTTCTGAAGATTAATACAAAGAGTATTTTCAGCACAGTTTCTGAAATACTTCAGATGACTAGAGGTTGTCTGAAGTCTGTTCCTGATTTTTGAACTGATCTCTTTCAGACTCACTTCTGAGAATTTATTTCAGAAGTTCTTCAAGGAACATTCTTTGTAAAGCTTCAAATGATATAAGAGATATCTCATGTTTTGTTCATATGAAAGATCATTTTATTGAAATAGTTGTGTTAAGTTTATTATAGAAAATACTTTTCAAATTCCAACTTAAATATGAAAACTGGAAATAAAGAGATTAGACAAAAAGGACTTAGGCATAGAGATTTCAGACAGGCTTTTAAGTTGCTGTCTGAAGTTTTCAGACGACTTGTAAAAACTAATTTTAAAAGATGTTTTGTGTCTTTATAAAGTATCAGATTAATTATTCTGACCCCTTGATTAGTATAAAAAGAATTGATAAGAGATAAGGGTAAGAAAACTTAGTCAAGAAATTTATCCTGGTTCACCCACAAACCCGTGAGCTACATCCAGTCCCAGAGGCAAACCACCACTGGATTTTCCACTATCTGAAAATGAGTACAGTCTCTCCAGACACCACGAGTACCGTCTCTCCAAACATCACGAGTACAGTCTCTCCAGACATCACGAGTACAGTCTCTCCAGACATCCCGAGTACAGTCTCTCCAGACATCACGAGTACAGTCTCTCCAGACATCACGAGTACAGTCTCTCCAGACAACACGAGTACAGTCTCTCCAGAAATCACGAGTACAGTCTCTCCAGACATCACGAGTACAGTCTCTCCAGACAAGTATTCTTTTCTGTCAAGCCTCTTCAGGCTCTACCTCAAGTATTCTTTTCTATCAAGCCTCTTCAGGCTCTACCACAAGTATTCTTTCTTCCACCAAGCTTCTCCAGGCTCTCAGACACATAAAGTGTTGAGTAGTTTCACTACTCAATCCAAGTTAGATGTTCTCCAGAACCTCTAAACTTAGATTCTACTTGTACATAGAGATTACTGAGTACTACTCAGGATACAATGGATAAATCTAAGTACAAGGGTAAGACAGTGATACAAGTATATAAGTTTAAGTACAATCCCTGTCTCTGATATGAGGAATAACATCCTCTGAGAATTGGCTCGGTAGATACTTGACTTTAAGCTCCAGCCTTGTTCTCCAGCCATTGGTTTCCATGGGTTACATTCTCACCCGTATCATTGGAAAAACCAAGGCATACTTGCAGCTTCAAACCATTCTTGGTTCATATGAGATTAAGCACAGCCTGGTAGGTTGTTCAACTGAACAACTGCTATTTTGACTAGCATAGTTGATTCAAGTAAGTATGGTCAACACCGATAGGATTTTTCTGATGCATCTTGATCAACTGATTGAACCAAGTGAATGAGTTCAACCTCTTCAAATTCTTCCTTGAGGCTATTTATATGTTCTGTTGGAATATAGCCGTTTGAAGATGATTCATAATACCGTTGAGATGTTGATGATGTGGCTCATATAGCCGTTATGTAATAGTGTCTCAAACGGTTGCTTCTTCTTAAGCAAATAAGTGTTCAGACAGTCTTGTTCTGACACTTCTGTAGATGAGATCTTTAGAGAGATTTTCTTGATATTATTTTGCATGTTCTCTCTCTTGATATCCTTTTACTTTTCTTCAGCTGACTTCTAATTTTCTCTGCTTTTCTTAGGAGTGTATATGAGGAGGTATCCGTTGGATTTGTCCTCTTGCTTATTTTGTATATGCTCCTTTTCTGTTTGCTTCCTGACACCATTTCTCCTTTCTTCTTTGAGTGAGGTGTCTTTTTCAATGGCTGTTTCTTGCAGATGATAAAATATGTTTGAATTAAAATATTTATTCAAACATTTCTCTTTGTTGCTTCTGCTTAGTCTCCTGAGCTTTTCTTATGCTTTCTTTTGGATTGGTGATGATGATATTTCCGTTGTGATACCACCCTTTAGAGAAAGCATTGAATGCTATTCAATCCATCGTGAGACACGCTTCTGGGTGTCTTCACAATTCTGACAGAGTACAACATTGGTGCTGCTATAAAGCTGCCATCGTTGTTGCTGCAATTTCTGCGTTGCAGAGATTTCCTCAGTGGTGTATGAAATTCAAAATCACCAGGAAAGGTCTCTGTGTTCCTTGCCATAAACATGTTTGAAGAGGTACGTGTAGCAGAGGTTCAGAAAAGTCTTCACAAACTTCAGCAGAGGGTGTCACGTCATAAGTGAGACTTCAGACAGCACTGATACTTCAGACGGGTTGAACTACTTCAGACAGCTTCAACTCTTCAGACGAGTTCTGCTTCTTCAGACATCTTCGTTGCTTCAGACAGCTTCTTTGCTTCGGAAAGCTTCCTTGCTTCAGACAGCTTCTTTTCTTCAGACTGCTTTATGTTGTCTTCATATGGTCTTCACGTCTTCAGACAGTTTGCGCACTTCAGACGAGTTGCATTCTTCAGACAGCTTCTTTATAATTGATCCTGCATTTGTTCTTCTGATCCTAATCTTCTGATTCTGATTACTATTTCATCCTGAAACACAATCAACAAACCAATACCTTTCTCAGTAGAATCTGTTTATATAATCTTATTTGTTAATCATTAAAACTAAAGGATATTAAGTCTTTGAGTCAAGTTTGAATGCTCAAACTGATTAATAGACTTCACAAGTCTCACGATTACTTGGATGTTCACGAAAGAAACAGAACTGCCTCCCATGAAAAATACCTGTAGTTCTTAAAAATTCATTTTACTATAGTAAGAATAGAAAATTAAAAAAAGGAAAAAAAATATGACATGTATACTAGGTGAACAGTTTTAGTACAAAGTAAATAAAATAAATAAGATATATAATAGGTGAAAATATTAATGAATAAAAATAGAGAGATGAATGGTATATTACGAAAAAAAACACATTTAATTTAATATAAATGAATACATTTATTGTATTTCTTAATCTGTGTTTTTATGTAATGATTAGATAATGAGAGAAACTATTTTAATATAATAATCATAAAAAATGAAAGTGTGGTAAAAGAGAAGAAAACATCAGGGACAAAACTACCTCTGTAGAGAATACTTGTGGTTCATAAAAAAATCACTTTACTACATTGAGAATAGAAAAACTAAAAAAATGCTTGTAAGAAAATATGACACTTGTATTGGGGATTTTTTTTTAATATAGAGTAAATAGATAAATGAAATAAATAAAAGAGATAATAAGTGAATACATTAATGAATAAAATGGAAAGATAAATGATATATTAAACAAAAATTAATGTAAATTAGCACATTTTTTGTATTTCTTAATCTGGGTTTTTATGTAATGAAACAAATTAATAGAAATAGATAATGAGAGAAAATGTTTTAATAATAATGGTGATGATGAAAGTGTGATAAAAAAGAAAACGTCAGGAGAATAATTGTCTCCCGTGGAGGATACCTATTGTTAATAACAAAATCACTTTAATTTACCAAAGTGAGAAAAAAACAAAAACTAAAAATAGAGTGAGAAATCATGATTTGTGTAATGAAAAAATAGAGTAAATAAAAGTAAATAGATAAATAAACTGGACAAGAGAGATAATAAGTTAAAACATTAATCAATAAAATAAAAAGATAAATAATTTAATGAAAAAATTCATTAAATTTAATGTAAATCAACACATTTATTATATTTCTTAACACGTGCTTTTATGTAATTAAATAAATAAACTGGAACAAAGTGTGACAACTAGAGAAAGTGTTTTAATAGTAATATAATAATAATGAAATAAATAAAATGAAAATGTGATAAAAATAAAAAAAATTAGGAGCATGATTGTCTCCCGTAAATGATATATGTGGTTAATAAAAAAAATACTTTACCAAAATGTGAATAAAAACGCTAAGAAAATGCAAATGAAAAAACGTGAGACGTGTACGGGGATCGATTTCAATATAGGGTAAAAATTATGCTATGTTTTTTATTCCAAATATCATTTTTAATATAAATTTTTATTCTTATCATTATGATTTTAATTAATTTCATTATATCTCATTATCAAATAATATTATTAATTATATTTCAAAATCATTATAAAATATCATCAAATAATAATGTGTATTAAATTTTAAAATTTCTATTTTTTAATTTTAAAGATATTAATTTATTATAAATTTAATTATATAAAATATATATTTATCCGCGTATTACGCGGGTTAATATACTAATATATAGAATAAATAAGAGATATAATAAGTTAAAACATTAATAAATAAAATAGAGATATAACTAATA
The DNA here is from genome assembly GCA_026901365.1 of Sesbania bispinosa. NCBI lineage: Eukaryota > Viridiplantae > Streptophyta > Magnoliopsida > Fabales > Fabaceae > Sesbania > Sesbania bispinosa. The sequence goes on from QLOH01001010.1 coordinate 86,923, forward strand.
TATTAAAAAAATATATTAAATTCATGTTGTCAATCAACACACTTATTGTGTTTCTTAATATATGTTTTTATGTAATAAAACAAATAAACATAAACAAATAATGATATAAATCATTTTAATATAATAATAGTAGTAGTAGAAAATGAAAGTGTGATAAAAAAGAGAAACAAAAAAGAAAACGACATGAGTAGAATTATCTCACGTGAATGATGCATTTAGTTTAAAAAATATTTTACTATTGTGAGAATAAAATAACTAAAAAGGTACAAGTGATAAAATGTGACATGTGTACTAGGACAACAATTTTGATATAGAGTAAATAGATAAATAAAATAGATAAGAGAAATAATAAGTAATTCTGATAATAAATAAAATAAAGAGATAAATGATATATTGAAAAAATACATTAGATTTAATGTAAATCATCATTTTTTTGTATTAATAAACTAGTGTTTTTATATAATAAAATAGATTGAAACAACCAATAAGATAAAATGTTTTAATATAATAACAAAAAGAGAAAGGAAAAGAAAGTGTAATAAAAAATAAAAATAGAAAAGAAAAGAAAATGGCAAGAGCATGTCTTCATCCCTGGAGGATATATATGATTCACAAAAAAATATTTTATTAAATTAAAAAAAGAAATGAGAAAATGTGGCATACTTACTGTAAGAATAATTTTAATATATAGTAAACAGGTAGAAGTAAATATAATAGAAGTGAATAAATAAATAAAATAGATATGAAAGATAATATGTGAAAACATTTATGAATAAAAAAGAGAGATAAATATTTTATTGGGAAAAATACATTAAATTTAAGAGAAACTCTTTTAATATAATAATACTAATAATCATCTTCATCATAATATAATGAAAGTGTGATAAAATAGGCAGGAGTTGGACCGTCTCCCATGGAGGATACTTGTGGTTTATAAAAAATCACTCTATTGAAATGAGAATAAAAGAAGTAAATAAAAATAAAAGGCGCAAGTGAAAAAAATGTGACATGTGTATTGGGGAAACAATTTTTATGTATAGTAAATAGATAAGAGGGATAATAAATGAAAATGTTAATGAATAAAATAGAAAGATAAATAATATATTGGCCTACTATGGAAAATATATGTGGTTCATAAAAAATCATTTTACTAAAGTTAGAATAAAAATATAAATATAAATGAAGAATGCAATTGAGAAAACGTGACACGTATACTGGAGGAACAATTTTAATATGAAGTAAATAGATAAATAGAATAGACAAAATAGATAATAAATGAAAATATTAATGAATAAAATATAGAGATTAATGATATATTGAAAAAACACATTAAATTTAATGTAATTCAATGTATTTATTATATTACTTAATTTGTGTTTCTAATTTCTAAATAATGAAACGAATAAATACGAATATGAATAATGAAAAAAAAATGTTTTAATGTAATAATAAAAAATAAAAAATGTGATTAAAAAATAAACGTAAGTATGAAGTTTTTTTTTAAGAGATAGAGAGAAAATAGTGATAAAAATAATAAAGAAAGAAAAGGAAACCGAATGTGTATTAAAAAAAAAAGAAAAAAAATGAGAGTAAGACGTGTGGTAAATACGCAGTACAAAAGTAACAGATTTTATTATAATGGAGTTCCAGTATAATTAATATATATTGATCGATATTGTAAAAAAGTTTTACATTATTATTTAATAATGTGTTGTCACATTATATAATAACTTTAATAATACACGAGTTATCATACTCATTACAGGGTCGGCCTAACCCTAAAGTGGGTAAAGCCCCCAAAAAAATATTCTTGTTTTAGATCCGGAAAAAATATTTTATTTACTATTAATATTTTTTAAAAAATAAGCTAATAATTATTTAGGAAGTCATATCTTTATCTTTATATATATAAAAGTAAGGTAATGAAATGATCCTTTGATATTTAAAAGAAGGATAAAATGATAAATTCCTTTTAATAAAACTTCTAAAAATAGTAAGTCACTTTTTATATATTAAATTGTTAGCATTATTAATATCATTAATTATGTTAATGAAAAAAACACTACTACTAACTTATAAAAACAATCATGATAATAATAAAGATATATCCTCTAATTTACCTCAAAACCTATAACTTTTACTACTCTTTATTTTACTTAATTAAATAATTTAATTTATTAGATAAATTACAAATATTAGCTAATATCTGAAAAATGATTAAAAGTGACTTAAATTAATTGAGATAAAATGCATAAATCAATAAGTAGGGGCAATGATAAAAATAAATAATACCAAATATTAAATTAAGCATTTTTTAACAAATGAAAATGAAAAATGTTAGCCACATATGAATCTATTTGATGTAAAATGCTTTTAGTTAAACATGGAAAGTGACGTCGGGATAGAAAAGAGGATATTAGAGGGAATAAGACTTAAAAAATATTGAAATAAGAGTTCCATGATATGAGAGTTGATGGAGGAAATGATTGGAAATGAGAGGAGAAGTTAAAAGATGGGTTCTATGCTTATTAACGTTCATAAGAATTTACCTCAAAAACCTATAACTTTTACTAATATTTGTTTTACTTAATTAAATAATTTATTTTAATTGAGAAATTACAAATATTAATTCCTGAAAAATAATTGAAAGTAGCTTAAATTAATTGTAATAAAATGCATAAATCAAAAAATGCAGGCAATAATAAAAATAAATAATACGAAATTATTAAATTATGCAAAACTTAACAGATGAAAATAAAAATTATTAGTCTCATGTGCATCTCTTTGATTTAAAATGCTTTTAGTTAAATATGGGATGTGGTGTCAGGATAGAAAATAGGATATTGGAGGGAATAAGACTTAAGAAAAAATTGAAATTAGAGTTTCATGATAGAAGAGTTGATGGGGGGATGATTGAAAATGGGAGGAGAAGTTAAAAGATAGGTTCTATGCTTATTAACGTTCATAAGAATTTACCTCAAAAGCCTATAATTTTTACTGATCTTTGTTATTTGAGAAATTACAAATATTAATACTTGAAAAATAATTAAAAGTCGCTTAAATTAATTGTGATAAAATGCATAAATCAAAAAGTGGGGGCAATAATAAAAATAAACAATATGAAATTATTAAATTAAGCACTTTTTAACAAATCAAAATGAAGAATGTCAGTCACATGTTAATCTCTTTGATGTAAAATGGTTTTAGTTAAATATGAAAAGTGCAGTCGAGATAGAAAAGAGAATATTAGAGAGAATGAAACTTAAATTGAAGTAAGAGTTCATGATAGGAGATTTGATGGAATGGGTGATTGGAAATGAGAGAAGAAGTTAAAAGATAGATATATATATTCTATGCTTATTAATTAATGTTCATAAGAAGTTAGTTATTTTTCAATATCTAAAATGTTATATATATATATATATATATATATATAAAAGTCTTCTAAAAATATGATATTATTTAGTTATTTAATTAATTGTTGTCATTTTTATTTTAGAAATATAACATCTTTTTTAATATTTTAATTCATATTAACAGCTCATGCGTTACAAATGAATAATTTGATAGGTTTGATGATGTTTATAGTTTTAAAATTCTTAGTGCAATAAGTTATTTAAAATTTTCAAACCATAACATTAAAATTAAAGCAATATTTCTATCATGTTATTGAGAAATATAAATTTATCTTTTAGATTGTGTAGAATGGTGCATGACTTATAATCACTCAAATGAACACGTATGTTTTCAAAGGAAGAGTTATATTAAAAACAACGTTAGATAAAAAGATTTAATTTCAAGGTTTTCATTAATTTCATCAAATAAAAGCATTGTTTTTAAATTTCAACACAAACAATTTGTAATTGTTATTCTATTTACAATTACAATAAACAAAAGAATTATATATAATTTGTCTTATATTTAACTTTAATTTTGTATTTTATTCAACTCTATATTCAACAATTGTTTACTTTTTTATATTTTAATATACAATTTATTTATTAATATTATTTTATTAATTCATATATTATGTCCCGTGCAACGTACGGGTATTATACTAGTTAAATTATTAAAAGTAGCTAAGTTTTTTTTTTCTTAAAACGGCCCCATTTTATCTTAACATTTTCTCTTATCATAAATAATTATTAATAATTGATTTTATCCACTTTTAACATTGATTCATCTCATCACTTACTTTTTTATGTCTTTTTTTTTTCGGATGGTGTTATATTAATAATACATATTTTCTATTACTCCATCGGTCTCTCTCTCTCTTTTTAGTGTAGAGATTTATCCTTTAGTGAATATATATAATAAACATGTCACTTTATTTTATTAGACTCTATTGTGTCAGTATGAATATATTTATTTATTTAAATTGATACTTATATTTTAAAAAAATAATAATTCTTTTAAAATTATTCTAACAAACATATATTAATATATTGCATTAAAGGATAAAAAAGGCCTCATTATAAAATTCGCTTTAGGCCCCTATAAACATTGGGCCGGCCGTGACTCATTAAATAATGTGGTAACGGATCATTAAATCACGGTGTAAAACATATACATTAAATCCATTATAATATCCATTATATTATACTCCCTCCGGTCCTATTTATAAGACAACGTTTCAAGTTTTTTCACGGTCCTATTTATAAGGCAAAATGCACAAATCTAGAAGTATTTATTGTTTTTTCTCATATTTTGCCCTTGTTGACCATTAAATGTTTTAAGGTGACACAATTACCATGATAGTTGAGTTTAATTTTAAATAGGGGTAAAATTGTATTCTTATAGGACAATTTCTTGAAAATTAACGTATTAATTACTTTTCTTAATATGTGTTTTTTGTTTGTCTTATAGATAGGACCAAAGGGAGTAGATAATAATGAAACACGTCTTCATCCTGATGTTGGCATCTTGGGCATACAGTTGAAGTGGTAAGATGTCTTCACCGCATTAGGAACAACGAAGTAACTTATTAGAAGAATAAATCATATATAATTTGAGAACCAATTATATGATCGATGAAAAAACATTCAAGAATTACTTTTTCTGATTTTTCTTTTGTGAGGGTTAAGTTGGAGAGAGAAAAAACTCTCTTTATGATTTTGAGGATTTTTTCCTTAATAAAATGAAGGAAAATAAAATTTTTACATTAAAAAAATTAAGTGTAGGAGGTGTAGAAAATAGAGATAGAAAGAAAAAAAAATAAAATTAAAAGATAAAAAGTAAAAGATATAATAGTTAATGTGATGGACAAGAAAGAAAGTCATATAAAGAAAAAAAAACAAGTGTAGGAAGGAGTGTATTAAATTGAAATGTGAAAAAATAAATAAAAAGAATGTATTAATTTAAAAGCGTATTAATATTAATAATATATCAAAAAAGAATTGTATTAATATAAAAAATGGAAATGCATTGCTAAGGGCATGCTTGGTTTACATTTTCATTTCCTGTTTTTATTTTCTGGAATTTTACAGAGGAAAATTTGGAAATGCTAGAAATAAGAAATCGTTGTTTACTACGGGCCCTAAGGGCTTGTTTGGTTTGCATTTTCATTTCCTGTTTCCATTTTTTGTTTTCATTTCATTTTCTGTTTTCTGAAATTTTACAAAGGAAAAACTGTAAATGCTCGAAACATGAAATTTTTGTTTCCAGTTTTTTCATTGTAAAATTAAAAAAAAACAAGAAACATGAAATAAAAATAAGAAATGAAAATCCACACCAAAAATTTTATGTTTCCATCATTTTCAATTTTTCTTTTATAAAATTTTAAAAAACAGAAAATGAAATAAAAATAAGAAATAAAAACCAAACCAAACATGCCCTCGCGTTCCAACCTGCCAATATATATCACCGGTGTGGGACCTAGACAGGACAGGATAAACGAGAGACGAGACCAGATTTGGCTTTGCAAATAATAGGACCAGTTTGGATGAAACTTTTGTAGAAGTACTTTTAGGTGAAGAAAATAAAATGAATTAAAGAGGTTAAATGTATTTAACTTTTCCATAAGTTGAAATTAGTCTTTATAGCCCACCTACTCCAAAAGTTCTCTCATTTAACTTCTCCATAAGTATCTAATTTCAACTTATAGAGAAGTTAAATTCATTTGATCTCTTTGATTCATTATATTTTTATTTCCTAGAAGTTATTCTGCAGAAGTATATCCAAACAGGATCATAGTATTTTTGCTTTTGGTTTACCTAAAAAGTTGATCCGGGTAAATGCTGGCTGGCATTCACATTTACGCTTCGTTTGGATTCAAGGAAGTGAGAAGGAAGGAAGTTGTGAGTGGGAAAATAATGAGAAAATCTGAGTTTTGGTCGTTTGGATATGTCGGAAAACTGATGAAAGTAGAAAATCGTACGTGAAATAGTGCGTGTCAGTTTTCATTGCTATGATGCCGTGAAAATAAAAAGACAATGAAAAGAGGCTTAAATACCAATTATGCCCAACAATAGCAACGTCCTTGTAATAATAATAATATACATTATTTCCCTGACTTTGTTTCATTATAATAATTATAATAATAAATAATAACAATAATAATATTATTATTAAAAATAATAATGATAAAAATGATAATAAAAATAAAAAAATAATAATAATATTTTTAAGTATGGAATAAATAAGTAATTATATATTACACTCATTTTTTATTTCCTCACTTTTTTACTTAAACCAAACAACTCAAAAATCCTCCTATTCTTCTTTTATTTTTTTCTTCCTTCCTTTTGTTTCCTTCGATTTTTTATCCTCTCATTTTCCCTCCCGTGCCAAACAGAGCCATAGAATGTAGTTTTGATTTGTCTCCGTTGACGTATTGAGAAAAAAGACCAGTTGATAGGAAATTCTTTTGCAGATCCTCTCCTGTGAGGCTGTGACTTGCATATTAACCACAGCAATTCGTTGGATCTACTTCTCTTACGAACACTTGAACTGACAACCAATTCCAGTCCAGAGGACTGCTATGATTCCTTCACTTGAGCTGCTTTCCTTCCTTCCTCTCATCCTCTTTCTCATACTCAAATCTGAAGCCAACGACCAGCTAAGTTTCCTGTACCACGATTGTAACGAAATCCACGGAAATATTACCCGGGGCAGTAACTACGGAAACAACCGGGATGCAGTTTTTCAAAAGATCTATACTGATACAGAAATTGATTACGGCTTCTACAACTTCTCCTACGGCAAAGACTCTGACAAAGTTAACGCAATAGGGCTCTGTAGAGGAGATGTTAAACCAGATGTCTGCCGTAGTTGCCTGTACAAATCCGCGGTCCTTCTCTCAGAGCGGTGCTCAGCACAGAAAGAGGCAATTGGATACTATGACAATTGCACGTTACGCTATTCCAACGACTCAATATTTGGTATCATGGAAACTAAAACTTCCCAAGTTTACTGCCACCTAAATGCCTCCGCAGAAGTCGATGATCGCTTCAATCAAACCCTCCACAGCTTGCTAGATAGACTGAAAACCACCGCGGCAGACGGTGACTCCCGTCTGAAATTTGCTGAAGATAGTGCTCCAGTTCAATCAAGCAATTATAACAGTACTATATACGCTCTCCTTCAGTGCACGCCTGATTTGTCTAAGGAAGAATGTGCTCGGTGCTTGGAATCGTCTTTTGTGAACAACATGTTTTCAATACCCTGTGATGTAGAGGGAGGCATTCGGTACATAGGACCAAGTTGTTCGGTGAGATATGAGACCCACGCCTTTTTTGACCCCATACTCATTGATGCACCAGCCCCACAGCCTTCGCAAGCACTTTATCCACCCCCATCTCCCACCACCACATCTAGCCAAGGTATATTTTACTGCAATTATCTCTTCTATATGAGGTTCAGTACCAGTTTCCTACAGCTTTTTCATGGAAAAAATATTTTTGATTTGATAAAGAAAATTACTTATAATTTTAATTGACGCTTTTATAAAATCAAAAATTAGAATAACAAAAATAAGTTAACAATTAATTTGAGGAACTTCTAAAATACTTAGAAATTTTAACTAACTTTTAAAATGTAATGAAACAAATTAATTCGTAGTACTTTATTAAAAATCTCAAAAAAGAATAATCATTTTTTTACATAATTTTAAAATTATTTTTATTATAAGGTTAAAGAAACCAGCCCTTAAACACAAAACATCCAGGCTTGATTAGTTTGAGCAGCGTAATTAACTGCTTGCAATTAAAATTTCGTTTCTGACAGTTTCTTTAATAAAAATCTCTTTTATTTTTAAAAATAGATCTCTGATTAGTTTGAGCTGCGTATCGTATGTTGTACTATTATCCCTGATCAATCTCTTTTATAATTTATGAATTATTCATTTTTATTATTAATTTTAAAATTAATTCTATCAAATGGTTTTTTATACAGTAGTACTTAGATTTCTGATTTTGGCATTTCCAGGAAAGAGCAAGACATTTCGGACGGTCATTGCAGTAGTTATTCCAGTCGTTGCGGTTGCTGTATTCCTCATCGTTTTCCGCATTTATGTAGGAGCGAGAAAATCGAGGCACGACTATATGGATGGACAGGATGGTAAGTCAACTGACATCACTATACATGAGTCTTTTTATGATTTAAAAAGGATAAAATTACAACGCATAAAATCATAAAAAAATTAACATAAATTAAAAAAATTAATAAAAATTATTTATTTTAAACAATAGGATCCATTTTTTTATTGGAATAGTAAATAATAGGATTCATTGATTCAAGTTAAACTTTATAATTTTATTTAAAAACAAATGGAAGTCACAAATTATGCTTTGCACTTTTATTTTACGACTCGTGGCATATTTTTCGAAAAAATTACTCCTCAGACCAAAATTTAATCTTTTAAATTGCACTCCTATTATATTTTTATAAAAAAAATAAAACTTCAAAGTTTAATTTGTAAAGTATGACTTTCTTTTGGTAAACAATACGGAAGTAAACAAACTAGATAAGAGAAAAAATTACAAATAGTCACCCCATCCTATCCCTAGAAAAATAATCTCTCATGCATCAGTTGAGACAAAATCAGTAAAATCATCCACAGAAATTAAAAAAAAAATTGACGAGGAAATTATAATTACTATAGTTGACGAGGGATGAATGTGGGTATGAGGGAGAATACGGTAAAAAAAAAGGGACACGTGTATTCTTTTCTTCCTTACCCACCATTACACTCATTTAGAGTGTGTTTGGCAAGGCCAATAAGCTAGCTATTAGCTTATTTGACTAGCTTATAAACTAGTTTGACCAACACAAAAGTGTTTGGTAAGGTACATCAAAGTAGCTTATTTTAGGAGCTTCTAGCTTGTAAGCTATAAGCTAGTTCACCTAGCTTCTAGCTTGTAGCTTATTTAATTTTCTTCCATCACTACCCCTTATATTTTAATACATTTCCCTTATTATTCTTAATTTCTTTTTATCTATTATTATATATTTTCAATTTTAGTGACAAAACCTTCCAATCTATTTTTACCTATTATTACATATGTAATAAGTAATTTAAAAAATTACGAATTAATTAAATTGTTATTTATTTTTCACTGTTTTATGAAATTATTTTTATATTATACTATTTATTTTATTAGTTTCATTATTTATTTTAATTTTTAATTAAATATTTATCACTAAAAAGGTTTAATAATAATTTAATTATTTTTTAAAAAATATAAAATTATAATTACTTAATAATATATTTTTTTTCTAAAAAATAAATAGAATATATATAATAAAATTTATGTAATTATGTCATTTTATATTTACTAACTAGCTTATCAGCTAGTTTTACCAAACACTTCTAATTCAATAAGTTAGTTTATCAGCTCGGAGCTTATCAGCTACCAGCTAACTTATCAGCTACCAGCTAATCTATCAACTAGTTTTACCAAACACCCTTAGTTGCGTTCCCTTTCATGTCGCTTGGCGTTTTGAAAGTTTGGTCTCTCCCATCTCTCTCATTCTGTTATCGCTCGCCTTCAAAATCACTGAAGTTTGGTTTGAAGTCTCATGGCTTTTAAATTGAGCTATCAATAAATGTAATGTGAGCACACATTGTGATCTGAATTGGTATTTGTCTATTTGAGAGTGATAACCATTCTTGTTCTAACGTTAATTAGTTTTAATTTGTCTTAAAATTTTAGTTGATTATATGTATCTTTAAGTTAATAATTTTAATTTTTCTTAAAATTTAATTTGATTATATGTATCTTTAAGTTAATTACTTTTAAGCTGCACTCTTTCTGTTAATTTTTTCTTTTCTCAATATAGTTATATTTTTTAATTACATATATAAAAATACAAATTAAATTTATTTTTTAGAATATTTTAACATACTATTAACGTTTATTTTTTAAAAGAGTGATACAATATTATTTTTAATTTTTTTAAATTTTTTGGTGTGGATTCTTATTTTTTAGTTAAAAATTTAAATAATTTTTAATATATATTTTAATACATAAATGAGTTATATATATATATTATTTATAGAGTTAAATATTTTAATCTTTATTCAGGGCATTTCAGTTTTCACCAATCAAAATCCAATTTCTCTTCATTCTATTTCTCGTTTATCAAATAAGATGATAGATAATACAACTCTATTTTCACTTTATTTCACCTTTATTTCTCCCATACCAAACAAGTCAAATCTTTTCACTATTTCTTACTTATCTATTTCTCTCTTCCATAATTCTTTCCACCTTATTTCTTTCCATTCCACTAAACACACCTGAATTTCTTCTTTATTTATCAGATATTTCTTTCCACTCCACTAAAAACACGTGAATTTCTTCTTTATTTATCACATATTTCTTTCCACCCATTTTTTTTCTCTTTTTTATTTCTCTCCACGGTCTCTAAAAATAGCAACATAGTGTTTTGTGCACGTAAGCTTGCCCAAACTATAGCATTGTTCTCTTGGCTCTAACAATCGCGTGTGCAAATGAGTCACTCCCAATCCCTTATTTAAACGCTTTTCCAGCCTCTCCCTAATCTTTATTGTAGCTAGACCTAGGTCCGAACGGAAAACAGAGCTTAATCAGACCACTGGCTACTGACTAGTGAGACCAACACGTGAATGGTCCTGAAAATTCAAATTATATAAATATGTGTTATTGTACCTAAAAGAAGGTTGGTGTGTTATGAGCTATGACTCATGTCAGGTGAAGGTGAAGGTGAAGGTGAAGGTGATGATGACATTAAAGCTTCCGAGTTGTTGCAATTTGACTTTGCAACCATCAGATTTGCTACAAACAACTTCTCTGATGCAAATAAGCTTGGCCAAGGTGGATTTGGAAGTGTTTACAAGGTATAAGTATTATACCCCCATTTTATGGCATCCTGCTAATTTTCTGAGAACCGTGTCCACTGAACTTTTAATTCGTTCAGGGTAGGCTCTCGGATGGACAAGAAGTTGCTATTAAAAGGTTGTCTAACAATTCTGACCAAGGAGAAACAGAATTTAAGAACGAAGTGTTGCTAACGGGGAAGCTTCAGCACCGAAACTTAGTTAAGCTACTAGGTTTTTGTTTAGAAAGAAGAGAAAGGCTACTGATATATGAGTTTGTCTCCAACAAAAGTCTTGATTATTTCATATTTGGTAAATTACAAATTTCTTTCATGAGCTTCACCTTTGCTTATGCCTTATCTATTAATATGATGATATAAAGAGATATTTTGAACGGTTTGTTAAATTATAAAACATTATATCTTATATATGCTGGTTTGGGTATTTATGTAGATCCAATCAAGCGTGCAATTTTGGATTGGGAAGTACGCTCCAAAATTATAAGAGGCATTGCACGTGGTCTTCTTTATCTTCATGAAGATTCTCGACTACAAATTATTCACCGAGATTTAAAAACAAGTAACATTCTGTTAGATGCAGAGTTGAGCCCAAAAATATCAGATTTTGGCATGGCAAGATTGTTTGATGTCAATCAAACTCAAGGCAATACAATGACGATTGTAGGGACTTTGTAAGTATCAAAATATGCATGAACTAATGTAACGTCTTCTTCTTATATCTAATTGCACTTAATTGTTTTGACACAGTGGATATATGGCTCCTGAGTACATTAAACATGGACAATTCTCAATAAAGTCAGATGTGTTTAGTTTTGGCGTAATGATTCTAGAAATTGTGTGTGGCCGAAGAAACAGTAGTGAGATTCGTAACGGGGACAATGTAGAGGATCTACTAAGCTTTGTAAGTGTGATACCTCTTCTCTTTGTTTTAAAGTTTGGAAGTATATGGTTATGGATCACATGAGATTTTCCCCACAGTTAAAACTTTTGATTGTATTCGTAAATATTGTTTTATTTGCAGGCATGGAAAAATTGGAGTGCGGGGACGACTTTGAATATAGTAGATCCCATATTAAAAGATGGTTCTGAGAATGAGATAATGAGATGCATCCACATTGGATTGCTCTGTGTTCAAGAAGATTTGGCTGATAGACCAACAATGTCTTCAGTTTTGCTAATGCTTAACAGCAGCTCTTACCCACTCACTCAACCTTCAGAACCTCCATTTTTAATGCAACGTAAAAGATTATTATATGTGCCGTCAACATCGTCAAGCGAGCAATATTCAGAGGCCACAAGGTCAAGTGATTCAGGAAGTCAATCTGCTCTAGGATCAACAAATAAGTCTTCAATTACGGATCTATCTGCTCGCTAGATATTTGTGATAAAATTTAGTTCATGAGCGCATTGGACAGGAAGGAACTGATTCTGAAAACATGTTCTCAAACATTGAAGTTTGTCCTTATTTTGGACTAGACTTTTAAGCATTCACTCCCCTGTTTCAGATACTGCAACATAATGCTTCTCCTAGCCAATTTATTTTGTATGTGGTGTTTGTTTTCATGCTTGCTTTGTAATAAGGTTCCAACTCTTGATGTATATGTATCCTCAATTCCTCACTAAATATTTGTGATAAAATTTATTTATTTTTTGTATTCTCTATTTGAGTCGGATAGGACGCATTAACGTTGGACGAGAAGAAAATAAGAACAAGCTATTAATTATTGAGCTTGATCCTTTGGACTTAGCTTTTAAGCCCTTGCCCTCCCTGATTCAGGTTCTGCAACGTGAATGCGTGATGCTTGTCCCAGCTTTTTGCCTTATCTTATTTTGTGGTGTTTCGGTGCTTTCTTTGTAAAGGAACCATTAAAATTGTTGAGTATTCAAGACTTAAAATATAAAATTAGAGTGTTGATTGTGTCACTCTATTTTTTTTTAGTAAAGATTCTTTCCAGTTTTACTATTATGAGAGATACACACACCTCTCTCTTACCGGTAATTTTCATTAACTAAAGAAGATACCTTCTCTTATATATTTTTTACATTAACTTTATTTTTTCTCTTTCCTTTTAATCACATCTTTCATCCAATATTGGATCCAAATCTATTAAATTAATCATTTTATCTCTTTTTTCTATCACCCTACAGTGGATCCAAATCCTTTGTAGTGTTACAGCTGCCTACTGCAACATGAAATGGCTAAAATAGCTACATAGACTTACATATAGTTATACTTATTACTTATTAGGGGTGTACAAGGAGTATAACTTGTAATGATATAAAACTATCCTTATCCATAAAATTATATGGGTCTGAAGGAATTTAGACCATAAGCTTGTGCAATGTTCTTTATAAGCTCATCACGAAGGTTCTGGTGAATAGGCTTAGGCCTTTCCTGTCTGCTCTTATTGGTCCTCTTCAAAACAGTTTTGTGGCTGGGAGGAGTACTACTGATAGTGTTATTGTTGCTCAAGAGGTAATTCACTATATGCACAAGTCTAAGGCTAAGAAAGGATCTATAGCCTTTAAAATTGATTTGGAGAAGGCCTATGATAGTATTGGGTGGGATTTTTTGGAGGGTACGTTGAGGGACTTTGGGTTTCCTAACCCCATCATTATTCTTATTATGCAATTGTATCCGATCCTCTCATTTGTCGCTTCTCTGGAATGGGTCTAAGCTTGAGAGTTTTACACCTTCGAGAGGGAGATCCCATGTCTCCTTATTTATTTGTTCTGTATGGAGAAGTTGTCACTGCTTATTCAGTCTAAAGTTGATACTCAGGAGTGGCATCCCATACAAGTTTCTCATGGTGGACCTGGTATTTCGCATCTCTTGTTTGCTGACGATATCCTTCTTTTCTGTAAAGCCATTCCAAGGCAACTGAGTATAGTGGCAGACACCTTGAAGACCTTCTGTGATGCATCTGGGCTTCGCATAAACCTGGACAAGTCAAGAGCCATGTGTTCATCAGGTATTTCTGTTACCTCTATGAATAACCTTTCTTCCTTGTCTTCAATCAAGTTTGTAGCTAATCTTGGGAATTATCTGGGTTTCCCGTTGATTAGTGGTCGTGTCTCAAGGCATCATTTTAGTCAGGTTATGGATAAGATAATGAGTAGACTTAATTCTTGGAAGCTGGCTCTTCTTAATAGGGCGGGTAGACTTTGTTTGGCCAAATCTGTTTTGAATTCTATTCCAGTCTATGTAATGCAAGTGTATAAATTCCCTGCAAGTATTTGTGCACAAATTGACAGAGTAACAAGACACTTTGTTTGGTCTTCGAATATGTCCCAATCTCGGGCTTGGCATCTAGTGAATTGGGATACTGTGAATTTACCAAAGCATTCGGGGGACTTGGAGTCCGCTCAGCTGAGAGAACTAATATAGCCCTTCTTGGTAAGCTTGCCTGGAGGATGATTATCAATGCTGATTCTTTTTGGGTCAAGGTGATGAGTCACAAATATCTTCAGGGAAAGTCCATGTTCAATGTAGGTGTTAGTGCTGGTGATTCCTGTATTTGGCGGGGCATAGTTAACGTTATGCAGACTATAAAGGATGGTTTCTATTTCAAAATTGGAATAGGTGACACATCCTTTTGGTTTGATGATTGGCTTGGAACAGGTCCTTTAGTCAATTATTTGGATCCCTCGGACTTGTTGCTCACTTTAAGAGATGTCATTACTCATGATGGCTGGAATTTCTCTGCTATTGTAACACCCATACCTATGCATGTTTTAATTCAAATTGAGGAGGTTTGTCCTTCTGTGGTACCTAATACCTTGGATGTGTGGTGTTGGAGTGGTAATGGTTGTGGTGTCTATACTACTACTTCTGCTTACCAATGGTTACTTGGAGATCATGTTGATGTTGGTAACCGAGTTGATTGGAAGAGGCTTTGGAAGCTCTGTGTTCCTGAAAAGGTTAAGTTGTTTATCTGGCTTGCCCTGCGAGACTCTCTTCCAACGAATCAACTTCGGTACAAGCGCCATTTAGCTACTTCAGCTGAATGCCCAAGATGCCATAATCATGAGGAAGACATTATATACTCACTGCCTTCGTGAGTGCCGTAATGCTAAGGAAGTGTGGATCAGACTTGGCTTGTATGGAAATTCTGCATTCAATTCTGATAATGCAACCCAATGGATTCTGAGCATGATTAGGAGTCCACAATCTTCTCTTTTTTCAGTTGCTCTTTGGTGGATTTGGAAGTGGAGAAACACCTTTGTTTGTTTTTTATCAGACAATTTGGCCAGTGAATCAAGTGGTGAACTGGATTAGAATTTTGGAGTCAGATTGCAAGGTGGAGGAGAAAAGTCTACAGTTTATTATGCTTCCTAACTGGTCCAAACCTCAGGCTCCTGCGCTAAAACTTAACATTGATGGAAGTTGTTCTTCAAATGGGGTTATGGGCACTGGTGGTCTTATTAGGAATCACTTGGGAGAGTGGGTTATTGGTTTTTCTTCTTCGGAAGGTCATGGTAATGGTCACCTTGCGGAGCTTTTGGCTCTTAGACATGGTTTAGAGTTGGCTTGGACCTCGGGGTTTCGAGTTATTCTCTGTGAGTGTGATGCTTTGGATGTAGTCAATACAGTCTTGGGGCTCAATGATGTTAATCATCATCCAAATGTTGATATTGTGCTGCAGATTAGGAATATAATGGCAAGAGACTGGTCTGTCTCATTATCTCATATTAATAGAGAAGCAAATGGATCAGCTGATTGTTTAGCCATGCTGGGAGTTACTCTGAATAGTTGGTATTGTTGGCATACTGCCCCTGCTTCTGTTCGTGGCTGTTTAGCTCTTGATGCGGGTCTTAGTTGATTGTTTTCTTTGGTTTCTTTCTTTCCTGTTTTTGTTTTTTAGTTTCCCTTGTAACCAAAAAAAATAAGGGAAAACACATATAATTATCTTAAACTTATCTTTTATAAATAAATACTTTTAACTTTAATTTCATTCCCAATTAATTCCTAAATTTTAATTATGATAGGTCTTTGAGTTAACTTGGAGTTAGCTCCCGATTAATGAATAAACTAGATGTTGACCTGTACGTTGCACAGATGTGACGAAATGAGTTTGCACTTTTTTTAATTAAAATTTAATATAATAAAATTTATGCTTTGGTATTAAATTGAGTAAAAATATATTTGATAGAAAATATGAGTTTGAGATAATATAATTAAAGAAAGGATATTTATCATTTTTGCTGAATTAATAATGTTTTTAGATATTAAAAGATTTTTAATGATAAAAAAGGAATGATAATTCCATTGACCTAATAGTTTCAAAAAATTAAAAGTATTTCAATAATAAAATGAATATGAGTGGATGATCAATTGAATTATGAAAATTAGAATATTAAGAAGTTAAAAAGTCAGGAAATTAGATGGTGTCAACTAAAATAAAATCTTAATGTGGTAGAAAAAGTGCACAAATGGAAACCTTATAGCTTGTGACTCAGTTTCAATATATTAAATTTAAACACTTCGCGCTACGTGAGTTTTTTAAAATACTTTTTTAAGAATATATACATATATTAAAAATAGTTATAATACAAAAAATTATTATATCATCGTGGAATCATTTTATATATTAAGGCTTATGTGATACTCAAGCGAATAAATAAAATATGATATTATTAACAAATTCAAAAATATGATATTAAGTATATCAAATATAATTATTATTATATATATTACATTTTTATAATAAATTGAAAAAAGTTTACATGTATTTGAAATAAAAATTATATTTGTGATTTATTTCTCTTATAATTAATAAAAAATATTGTGAAGAAGTCATTGATGTTCATAAATGCACTTGAACTAGTATATTAACCCGCGTATTATGTTGATAAAAGTATATTTTTATTTAATTGAAATTAAAATTAAAATTAAAATTAAAAAATAAAAAATAGTATAATTTTAGATAATTTTTAAATTTTAATAGTATATTATATTTTACTATTAAGATCTAATTTACATTATTATTTGATAATAAGATATAACAAAAAATATTAAAATCATAAAGATAAGAATAAAGATATATATGTTGAAAAAAGATTGAAATAGAAAATAATAGGATAATATTTTGAATCTTAATAAATTTCAAATGTTAAGATTATCATTTATTAGCATTAGTTAAAGATTCAAATAAAATGAGAGAGAAAATCAACTCTTTATATAATAATTTTGAGACCCGAACTTGAAGAGTAAGACACTCATTCTATCCACTCTCGAGAAATTAATTCAAAATAAAAGAACATAATTTTTATTTTTGAATTATTCAAATGTCAATCAATCACCTTAGTCCTCATTCACTTTCATCCATTTATGTATTAAAATGACCGATTTTTAAATAAATTGACAATTTTAAAAAGAGTTTTTAGTCTACTTAGTACTTACTAATTTTTAAAAAAGTTGAGAACTTTAAAAAGTATTTCTTTAGTTTACTTTTTTTTTTGTGAGTAGAAGTACCTAAAATGGCCATACAAACAAAAGGAAAAACCAAAAAAAACTAAAAGTCTCTATGGACATAAGGCCTAGAACTATCTAAAATGAATTGTAAAACAGCAAAACGCGAGACTTCTTCAGACACTCTAAACTGGACTGAGAGATCTAGACAGAACTTAGCAAATTTATCAGCCAAAAAGTTAGCTTCTCTGTAAGTGTGGACCAAAAAAATTCCATCAAATTTATCCTTCATCCTTCTTTAGTTTACTTAATATTTTAAAAACTAAAAACATATTGAACCCATTTTATTATTAAATGAAAAATATAAATACAAATAATAGGTTGATTCTCAAATAACAAAAGCATACGTTTACTTTTTATTTAAAAGTTATTCCCTCTGGTCTTTTTTTATAAGACACCTCTAACCGAATTACACAAACCAAGAAAAATAGTTTAAGTGGTTAATTTTATTGGTTTTATAAAAAAATAATACATCATTCCATTTTTACCCATATTTAATATTATTAGTATATTATCTCACTAAATAATTGAGATTAAATTCTGCACTAAATATAGTACTAATTTCCACTGTCAATTGTATTGGAACACATACATGTATATGGAAAAGTGCAAAGGTTTAACTCTCTCCCTCTTGGTCACATATGTAACAATATTTATAATACCTCGTTAATGAACAATAGCAAAATACATTATGGAAGAATTTAATAAAGGTAAATCAGGAAAAAAAATTAAATGCTTCATAGAGATTATCAAGTGCCTTATAAAAAGGACTATCAATATCTTCTAAATGATGCCTTATAAAAAGGACCGGAGGGAGTATTTTGTTATTTTATACTACCTCATGTCCTTTTTGTAACATACTTATAATAAAAATATTTGGCTTATTTTATATACTACCTCATGTCTTTTTTTATTTAAATTTATTATTTGGTTTATTTACACTTTTAGTCCCCTTACTCTCATACTTTCGCAATTTTAGTCCCCATATTTTTTATTTGGCGAATTTAATTAGTTCCTCTACTTTCACAATTTTAACCCCCCTGCTTTTTATTTGGCGAATTTAGTCCCCCTATCTTTTCAATTGTGCAAATGTGATCCAATTATTAAGTCTTTTAACAAAAGTTGTTGATTTGAATTATCAAATAAATCAAATAGTTTCCTAATATGAACAATCATCTTTTCCTAACACGAACAATTGTTAACTCTTTTCATAGGGGGACTTAATTTGTGAGTTCAACTTTGAAAATTGATCCGGTATAATCTATCATTTACACACACATATAATATTATTTATAAAATACTATATCACTAAAATTGTATAAATATATGTTTATAAGTATATAAAATTTAAGTTAATTTGAAATTTACTTTCATCTTTTTATATTTTTATTTATTATATAATTTTTGTAATTTATATTAGAAAAATGATTTTTAATAAGGATGTATAAAAAAGTAAAAAAAAAAACAAATACAACACGATATTATTAATTAAAAGAGGATTATTCATATTAGGAACTATTTGATTTATTTGGTAATTCAAATATAGATAAGCAACTTCAGTTAAAAGAATTAATAATTGGATCATATTTGCACAATTAAAAAATAGGGTGATTAAATTCGCCAAATAAAAAACAGGGGGACTAAAATTGCGAAAGTATATGAAAGTATGAGGATTAAATTCGTCAAATAAAAAGTTGGGGGACTAAAATTGCAAAAGTATGAAAGTAAAGGGACCAAAAATGTAAAAAATTTCAAATTTTATTTAATTTAAATATAATTTCTTTTTTGTATAATAAATTTTTAAGTAAAAGGGTAATCCATAAGTAAATATGAATTCAACCGATCAGAACATATCTTTTCCATATATAGACTTGAAAAAATATATTTTATCTTAATATGAATATTTAAATAATTTTACTTGAATTATTAAATAGTATATAACACGAGCTTATATATAGTAATTTATAATTTTTAAAGTGCCTGTTGTAAAAATACAATGCCAGTAATTTATTTTTTATTTTTATTTTTGTGTATGTTTATTCCATTTATGAAATTAGTTTTAAAGTTTACCAATTATCTTCACATACAAGATTATGAGGATATTATTGATTAATATTATTAATTTATTATTTATGTAATATTGAGTAGAATTGAAAGGATAATAAATATAAAGTAGTGAAAATATAAATTGGCCGTTTTAAAATATTAATAAGTTGAAAAGACAATAAAATTGTGTACATTTTTAGTATGAATTTGATGAGTTTTACTATAGAATTAAGATATTTGATATTTAAATTATTTGTATTATATACTTTAAGTTTTATTTAATATATTCTCATAAAAATAAAATAAAAATAATTTTGATTTAATTTAAATTTCTTTAAATTATATTAGATTTAATAGGATTTAAACTTAGAACTAAAATAATTAAATTAAATAATAAAATAAAAAACCAAAGGAATTGGATCCAATAATTTTTTTCTTTAAAATGATACAATTTACGGCTGTCAATTCGAGCTACCCGGCCCGACCCGGCTTGATGCGGGTAGCGGGCTTTTTTTGGCTGGACGAAAAAAGTCTAGAAGTTATTCAGACTTCTAAAATAGGTGCCAAAGCCCTAAATTTTTGCGGGGAAGCCGTTTTTTTATGGGTCTTGCAGGCTACCTCGACCATTTTGCGGGTAGCGGGTTTTATCGGGATGGGTTAAAAAACCTGAGAGTTCTTCGGGCTTCTAAAAGAAGTGTTCGAGCCCTACATTTTTGTGGGTTTTTGTGCGTCGCCTCGGTCGGGCTAACTCATTTTGCCAGCTCTACAATTTAATCCATCCATCCATTAACACACCTAAATCTTACCATGGGTACCAACCCATACCTTTAAAGTAGGGGTGTTTATCTGATGGGCTCAAAGAGTATTTACAGAGATATTTACATTTAAGTCATCACAAAGAAACAAACGATGATTCGAACCTGCAACCTGTCAGATACGAGATCCTGTTTTACTCCACTCGACCAACTACTTTTTGATAGTTTAAAAAACATTAAAGTTAATAAATACATATAAGGAAAATAATAATAAATGCTTCATTGAAATTGTAAAGTGCTTCATAATAAGGATTACAATAATTTATAACAAGTGCTTTATAAAAAGAACCGAAGGGAGTATATGAAAATCATAGATTTTTATAATAATGGTAAACATTTTTTTTGGAATTTACATTTATCAATATAAATACAAAGTTATATAAAAAGGAGGACATGAGACATGAAATTTAAAATTAGTTTAAAATTGATATATTTATAGAGATATTAAAATAATATTAGATAATAAAATCATCAAAAGTATATTAATATAATAGAATAGATAATTTCATAAATATATACTTATATAAATATAAATATATACTTATATAAATATAAATATATGATTATTTTATAAATAAAACAATATATATGTATATATAAATTCAATTTAGACTGGATTGAAATGGTTTTCAACATAGGATCCAAAAACTAATTCAGTCAAATAAAAAAAATCAATTTTCATGGTTTTCGATTTATTTTATTTTCAATTTTTAGTTTTTTTATTAATTTTTACTGTTTATATAGGATTGGATATGAACAGTATATTTTAATAGTTAACACTATATATCTTCCGTTAGTGTACCCCTAAAAACAATAAAAGGCAAGGTGCTCGTAAATTCATATCCGTCAAAAGATTTGGGTAGGTCAGTTTAATTCTTTAAAATATTAATCTTATCTTAAAAGATGAAAATTTTAATTTATTTAATTCTAAAATGTTGATCAATAATATTTTCATTTTTTAAGAATAAAAATAGTAAATATTATTATTTAGAAACTAAATTTGTTTTCCAAATAATGGCATTTAATTTGATTCAAAGCAATGCAGTAGCTTCTGTTGTCTCATGTATGTCATACATATTCATTCTACGGTCAAACAACAGCAGCGCAGATGTAAAGTGTATTGTCTGCTTACCCTTATTTTTGTTTGTTCTGAGTGTTAGTTAAAATTAGCTGAAATTAAAAAGTGAGAATAAAGTTAAAAAGTTAATTAAAAGTTAATTATTTTTTAAAAGTATTTGATAAAATTAGATAAAAATGGTAAAATTACATATAAAAATATCATTAATTATTAAATAATAAAGAGTGAGGTTATTGAGGGATAAACTTATAATAAATTCTCAGTTATTAAAAATAGAGCTTTTTTAAAAAAGTTATCTCAAGTAGCTTCTCAAGAAAAGCTAGTAGTTACCTTAGGGGCCGTTCGGGGTGATTGCGAGTTTTCAGTTTTTAGTTTTTAAAAATTTTCAATCAAGTTTTTACAACTCAAAACTAAAAATTAGAAACTTGTTTTTGTGTTTTTCAAAACAAACATTTTGAAAACCACAAAAAGTGGTTTTCAGTTTTTGGTTTTGAGTTGTAAAAACTCGATTGAAAATTTTTAAAAACCAAAAACTGAAAACTCGCCACCACCCCGAACGGCCCATTAGAAAACTAACTTATTAAACATTGATGAAATAGTTTCAACTACTAATATCATCTTTCATCTAGTTGAAATGTCTTATCAAACACTATCTTAATGTGTAAAATTATTTTAGGGGTAAAATAATTTTTTTCGTTCCTTTAAAATGTTTGAGTTTTAAATTTGATTTTCGTCTTTATAATTTTTGTATCTATTCTTATAAAATATTTAAGCTATTATTTTAGTCTCTAGTGTTAACTCAACTGTTAACTGTGGATGTGTCGAATACCTATTTTAATTAGCAATCCTATATGAAATGTCCTAACATATATTTACAACAGTACGAGTGTGACACCCTTCTACCCCAAACTCTTATAAGTTTAATAAATTGAAGTGTAAAAAAGGTAACGTCCCACAATGGGTAAAAGGTTCACATAACTCTCTTATTAAAAACCTCATTAGTTCAAAAACAAATTAATTAAAATAAAACGAAACTCAAATGTATTAAATATTCATGCAGCGGAATCTCCAAAAATATAAAAGTAACTAAACATCCTACTTGCTATGCAAGGAATCCAAAACGGTTTACAAAAACTTTTCTAACTAGAAACCTAAAAAAAGAACCCCCAAAATTATACCCTGATGTCACATATACCAAAGCACACTCCCTTTAATCAAAACTCGACACCGGTCGTGTCATCATCAATACCTGTAAAAATATCCACAGTATAACGGTGAGGAAAAGAATATCACTCATACATACACATAGGAGGCTACCCTATCCTCACCCACATATAACAACATCATCGTCAATCATACCACATACCCAAACATCAAATAATCCATCAAATAATAACCATCTATAAATCAGCATATAAGTCTCATACCATCATTCACCAATGGAATCACATACTCTATTTTCACACATAATACTCAATCATCATTAATACTCATAACATCATTATTTACTCAGTTTCATCATCAAATATATCACATATATACATCCATCATGCATACATCCAAACTCATCATCATAATATAACTCAATTCATCATTAAATATAAATCATCATCACATGCACCAAAACTCATCAACAACATTATATAACTCAATACCATCATCGAGTATAACACATCATCATATGCATCCAAACTTGTCACCAACACTATATAACTCAATACCATCATCGAGTATAACACATTATCATATACACCAAAACTCATCACCAACATTATATAACTCAATACCATCATCGAGTATAACACATTATCATATGCATCCAAACTTATCACCTCACCTACCCAAAGATCATGACTTGTAACTCCGCATAATGGGTGCACCTCGTCAATCACTCTAGTTAGTACCAAGATAGTCTACCGGTGTCACCACACACCATCCGATAGGTTGTACCCCCTCTATGGGCCCGCACAACGACATTCGACCCTAGGTTGCACCCCTCTATGGGCCCGTGCATCGAACGCCCCATCTTGATCCCTTGAGTGTTACCCCTTCTATGGGCCCGCACAACTCAGTTCACCTCCCGAATTGTACCCCCTCTATGGGCCCGCACAATTCAGGTCTCATCACATATGCTCAAGGCATCTCTCCTAAGTTGTACCCCCTCTATGGTCCCGCACAACTTAGGTAACATCATCATTAAATATTTTGCATATTCACCAACCATATGCATGCCAAGATAGCATCAATTACATTGCATATTCACCAACCATATGCATACCAAAATAACATCCATACATTGCTAATCACCAACTATATGCATGTCAAGATAACATCAATTATATTGCATAAGCACCAATCATTATGCACACCAAATATCATCAATATATTGCATAAGCACCAATCATTATGCACACCAAACAACATCAATTATATTGCATAAGCACCAATCATTATGCACACCAAACAACATCAATTATATTGCATAAGCACTAATCATCATGCACACCAAATATTATCAATTATATTGCATAAGCACCAATCATTATGCATACCAAATATCATCAAGCATTATCACACACCATCAATACCATTAAACAATCAGGATCTCAAAATCCACTCTGGTAATCGATTACCAACTTCTAGTAACCGATTACCAGCAAACAAGGTCTCTGGTAATCGATTACAACCACCTTGTAATCGATTACCTGCAACCAAACACTCTGGTAATCGATTACAGCCTCCCTGTAATCGATTACCTGCAAACAAACTCTCTGGTAATCTATTACCACAATCCTGTAATCGAATACCAGCGAACAAACAACACTTTTGGACTACCCAGAACACACTGGTAATCGATTACCACTCCTGGTAATCGATTACCCGCGACACATATCGCAGATTTCACAATTTCTAACACTTCTACATCACTCTATTCAACCTCTATTCAATCCTTTTCGATCAAACACCATTCATAATCATTAATATTCATCAAACTCATCTAAATCATCAATCTTTAACAGTTTTACATGGTTTTCCCATCAAAACCCCAAATCATTAAACCCTCATTAATCCATTTTCACTATTATCTTTATTCTCATTCAATCCAATCAAAATTCACAAGGATTCACAGAATTAATCATCAACCAACATGTTTTCATCATACAATACTCAATATATATATATATATATATATATATCAATTCCGAATTTAGAGTCTTAGAGGGTCTTATGGTTGCCCTCACTACCCAAGCACCCCTACATGCATATACAAGCAGCACCCTCTCCCCCACCGTACCTTGAAGTGAAGATCGAACAACAAGGAAGACTCTTTCTTGATTCTTGATGATCACTCTGCAGCAACCTCCTCTTGAGACTTGGTTTCTCCCCTCCTTAGTGTTTCGCTCTCTGACGATTTGACGAATAAGGATTAGGGTGAACTGATAACCCCTCCTTACTAAAATGCCTATTTGGGTTTGG
Source organism: Sesbania bispinosa (assembly GCA_026901365.1). Lineage (NCBI taxonomy): Eukaryota > Viridiplantae > Streptophyta > Magnoliopsida > Fabales > Fabaceae > Sesbania > Sesbania bispinosa. Next base: position 112,127 of record QLOH01001010.1, read on the forward strand.
GTCCATCCTCAACCCCCTTATCTTTTTTTTTTAAATTGAAGTAGCTTTATGGATAAAACTAATAATAATATTAATCCTATTATTTATTCATCTATTTAATTAATTATATCCTTTACTTATTTATTTAATTTAATTAATTTTTTACTTAATAAAATTTAGGATGTTACAACGAGCTCGTTTACTTTGAGCAAACATTTTCTGTTTTCATTTTTTGTTTTTTGGTTTTAATTATTAAACTATTTTTAGTTTTGATAATAAAAACATTATTCTGTTTTATGTTTCAAAATTTTGTACAGGAAACCGTGAAAACAACATTGTTTTAGTTTCTGTTTCTTGTGCAAAACTTTGAAAATAGGAAATGAAATGAAAAAACAGACTAACTTTTTTTATAATTAAAACTAAAAAAGAGGAAATAAAAACAGAAAATATTGTCTCAAAGTAAACTCATTCAAAGAGTCAAATTCCATGTCCAGATTGAACTAAATTCTTTGTACATTTCCTATTTCTTATATCTCACATAAGGAAGCTAATATTGCTACATAATATATTAAGGGAATGCACATAGGATTGATGAAAATAAAAACTCGAGTGTTTCATAAGGACAAAAAAGTTATTTTTACCTTATTTTATTTTGTGTTTTAAGGTGTCACGGTTTTTGTTTGAAAAAAAATATTTATGGGTTCCAAAAAATTTAACTGTTTGGTTTATGAAAACATTTCCTATTTTCATTTTCTAAAAATGATGTCCATTTTCAAGTTTGAGAATTTAAAAATGTGTTTGTTGTGTTGTTTTCATGTTTTAACAACCACTCAAACCACGATAGTCCAACAGCATGAATCCAGCTACACCAAGGTTATACTTCATCCCATTATTCATATACCCATTGCTTCCTTATACTCTTCATGGCGTCACAACTTCCATCCTCAACCCGGAGAACTTGTTGGTTGTGTTTCTTGACGGAGTTCCATTGTGCCCCTTTTTCCGTCACCATCATGGGAGGTAAGATCGGGTCATGCATGGCGAACAGAAGCGACAAAGAGGGAGGGTGGATGGCTCACAAGGACGGAGGCGATGTGAACGTCGATCTTGACAGCACATGAGGTGGAGACGTCACTAGCAGGAACTGATTTTGACCGGTACAGGTTTTTAGCTAGACAGTATGGGTGGTACGATTACGATGATATCGGCGCATCGCCACCGAAGCATCGATGGTCGTCCTCCTTGGCCAGCTCTGAACCTGTGCGCGCACACCACCTCTGCCCCCTGCAAGCCACTGTGTCGCTCTTCATGTTGTTGCAAGGCGCGATGCGCCACCATCCCCTCCGCTCTCTGTCATTGGCCATTGTGCCCCCACCGTTACACAACCACCACACACAAAAAAAAAAAGATGAAGAAAAAGAAAAAAAGCAAAAAAAAAAGTGTGGTCATATGGAGGAACGAGAAAAAAAGTCAGTGTGGTTAAAAATGTTGGAAATGACTTTTTCACGTTTTTAAAATTTCCAAAATGAGGGAGTCATTTCCAAAAACAAAGCAATGAAAATGGTTAACCAAATGCATTTTCATGAGATTTTCCTATTTTCATTTTCACTAGAAATGAAAAGAGAAAATGGCCATACAAAAAGGGGCGCACCATACATGCATTTCCATCTTTGAATGTTAAGCACGCCACACTGCCGCTGTGTCAAAGGATCAATTTTTAATATTTAAGTTTTATAAATATTTACTACTAGTTTGATTTACAGTTAAATAGAATTGAATTTATAAGATTGAAAATGACTGACATACTATTAAACATGTTGATTCTGCATCGTGGGGAATCTAAACCAAACTGATAATTAATAATTTTATATTTATCACATTTTTTTTGGTTTAACCACAGGTATCCTCCATGGGAGGCAATCCTGTTCGAGCCGGGAATATTTATCACATTTTATACATATATAGAGTTATCTGAATTTTAAATGTGAATTAATGTACATATTCACTTGAATAATTTAAGAGTTTAGTTAGTATATATTGACAATGTAAAAAAAAAAAAATAACACTGTTATCAAATGATGTAATGTTATATTATTTATTAAATATGTCACTTCATATATTATTAAACTCATTATATGATATAATAACACATTATTAAATAATAAAAAAAATTTTATACTACATGAAATCCATACCTTCAACTAGAATCTAACATGTACATGACATGCCGTGAAAAGACCACCATCCGCATAAATTGACTTATATGGATGCAGTTTGATTCTATATTTCTATTAATCAAATAAACCGTCTTTCATTGACTTTTCAAAATTAACCTATACAAATTAATAATTTATATGCGTATCATTTTTTTAAGTATTGTTCATATAAAACTTAGATATTCTTAACAGGTAAAATAACATTTTAGTCCCTATAAAATAACTGAGTTTTGATTTTTATTTCTGAAAAATTTTGCTTTTTTATTTGATCCTTATAAAATATTTAAACTATTTTTTTAGTCCCCGCTGTTGATTCCACTACTAATTACGAATGTATCGAACGCCCATCATAATCAGTAATCATATGTATTGTACCCTGACACATTATACAATAGTGTTAACCTCCTTAAACACATACAAAGGCTATTTGTGATATATGTGAAGGAGGGAATGTACAAAGAATTTTAGTTCAAATTGACCATTAAATTTGACTTTCTAAATGAGTTTAAGGAAGCTAACACTCTTATATAATATGTTAGGGTACTTCTGAAGTATTGTTGACTATTATGGACGTTCAACACATTCACAATTAACAGTTGAATCAACATCAGAGACTAAAAAAATAGCATAAATATTTTATAAGGATGAAATAAAAAACAAAAAATTTTCAGAGACGAAAATCAAAACTCAGGGACTAAAATCTTATTTTACCTTATTCTTAACTATATGTTCTTTTTTATTTTTTTTTAACAAAAAAAATTAGGATGAGGGGATTGTGCCCGGTCAAAGATAAGGAAAGTCTCGGGAATCAAAAAGTACTTATAAAGGTAAATACATTTATCTCACCTTAAGGGACGAATGGGTTGGAACGTGGGAATTCTACTTATTTTAGAATAATTGTATAACTTATCATTTATCTTTCATGAGTCTATTATTACAATATTACTTCTTATATTGTAAATTGTAACCATACTGTTGAAAAAAATCTATAATGTTATTTGTATATCAAATTTTATTTTTTAAGCTAATTATTTTGCTTGGTCTTTTAGTTTTTCTTTTGGAGTTTTGGGTATATGCAACTGTTGCTTCTGCAAGATATAATTTAATTTTCCTTGGTTGAAAAATGAAAATAACAACAAAGAACCATTCATTTGCGTTTCAAAATTTTCCACTTAGCAGACACAGCAGTCCATATGGGAGTTTCTTTTAGTTCTAGATTTCTAGCTAGATCTACATCTCATCCATCAACAGAGAATATAATGCACACAAAAGAATTAGGGAGAAACAGAGCAAGCAATACCCAGAGTTTATCGAATCACACTCTCCCTGTTTCAAAGGTTGGATTTGGAACAACGCTTCATAATCATATTGAGTATTGAACCATAAGTCTTAATTCTGTTAGTTTCTGTTTTTGGTTGTTAGCTTCTGTTAGTTTCCTTTCAGTTTTTCTAGTATTTAAGTTGTATCTCCACTCTAATCAATCAATTTTTATTGTGGATCAGCTAGATGCTTCTCTTCAACACTCTCCCTGTTTCAAAAGTTGGATTTCTGCTCCTCTGTCTGTTTGGATGGCTTACGTCATCAATCTCAGCAGCTCCCAATTACAACGCTATTTACTGCCCAAACAACGCCACCTACAAATCCAACAACACGTTCCAAACCAATCTCAATGTCCTCCTCTCTTCTCTCATCTCCAACGCCACCCTAGGCGTTGACTCTTACTCCACCAACGCCGTCAACGGCCTCTTCCTCTGCCGTGGCGATGTCTCCTCCGCCACCTGTCAGGAGTGTGTCGCCACATCAGTCACAGAGATAACACGGCTCTGCCCCAACCAAACAGAGTCCATCATATGGTACGATGAGTGCATGCTGCGTTACACGAACCGTTACTTTTCCCCTACAAGCATCATCCCAAGAGCGAACCTGAGAGATGACAAAAACATCTCCACCTCGGATTTGGAGAGCTTCAATGAGATGTTGTCAAGCTTCTTGAGCAGTTTGGCAACAGAAGCTGCGAGATCCCAGACAGCGAAGAAATTTGCCACAGAGGAACGGAACTTCACAGCCTCGTCCTCGCAGGTGTATGGCCTAGCGCAGTGCGCGCCAGGCTTGACGAATGCTCAGTGTGAGGAGTGTTTGGTAAATGCGTCGAGAACTCTTGTCGCGTGTTGTGAAGGAAAACAAGGTGCCAGAGCCCTGCTTGCGTGGTGTAATATCAGATACGAAATGTTTCAGTTTTACAATACAAGCAATGATGAATCAGCACCATCACCACCAGTTCCTCCTCCTCCAGGTAATTTAACTCAACTCATTGGTACCGTTTAAATTGTTGTAGCACCTCTCTTATAGGCGGGTTATAGATAGTCTTATACTCCCCCTCAGTACCTATTTATAAAACCCCAAGAATTGGATGTCTCTTAATATAAAATTATTTGCAAATTTTCATGTAAAACAATAATTTTTTTCTATATTTGCCCTTCATTAATATTCAACTCTTTTATTCCCCTATATATTAATAAGTGTGATAATTAATGAAGTTTTACCTACATGTCCAATTATACTATTAAAAAATGACTTTTTGAGTCTTCCACGGTGTCACAATTAATATCTCTAAAATATAGTGACTTTTAAATAGGGGTATATTTAGAATGCTATTATTTTTTTTAAAAGATCAATACATTAATTAACTTTTCTTAAATTGTGTGAAACAGTTGAGAGGGTTTTTTTATAATAAAGGGCGGAGGAAGTAACATGTTGAAACATGCACATTTTCAATATTAGAAATAGTTGCGTTGGAGAATACAAACTTGAGGTTGACCAATTTCAATACTAAACCAAATACACACGGTCATACTCTTCTTATGCATAAATTAAGTAGATTTTGGTATTTTTGTGTAGTTGACACTTGAAAACAGAGCCATAAAAAAATTTGCTATCACCTTTTGCAAATTCACAAGCACATCACAAGTTTTGGGGGGATAATCGTTGAAACTCCCATAGGTGGTTAAAAGTAGCTCACCTTAATCTAAGCTGTAAAATAAATTTGTAGAAAAATTATGAACCAATCCTTTAAGATCATGTAAGGAAATAAAAAATGATTATTTTTTCTAATTCTGCAATAAATCTATTATAATAATCAACTATATGAATAATGATACCATGGTTTAAAAAAATTTCAGTTTTTTTTATAATATTCAATCTATGAACACAAATAATGTAAATATTAATTAAATCTGATCCACTTACAAAATGACATGAAACTATTTTTACATTTTTCTTTAATTCAAAATCAAGACCTAAGCTGAACCAAATGCAATGTCTTTTTATGAGTAATTTGCATTAGTGAATATCAAATGGTTAATTTCTAACAACCCATAAAGACCAAATTCTAGCAAACTACTAATCATGTAGATCAGCTGACCGAGGTTGTTTTAGGTTAATCAGTAGTCTCGAGGTCTAGCTCTAGATATGCAGCTTCATTAAATACTCAGAGTGAGAATTTTTATCACCCATAAAGATTTTATTTGGTTCGAACAGTACTGTTACCTCCCATAGAGGGTAACGATGGTCTTGCACAAAAAAATCATAAACATCCACATTTTATTCCAACACTTTTTAAGTTGTTTGGTGCTAATTAGACCAAAATGCATTATAAAATGAATAGTCTCTTAAGCTGATAGGACATATGTGAAATCAAGCCCAACATGATTTCACTTAGAATAAGAGAAGGAACAAGAAAAAAAAATGATGCTAGACAGATTCTTCCATATCTTTGAATGTTAAAATGAATATCTCTCATCAAGAGATTAATATTGGTAAGAAGCCTTCCCCAAACAAAAGTAAAAGTTAGAGTTTTAAGAGGAGCCATGGTTGACCATAAAAGGTTTAAAAAATGTGACTGCAGAAGTTGTGGCAGTTGTAGAATCTTGTATATGAGCTGATTTTACAATATAGCCACTTTTATAAATCATATTTACTATGGTCACATCTATTATACATCCTTCTCAATTAAGGATGTTAGTTACAACCCGTTTTGAACCTATTGTCCCCGGTACACGCGGCCCCTTTATTTGCAATTTTAAAAAGAGTCAATTTTCCCTTATTTGCTATTTGGTTCCTTTGTGGTTGGATTAGGAGTTTAATGTGTTAAGGTAATAGATAGTACATAATATACAGAGGAGAAAAAAGACCATCGCGCCGCACTCCCCCTCTGTCGCTGGAGAACCTTGGCTGTTGTTTCCCGGAACAAGAAATCGTTCTGCGTAGTCTTGTGGGTGGAGAGCGGATCTGTTCGTTAGGTTTGAATAGCCCTCTGTCGTTGGTGAGGTTTCCCTGTTGGTTCCTGAAAGTAAAAATCCTTCTGCGTAGTTTTGTGGGTGGAGAGCGAATCTGTCCGCTAGCTTCGAATAGCCCTCCGTCGTTGGTGAAGTTTCTCTGTTGGTTCCCGGAAGTAGAAGCTCTGCGTAGATTTGTGGCTTGAGAGTGTTTTGAAACTACATACTATCCATCCAACGGGACGATTTCAACATCCTATTTTTATTTCATTCTATTTGAGTTCACGCATAACATATTTCCATGCCTCAAACAATCCTAGATTCATTGTTTCAACCATGTCGCAAAGCAAACAATGAAAAACCATCTGGCAGCGGGATAGAGGGTTGCAAAATTATGGGCGGCTCTTTTGAAGCAAAATAAAAAATAGGGACCAAAATTAAAAATGAATAAAATACCAACGCATGGGCTACAGGGATATGTACAATTAATCACCACCGTTCGAGTGTTTTATTCATCATCCAACGGTTGAAATTGGAGGGAGGTAAGTTACATCCCTAATACATGGATGTATAATAGATTCCACCATTTACTATTTCAATTTTCAACACAATCAGCTTCGAATAAAATCATTACGAATTTATCGGTGGGAATTATTTTATCATTTTCAAATAAATAAACTAAAAAAAGGATCTCAATATCATCTTAGGGTCGCAAGAAATATTAGATGACGTTCATCGCAAAGCTTTCCGTGCTATGAAATCTTTTTGCTTTATTAATTCATGTCTTTGACTTTCAACTACTAAAGATGATTGTTTTCTTCTAAAAATAATTTATGCAGAAAATAAAAAGTCCAAGTCACGAACTGCCATCATTGTTATCCTGGTCGCTGTTTCTACAATTCTCGTTTGTTCGGGCTGCTATTTCCTTATTAGAAGATCACGAAAGAATTACAAGACTCTTTTAAAAGAAAATTGTAAGTAAAACAACAAAGTCAAATCCATTTTCATTTCTTAAAAGCTTTAAGGGGAGACATTTAGCTTGCTTATTATGTTTACTGTTCACATATATTTATATTCCAGTTGGAGATGAAAGTGCCACTTTGGAGTCACTACAATTTAATTTGGCGACAATTGAGGCAGCTACAAAGAAGTTTTCACCTGAAAATAAAATAGGCAAGGGAGGATTCGGAGAGGTTTACAAGGTAACGAAACAAAATGAGAAGTGTGGGTATTCTTTTTTTTTTTTTTCTATGTCAATCGATTTAATTGTTTTAATTTCAGGGTATTCTTATTGATGGACGGGAAATAGCTGTAAAAAAACTCTCCCAAGGTTCAGGACAAGGAGCAATAGAGTTCAAGAATGAGATTTTACTTATAGCAAAACTTCAACACAGAAACTTGGTGACACTATTAGGGTTTTGCTTGGAAGATCGAGAGAAAATGCTCATTTATGAATATGTGTCCAATAAAAGCCTTGATTACTTTCTATTTGGTAATGAAATTTCTATCTCTATTCATGATTGAAGTTTATAATTTATGTTCGAGCAATATTTAATTATTTTCTCACCTTAATATATCTTTGATGGCATATTTATAGATCCCTACAAGAGCAGGTTATTAAATTGGTTTGAGCGTTACAAAATCATTGAAGGAGTTGCTCGAGGAATACATTACCTACACGACCATTCAAGATTGAAAGTTATACATCGTGATCTCAAACCTAGTAATGTGTTACTAGATGATAATATGAATCCAAAAATATCTGATTTTGGCATGGCAAGAATGATTGCTTTAGATCAAGATCGAGGAAGTACAAATAGAATTGTTGGAACATAGTAAGTATATTTGAAGTCCTTATTGTCTTCTTATCATATTCTCTTCTCTAATTACTTAATTTGTTAATAGATATAATTTAATTAATATTTTCTTTTCAAGTTAACATGGTTTTTTTTTTCTAAATTATCATTCTCATTATATTAAAAATTAATTAGAATTAGTTAGGGTGAGACTCATATTATTATGAAAACTCATGGAAAAGATAAAACTATTCATCCACTTAAACATTTAGTTGTTTGTTTTCATTTTACATTTTGTTTCACCTAAATTCAAATAAAAAGAAGTGGTTAGACTTATCTGATTTAGTTTTTATTGATTTTATATATGTTAATTTGTAATTTTGTCTTCCCTAATTCGATACATTTCTACCTCTAATTTCGATATTTTTTTATTATAGTGGTTACATGTCTCCAGAATATGCAATGCATGGACAATTTTCAGAAAAATCAGACATCTTTAGTTTTGGAGTCATAATCTTGGAGGTAATTAGTTCAAAGAGGAATGCTCGCTCGCTTTTATCTGACAATGTCGATGACCTCTTGAGTAATGTGAGTATTTATATTCAATAGTTTGTTTCATTTTGTTAATGCAAATGAAGCATAAAGAGGGAGATAATTCTAATTTTTACTTCAACAAAATTGTTGTAGGCTTGGAGACAATGGAAGAATCAAACACCATTACAAATATTAGACCCGCATATAAAAGAATCTTGCAACCATAGTGAAGTCATCAAGTGCATCCAAATTGGTTTATTATGTGTCCAAGAAAAGCCAGATGATAGACCAACGATAGCAAATGTTGTGTCATATCTCACTACCCCTCTAACTGAATTGCCATTTCCAGGAGAACCGACAAATTATATGCATACTAAAATATTGCAAAGGATGGTAGCAGGGGAGTTGAGTTCAAGTTCCATTTCGTTAGCTAATGAAATGTATTCATCAATAGAACCGGGTTCTACATTCTCTTCCAATTCTTAATTAGAGAACTCATGTAATTTATTACTTTGTAGTCTTGTTTAGATATATCATATTCATGTTTAAACTAAACTAGAATGTTCTTTTTTTTTGTCAATTGAGATAAGATTAAAGAAAGCCAAAACGCGACACTTACAAACTGGGCCAAGCCCAAGTAGAGACACATGCATATCTACACTAAGTAAGCAAAAGACGTCCTAGATATGCTTTCTGACAAGAGAAAATTAGAAAATCTAACAAAAGAAAATAAATCTAACTCTAAGATACTTTGAACGCTAAATAAACGAAAGCCGAAAGGTGGGTTGTGGCGGAGGGCGTAGAAAAGGAAGATCCTTCAAGGCGAGGCTTAACCGGGAAGGGCATCGCTTGACGAGAGGTTTGGAAAGGGAAGCACGGACTCTGCATCTCTCTCCAGTGCTAGTCTAACCTCTGAAGGGGGACAGACGACCCAGTTCTGGGGAAGTTTGCAGTCTCTTGCAACGGAAGCTAGGGAGTGGGCAACCTCATTTCCTTCTCTCCGAATCCAGGTAAAACCGCAGATGGGGAGCTGCTCAGCTAAATTCCAGATGTGATGCACGATGTGACTGATTCCTCCTTTGTCATGTTCTTTTCGACAGGCCTGGATGAGCTCAAGAGAGTCACTCTCCAGAACAACTTGCTCAATACCAAAGTTGACAACAAATTGGAGGGCTTCCCTGAGCGCTAGAGCCTCATCAACAATAGGAGATGAAGCAAGAATCTCTTCTCTGTTATTCCTTGCGAAAAATGTTATAGCTCCTTTGTTATTTGTACTAGATATTGCAACATCTGAATTTATCTTTAAAAAATTGAGTCTCGGGGGTTTCTAAGCGATTGGAAATGTCCTTCTGGATGCCTGCCTTTTTGGCTGAGTGTTATTCCCATTAGCTGTAGAGTAGTCTTTAATTAAGGCATTGGCCTTAACAATGATGCCTATGGTGTTGGGGGAGGTTCCTTGAAACACAATATTGTTTCGTTCCTTCCATATATGCCACACAAAGCTAGCTAATAAGGTTCCCACAAAGGCCCCCTTGTCCTCCTGCTGCTTAAATTTGTCTATAGTGTCTAACAACCATTGGCCTATACAAGTAACTCTCCCTCGGTCCGAAGTCAGTTGGAGCTGAGTTGCAAACCATACTGGACATGTCCATGGGCAAAATAAAAGCATATGCTCAACTATCTCTGGTTCTGCTTCGCAAATTGGACATGAAGGATCTCGTGCCAGTCTTCTATGGCAAAGGTTGGCTTTGACTGGTAGACTATTGTGGCATAGCTTCCATAAAAATATCTTCACCTTTTATGTGGCTCTGATCTTCCATAAGGTGCTCCAAATATCTGTGGATATAGTAGCTGATGACTCTGGTCTTTCTGGTTGGGGGTCCTGTAGGCTCTTAAAAGGATGGTAGCCCGACCTGTAGGCTCTTAAAAGGATGGTAGCCCGACCTGTAGGCTCTTAAAAGGATGGTAGCCCGACCTTACAGAATAGGTCCCAGATTTCTCATGAGACCAATAGAAGGAGTCTTGAGCAGTGATATTAAATTCGGACCGGACCGACCGGTCCAACCGGGAACCGGACCCATGGCCGGTTCGGTCAACATGACAGATCGAAATTGCTGCTGAACCGGGCGTGACGTCATCAACCCAGCTAAGAAACGGTTGGTCGTTGCATTCGCCTCGGATGCACGCTGAATTATTTCCTTCTCGCATAAAATGCTAACTAAAAGTGCTCTAGTAAAGGATTGAACCCGGATCCCGCTAAAGGGAAGGATAGACAGCTACCACTGCGCCACAACATCTATTAGTATTATATGCGCAAATTTTTTTATATAACATGTATCATCAATACGTTTTTTTAAACATATACCATCTTATTTTTGGTAACATCATCAGGAAGTTTTCATTCTACATATTGCCTTCTTAGTTTAATAAATAAATAAATATTTATTTCAAAAAGTTTATATTATAAAATAAAATACTCATTTGAATTTATAACACATATTATTAAATATGTTTATATTTTCAAAAGTTCATATAATTTAATTATGAAAAAGGAATACATATTAGTTTATTAATATAAAAATTTATTATTTAAAAATATATTTAACTATTAACAAATTTTGAATTAGTACCATTATTAATATAATTATTAAAAATTTTGCTTATATTAATAATATTTATGACTTTTATTTTCCCAAAAATTATATATATATATGATCTCAATTTTTCTGCATATAATTTACATATTTTTATATATACCGGTTTAACCGGTCCAACCAGTGACTCACCGATTCGACCACTGACCCAATGACCCAGTATTCTGACTGAGTCGATCACCGGTCCGAATTTTATAACACTGGTCTTCAGAATCACTCCAACCTATTGGGGTTTGTAGAACAATAGGAATCTGGGAGGGTTCCAAATATGTAGAGAGAATAGGAAGATTCTAGTTTCCCCTAGTCTGGTCATACAGGGCACATACTTTTTGAACAGGAGCTGGGTCTGAAATTTTTGCCTTTTCACCATTGCATAGCCAATAGTCTTCTCTTATAAGAATGTTTTCTCCAAATTAATCAGCCACCTTCCAGAATTTTTGAGGGATTGTATACCCTCAAATAAACTTATCCAGCTCCAAGAGGCTCCCCTTTTTCTTCTAGCATGAAGGATATCAGTGTCCGAGAAGTATATGCCTTTCAAAACCCGCATCCACAGGGCATGGGGATTTTGGAATCCTCTCCATGCTTGTTTAGCTAACAAGGACAAATTCATAATTGAAAAGTCTTTAAAACCCATTCCTCCTTTGTTCTTGCCTTTTGTAAGGAAATCCTAACTTTTCCAATAAATCCCTCTATATTCAGAGCCTGAAGTCCACCAAAATCTAGCTATATGAGAGCAAAGTTGGGAACAGACCTTTTTTGGGAATTTTACTATTGCCATAGCGTAGGAGGGTGTGGCCTGTAATACTGATTTGATTAAAGTTTCTTTTCCAGCCTGATTTATAGCCTGTTTGGGTGGAATTTCTACAGAAGTACTTGTAGGTGAAAAAAATAGCATGAATCAAAGAGGTCAAATGCATTTAACTTCTTCATAAGTTAAAATTAGTCTTTGTAGACAACCTACTCCAAAAGCTCTCTCATTTAACTTCTCCAAAAATAACTAATTTTAACTTATGGAGAAGTTAAATGCACCTGACCTCCTTGATTCATGCTATTTTTTTCACCTAGAAGTACTTCTGTAGAAGTTTCACCCAAACAGGCTCTTAATAAGCTTTCCTTCCATCCTTCCATCTTCCCAGCAATTTTATCTTTCAGCCAGCCTAGGCCACTGGATTTAAATCTCTGCCACTCCCCCGGGAGGCCTAAGACCATCTTTATTCCAGCACCCCACTTTTTCACTATTCACAAATCTTAAATGGGTCTCACTATTGCACACCGTCAAGTTATTATTAAGCATCTCTCATCTCCATCCCAACATATCACTTTTTTACTATTCATACATTTTAAATGGGTCACATCATTACACATTACTTATTACTTATATTTTATAAATTTTTAATTTAAAAATAAAAAATAAAAAATAAAAAACAACGCTCAAAGGCTATTGTTGTGTCAGTAATGTGGTGCTTATTTAAGCCTTCATGCTTAAAATTGTTCTCCACCGCTTGCAATAGCTTAAAGAGTGGTGCTATTGTGTCAGTGTTGGTTCTAAGCACTCGCAGTGGTGGTGCGCTAAATACTTCCCCAAATTATTCCACTCCTGCATAGGGGAACATCACTGCTGAATATCATCCCTGACTTGTTTAAGTTAACTAGAATGTTCTTTTAAATATTGATAATTAGTCTTGAAGCCAATGTGGTTTACTGCTCTATCATTGGGCCTACCATGGAAATAAGTATGGGCCATGAGAGAGTAAAGGCAAAAAGAATTGGACGTATCTGCCCCTGTCTCTCTCGTGCAAGTCGCACCCAACCTCGCCGAAATTTTGCAATTTTATCGTCGACGAATCGAGAACTTAGTTGCAAATGCATTAGCTTTAAGTTGAAAGGGGCAAAGAGCAGCACATCATATGATGTACGAGCTTTGAAAAAGGGAGGTACAAGTAATCAAAGCATCACCCTCACGCCCACGAAGAAGGCATTCATATAATTTATTTCACGTACTTGGATTGTGCCTTAAGAATACATGTGATCGAAACTAGTTACCATAGTCCTTTATTTGTATAATACTACCTACTAAGAGAGCTTTCATAATAACTTTCACACAGAAAGAAAATGAGAGCAGATTGAAAGGAAAAGAGAGAAACAGAAACTGATTTTATTGAACTATGAAAAGGTGAATTACAAATGAAGAAGAACCTAATCACTATATATACAAAGTCTGAACCTAATGAGTAACTGAAAAGCTAACAGAAAAAGCAAAACAGCTAACTTAACTAACTATTATTAGTAACACAATTAATATTGTCTATTATTACATTTAATATTTATATATCAATTTGAAATTATATATTTATAACAATTTAATTAAAACATTCTTTGTATTACGAAGAAGAAAGAGATAGAATGAAAGAAGGGAAATAACTTCTCTGATTTAGATTTAAAAATTAATTAGAAGAAATAAAGAATCTGTTTTCCTAAGTTTCCTTCATTACAATGGATTATGACCCAATTTAGATTAATTACTCAAGAAAAATTTATAGAAGAAAAAAATAAAATAAATCAAGAAGGTAAAATAATAAATCTAGCTTTTTTATAAGTTGACAATTTAATTTTTTTCAGAAATTTTCTCCTTCACGGTATGAAAAAGTTGAATTGTATGTAAAAACTAATTTCAAAGAAGTTATAATTATTTTATCTTTTTAATTTATTTTATTTTTTTCTAACATAAGTACGTTTATGTTTTTCTTAAAATTGAAGTAGAATTGGTAAAATAAAATTTGATAAGTAAATAATGTTTATTTTAATTTCTGTTATATTGCTCTTTTTAAGTCCCAAAATCTTTTAAACAAGAAGTATAGATTTCACTCATTAATTAATTAAAAGATCTAAATAGATATATTTTTTCTTCAGCGTTGAATATTAGTATTTTTGTACAAGGTCCACCTCACATTTACAACAAAAATAAAAGTCTAAAGGTTTTAAAATTCCGAGCTTACTTTTGTCCCAATCAACTGCAAATTTTCTCAATCTTTGAACATTATTACTATTCATTGTAAACACTAGTCAACAACAGAGACCCGTGGTCCTAGACTCGTAGTATTTAACGCGTAAAATGCAATGCAAGTAATAATTAACATTCCGGAGCCCGAAGCTATAAGTCCATACTATGGCCAGGTCAACATTCCCCACATTAATAATAGTGAGAGTTTTTAGTCAGTCAAGTCAAGAGCTCCTATCCTATCTAAAGCCGATTTCAATCATGTATTTGTTACTCCTCTGTTCTTATCCCAAGAGAACAATTGTATTGTAAATAATGGCTGCTGTTTCCTTTCTTTGCTGTGTATTTGTAATAATCGTATCGCAAGCCAGCGCCCAGGATCCAGTATCCTGTGATAACGATAGAGGCAACTATACAGCCAATAGCACCTATGACAACAACCTCCACACCCTTTTATCCAGCTTCTCTTCCCACACAGAAATTAACTATGGTTTCTACAATTTCTCATATGGCCAAAACACAGATAAAGTATACGCCATTGGGTTGTGTAAAGGAGATCTTAAGCCAGATGAGTGCCGTGGATTACTAAACGACTCCGCCGTTTATCTCAGAAAGCAGTGTCCATACCAGAAAGAGGCAATTGTGTGGACTGGCAATTGCACGTTGTGGTACTCCAACCGCTCTATATTTGACGTCTTGGAAATTCATTCACCTACAATTTACTTAATCTACGAAAGGCCTGTAAATGAGGTGGATCAGTTCAATGAAGTGCTCAAAGACTTGATGAGAAATCTGAAAAACAGAGCTGCATCAGGTGACTCTCGTCGTAAGTATGCCACAGATAATGTCACTGATGCAAATTTTCAAACAATATACGGTCTTGTGCAGTGCATGGCTGATTTGTCAGGACAAGAATGCAATGATTGCTTGGATCAAGCTATCTCTGAAATTCAAACTTGTTGTAAGGGCAAGATGGGAGGAAATATTCTTAAACCCAGTTGTCGTCTTAGATTTGATCCCTACCGCTTCTACGGACCTACCACCATATTAGACCAAGAGGCGGCACCACCGCCTTCAATACCTTCTGCACCAGCCACCACTTCACAAGGTACTTATCATATTTTGCTAATTAAGTCTATATTTGATTTTCCCTAAAATATTAGTTTTAAACTTGATTTTGTAGTAAATCAGACCTCCACTAAGTGTGCAAACATACAATAAGTGTATGTTTACCTAACGCAACTATTTCCTGAAAACTTAAATTTAATACGTTTTAACACTAAACCAAACATATTCTAAGCTGCTATTACATTGATAGGGTCAACCCAACTGGGAGTTGACTTAGTGAAATTTTAACGTTTTTCTTTTTTGAGGTGTTTTGTTTAGCTTCATCATTAATTTGATGAAGGGAATGTAAGTACTTGTGTTAACCAAATTTCATAATCAAAATCGTGTTTATGTAGTGGTGACTTTTCCTGTGTATTCAACTGTTGAACGTTTGAATTTGCTGATATTGTATTAACCTTAATCCATGGGATGTCACACTAATTAAGGATTCTACTCGATCTCTGTGCAGGAAAGAGCAACAAAACACGAACTGTCGTCATCGTCGCCGTAGCAGTGCCGGTTGTCACTGTCGTTTTGGTGTTTAGTTTTATTTGCATCTATTCAAGAATGATAAAGTCAAGAAAATTTTTTGCAAGTAAGTCTAATTGCTCTGAGCTTGGGTTTAATGTCACTAGTTATAAAGATAGTCTTACAATTTAAAGGAACAGCAATCTACTATATATCATAACTAAACTTTATATGACAAAGCTTACAGTATTCCTTCTATTAAATAATGTAAGCAACAATTATGCAAAATAAATAAATATTTCATTAGTTCAAAGCATGCATCAGCGATAGCATTACTCGATCACTTCAAGGAACAATTAAAACAGAGAAATCAATAGCCGTTTCCTTCTGGTTTTATATTAAGAAATTATATAGTATCTCTCAATGTTCTCTTTTCTTTTACACTTATCTACATCTGAAAGATTCACTAATTTCACTCAATCGATTCCCGTGTGAAGTTGAAAAGGGAAAAGATGATAGTGAAGATGAAATTACAATTGCTGAGTCATTGCAATTCAACTTTGACACCATACGAGTTGCTACAAGTGACTTCTCTGATTCTAACAAACTTGGACAAGGTGGATTTGGAGCAGTTTATTGGGTAAGATAACATTTTTTTTTCCCATTCAGATAAATGTCACCTCTTTGTCAAAAGACTAAGAACATGGTTTTAAAGTAACTTGGCCTAGAAATCATTTACTATTTACCCAACAATGACATTTTTTCAGGGCAAGCTCTCTAATGGACAGGTTATTGCTGTCAAAAGATTATCAAGGAATTCTAACCAAGGAGATGTGGAATTTAAGAACGAAGTGCTTTTAGTGGCCAAGCTTCAACACCGAAATTTAGTTAGGCTACTTGGTTTCAGTCTAGAAAGGAGAGAAAGGCTACTTGTCTATGAATTTGTTCCTAATAAAAGCCTTGATTACTTCATATTTGGTAGGTTCAAATATCAACTTAATTAGACTATTTCTCTATATTTTCAGGTTCAAGAAAATGACTAACTACTAACATGGCTTCAAAATTATTTGGGTTATGTGTATATGTAGAACCCACAAGGAAAACACAATTGAATTGGGAAATGCGCTACAAAATCATTAGAGGCATTGCTCGAGGCCTTCTTTACCTTCACGAGGATTCTCGATTGCGTATTATACATCGTGATCTCAAAGCAAGCAATATTCTCTTAGATGAAGAGATGAATCCTAAGATATCAGATTTTGGTATGGCAAGATTGTTTGTTGTGGATCAAACTCAAGGAAATACAAATAGAATTGTTGGAACCTAGTAAGTATTAATTAGAATATGTTAGAACTTGTTAATTATAATAAGAGCTTAATTTTGAATTGATCATTGAGTAAACTATTTTACACTATTAGTCAAATATTGATAATTTATTTAGAGAGATTGACTATCAATTAATGCATGATTAAGTGACAGCATATAAAATGTTTTATGCTACATATATAGCAACTAAAATACTGAAAAACTATGAAAGTCATAACATTTTTTACTAATTAAGCTTTCTTGTATTGGCATGTAGTGGATATATGGCACCTGAGTATGCAATGCATGGATTGTTTTCAATAAAATCTGATGTCTTTAGCTTTGGTGTACTAGTTCTTGAGATTGTAAGTGGTCAAAAAAACAGTAGGAGCATTCGTCATATGGAGAATGAGGAGTATCTTCTAGGCTTTGTAAGTCATAATTTTCTCACTTATTTCTTTGCAATTAAAAATATATGGATTTGAAGGTAACATAATTGGAAAAGTGGATTTTTATGACTTAATGATCTGATTATCTGTAATTGAGCTAATTCTTGTAGGTTTGGAGAAATTGGAGGGAGGGGACAATTACAAACATTATAGATCCATCATTAAACAACAGTTCACGAAATGAAATGATGAGATGCATCCACATTGGCTTACTCTGTGTTCAAGAAAATTTAGTTGACAGACCAACTATGGCTACCATTGCACTCATGCTTAACAGCTATTCTCTCACTCTCCCAATACCTTCAGAACCTGCTTTTTTTATAGAAGATAGAACTAGAAACCTTACAGACATGCGGTCATGGGATAATTCCGAGGCAACTAGATCAAGTGAATCCACAAATAAACTAGCTCAAGAATCGGTTAATGAAGCTTCCATTACTGACCTATACCCTCGCTAGATTTTGATCATAAGGGACGTGGTATATATATTCATTTATCATTGATATATAAGTATTTCAATCAAAATATGAGATCTTAATTTGTTTAAGTATTGTCTTTTAAACTAAGATGGAAACCTATAATATACATTCAATTGGACTTAAAAGTGTATGGTTACTATGTTTGTAATGTTGCTTGATACGCTCTTTCCACACTAAGGTATTTTTTTATTAGTGTTCAAAATCTGATTTCTAATTGCATTTGTGTTATATATTCATTATGAATTTAATAATTATACACCTGTCAGTATAAAATAATTTTAGACAATCATTTAATAATGTGTTGACACATCATTTAATAAATTTAATGACACATGAGTTGTTATATTCATTAATTAAGTGTGACAAAATATCATTAGATGACAGTGTATAGTAATTAAACTCATACATTATTACTTTAAAAGTTTTAATTTTTTCACACTCTATTTTTTTACATCCTTGCATGACCCTTTAACATTTCATTTTTAATTTATTTCTACCTCTTTTTTTTTCATTTTATTAATTATTACATGCATCTCTTATTTTTTCTGCCTATATATCTTTTTATATTTTTTTAATATTCTCTACACCTTCCACACCCTTGTCAAAGTTTCTTTTTCCTCATTTTAGGCTCTGTCTTTGACTGCTCAAATAATTCGGTAGCATTTGCAAATATGATTAATCTCTCCGTACTATAGTGTGCTTTACAAATTACAGTCACATCTTGAAGTTTATTCTTAATCACTCATAAATTATTTGTTTGATTTAATAGTTATTGCATCGATATAGTAAGTTTTTAAATTATATTTCAAGTAAATAATTAGTATTTTAACTTTTAGGGGTTTCCAGTGAAAAAATTTCATTAGGGATGATTATTCATTTTTATAAATTTTCCACATATTTCTCAATTAATTAATAATAAAAAAAGTTAATGTTTCCACATTTTTCATGATTTTTTATATGCTTTTTCACGGAAAATGTTTTTTTTCCTATGGTCACATCGATCACTTTATGTATCATTTATATTACTTCTCTATTTTTTTTTTATCTATCTCCCTCTCTCTTTGGGTGTAACACACGTAGAGGGGTGTAGAAGAATTATTTTTCATATTCAAGGATACTCATCAATCACAAGTTTTCTCAATTTCATACATTGTTAATTTCAAACACTAGTGACAGGGTTAAGCTCCTCTCTAGTTACCGAAGCTATTTAGAGTGTGTTTGATAAAACTAGCTGAAAAGCTAGCTGAAAGTTGAAAAACTAGTTGAAAGTGTTTGGTAAAATCAGCTGATCAACTAGCTGAAAGTTGTAAAATGACAAATAAGGACATCAATAATTATTGGATCAAATCTTAATATTTTGTTATTACATATTTTCAAATAATTATAAATTTATATATTTTAGTTTATTTAAAATTATTTATAAGGCATCACTAATTATTGGATTAAATCTTAATATTTTGTTATTACATATTTTCAAATAATTATAAATTTATATATTTTAATTTATTTAGTAATTTATGATTCATATAAATAATATGTTAGTCTTTATTAAAATGTAAATAATATGTGATTCATGTAAATCTTAATATTTTGTTGGTTCACTATTCCTTTTATCATTCGTAAGGATTGAATGAAAAAACGTCATGAAAGAATAGAGAAGCCAGGAGGGCATATTCACTGAGAAAAAACTGTGTGTCATACAATTTTAAAAGTTCATTTGTTGTAGTCAAAATAAAAGCCGCAAAATTAAACCGGACCTTGAAAGAAATTCATTGTCTAAGAGGGTAAATACATAGTAGGAATTGAGATTTGTTGAACAACACTTTTGCCTACATGCATATTGCTTAAAACCAGTGGGTTGATCCGGGACCAACATATTGGAAACCAATACAACCTACATGCATTAACATTAGCAGAAAATATTCAACTGCGAAACGTTAGAAGAAACAAAACAGAAAGGTCTCACAGAGCCTCATCATCCACCAACAATAGCAGAAAATTATATTATAAATTTATAATAAACGAGAAAAACACATATGAAAGCTATAAGAGCAAACACCACAAACTAGAAACTACAAAACGGGACCAAAGTGAGGCAAATTAACCAGAACCTGTGTGTAGGAGACGATTGGAGTAGGAAGTTGAATGGAGAGAATGAGGGCTGTCAGAGACGAGAAAAACCCTCTCAGCAATTGCAGGGTGTGGGAGGAATGTGAAATGAAGGAGAGAGAGGGAAGGGGATAAAAGAGAGTGGGATATTAATGAGGGGCAAATTTGTAAAAAAAATTCAGCTGGTAGCTGAAAATAGGAGCTTTTTTGGAAAAGTTAATTCAAATAGCTTTTCTAAAAAAACATGTAGCTACCCAAAAAAGCTACTTTCCCAAACACAACTTTTTTGTAGTTTTTTTTGTTTTCAGCTGCTATTTTCAACTTTCAGCTAGCTGAAATGGCTAGCCAAACACACTCTTAGTATGTGAGAGATACACACATTTTACATTTATTTCATGTAACGCTAAAGATACACACGCCTAATGATGGGTATTTTGAAGGTACATCGAATAATATGTGATGTGATTGTGCTGATCAGGGGTGTAATTGGGTTGTGTTGGATCGAGTCTGGGGTGACATCAAGTCCGAACCGATAGAATGGTGGTGGGTTGGGTTGGTTCAGTTTTTGTATTTTTTGGGTGAGTAACCCGACCCGAACCAACCCGAATATGTTTGGGTTAGGTTGGGTTGGGTCATGAACATTTTTCTTTTTCTTTTTAAAAAAATGTGGAAAATGAAATGAAATTAAAATATAAAATGAAAAAAAGAAAAGAAATACAGAAAAAAAATTGAGAGGAACAGATGAAATAGGATTTGGGAAACCACATCTGCTTGTGCTGCCGCTGTGCCTATTTTTTTTCTCTCCTTGCAAAAAAATGAAATAAGATTGGGGTTTCTTTTTCTGGTTTGATTCGGGTTGGGTCTATCGGGTTCAACATAGGCAAACCCGAGACCCGAACCGAACTAGATCAGGTTTGAAAGAAAATGTCCGAATTGAACTGTTAAATATCTTCGGGTTCATGTATTGGGTCAGACCCGCTTACACCCCTGGTGCTGATACATGAAGCAAAATGAAAATATAAAGGGAAGGGTAGATATCTGGAAAGAAATATAAACAGAAGAGAAAAAAATAATAAATGTGATAAAGAAATAATAAATGTGATATGTGATATGAATCATACGATATGATAAGGAGAAAAAAATAGAAAGAGTTAAAAAATATCAAATGAGTATAGAAATTAGGATAAATGTATTTATCGGCACTGTTTGCGGGTCCCTCCCCTTATTTTTGTTTGTTTTTTTTGTAATGCGCCCCTCTCCCCTTTTTTTCAAATCCATTTTTTTTTTAAATAATTTTTATTTTTTTTATTTTGTTATTATAATTAGTTTTAGTTATATATTAACACGAGGTTAATTAAGTGTTCAGACACGGTGAACATATAACAAAATGAGGTTAATGGTGGTTCCATTTGTGGTTAACAGAATATGATTTTTGGTTAATTGCAATTCCTATTAACACATGGTTAATTATATGTCCAGAAACGGTGAACATATTAGGAAATCAGGTTAATGGCATTTCCGTTTCTGGTTAACAGAATATGATTTTTGGTTAATTGCATCTCCTGCTAGCACGGGGTTAATGATGTGTCCAGAAACGGTGAACATATTTTAAAATAAGGTTAATGATGTATAAATTGACGGTTAACAGAATGAGATATTTGGTTAATTGAATTTGTGAGGTTAATTGTGTGCACAAAAATGGTGAATGGAGTAGCATATTTGATTAATAAATTAAAAAACAAACACTACAACAAAATTAAGTTTTAGTGGCAATTATTTAATGACCATTAAATAATGGCCGATAATTTATCCTTTAAATTGAATTTTTTCCGGCTAATATTTATTGGCCAATAATAATTCATGTTACAATGGCAATTGATAGAAATAGCCGCTAAAACTAATTATATTCCCCGCCAATTTTTTTACTAAATTAATCAGTTCTCTGGAAACGTCATCCCCAAAATCTCCAGTAACTCATGATTCACAGTAATAATACCGCTTCTTCCTTTTTCTCGTTCCATTTTTTTCTTTTTTTTCCCTCTCTTCTCCTCTCTCTTTACGATTTCTCTACGCATTTTCATTTCCAAATTGGAGATGAATCTGAATCTTGTTGAATGCAAATTGTGTTGGTGGATCTACGAATTCAGCGTCGACATGGAGCTCAACAACTACCAAATTTGCTTTAAAAGCGATAAGGTTAGGTAAACACAATGATTGCAAAAGTCTTGGCAGAGACGGTGGTGCGCATGGTTTGCTGAACGACGACGTTGTGGAGCTCGTTTTCCGGCGATGGCAGAGGGTGAGCTCCATTCAACTGCGGAGTTGTAGGCGAGCTTCCTTCTTCGCGCTCCGTTGGTGAAGCCGAACCAGCATTGTCCGCAAGTCAGGACGTTCCTTCCCCCTTCCTCCCGAGACAATCATCTTCATTTCACATTCGCGTTCGCCATTACTCTATTCGCGACTTCTTCTGCTCCGATTTAGGGCACCTGAATTTGGATCTTGTTCCCAGGTACTCTCTCCCTCTCTTTTCCTCTTCGTGCCTGTATTTGTTCAACAACAATTTCTGGTAGATTTTGTGGTGATAATGTTCCTTTGTTGAGGTTGATGATTTTCTTTGTGTAGTGGAGTAAAAAGTCACAGGGTCATTTCTTTTGGGTTTGTGTTTTTTATCTCACTGATTTCCTTTGTGTAATGGAGTAGAAAGTCAAATAAATACAAGTAACTATAGCAGCTACTGTTTCAAGTTTCACCACTTCCCTTTAAGCCAAAGCGTTAAGCGTATGCATCATATGTACCCAACTTGATGCAAATGTCACTAATCCGAGAACCACTGTTAGACTAAGTAAATATGTGAGTTAGTTGTTCATCAGAGTCGGCAAACGTAGTGGTTTTTCTTGTTTTATCCTCTGTGTTAATGTTCTAGGCTGTTTAGTGAGTGGTGGTTGGTTGTGGCTGGTTCAAAACTGTGCAAAGAAAATAAGTGGGTGTTAAAGCTTAAAAAATTTAAGTTGGACTCTCTCTCAAGTTGAGTGAAGATTGCCTATGTGTGTAGAATTGTGAAGCCCTAATGAGATCTTCTCCTAAATGAAGTGGACTATCTGTTTTTTTTTTTTATATTTCAGTCCTCTGATGGAAAACTGGGCTTAGAGCAATGTGTAAGGTTGCTTGGTTGCAACTGATAAGCTGCATGGCATATGTTTTATTCTCCAAATTGTAGTTCTTGAAGTTGAAGTTGCTGCTTCATCGATTTAAGTTCACATGTTGTCAATGCCATAACTTAAATGAGCTTCTAAAGCGAAATGATTCTGTTGCTGCTTCAAAAGTTTAATTTCTTCTAACATGTTTAAGTCACATGACAATAGTATGTTGGGCATATTAAATTTTAGTTGCCCTTTTATATACCCACAATCTGTTTCTTAGGATGCCCTTTTAACTTATGTTCTTATATATGCATCAGACCCCTGTCAATGCTAATTCCCTAAGCCAATCACTGTCACAGGGAAGTTAATTAATAATTTAAATGTTATCACTAGATATTAACAAGTTACTTTTACAATAGTTGGATGGAATGCACAACATTAAACTAATAACTTATGCATGACGTGGTCCCGACTTTTAAATTGAAAAGAGATCAATCAGCTCATGGGATATTGGAATGTTGTATGACCACTGTGAACATTACTCTTTTAATCAACTAGCTAGATTCATTTTAGACTACAAACCAGTGGATTATGGTAGATGACATCTAATTAATGACACAATAATTAACTTTTCTCTTTTAACTCATGCAAGTGATCAGAAGTTGAACACTTTCCCTGATGATATATAGTCATATATCATGTGCTCTTTAATTATTATATGAAATTAAAGTTAAATATCAATAGGTGTTACCTTAATATATTCAAAAGGAAGAAGGGATCTAAAGGAGGTGCAAAGCCTGGACATTTCTTACCTTCTTTGTTTTTCAGTCTCCCTGTGCATCCACTTCTTGTTTTCATGATCTGTGGTAATCTTCTGATGATCTTTTGTTTTTGTAGCAGCTGGTAACTGTTTTTTCTTCTTTCCCTTTACCGTTTGACTAATTGTACAAGGAAGACCAGTGGCAGTGGCATCAATCAAAGGATCATGCAAGATCTGATCTTCATCATGAGTGGTTGTTTGGATTGATAGGGAATACTAATTAGCAGATGAAATCTGAATATACAATTCATTATCATTTGGGTGGAAAGGATTCATTGTATCTGCTTTGGGCTCATAAACACAAGAAATTAAAATAGATCAGATCAGTGTATTTTGATTGATTAATTACCTTAATATATCTAGTAAAGTTAATTATTAATTAACAATCAGATCATGTGCTCTTTCTAGTAAAGTTATATGGACATTTGCATTCCTTTTCCTTAATATATACTACCTGCTGGTGAAGAACAATGGTTTGAAAATGAAAGCTAAAGCCTCTAGGAAGAAGCATGATAGTAATTCAGAGTACATTGATGAAGATGAAGCTTTGAGGCAGGTCAAGTAGTTTGATGCTTAGATCTTCTTCATTTTGTTAATTTATTATAAAATTATACATCCTAAGCATTTTGCCATGTTGCAGATTAGAATAATGCTGTGAATAGAAGCATCTTAACTGTAGGATATGATATCTGTTGACAGGAAATTGCTTTTTCCTTGCAAGACTCTGTAGCAGTTTCAAATTGCTCTAACAAGAATGCAGTGAGCGTTAGCAAGGCTGAGAAAAAGGGAATTATTCACATTCAAGAAGATAAGGGAAGAAAGAAGAAAAAAAATCGGTTTGTCTTGAGTTTGTTGTTCAGAGTAATCTTTCCTTATAATTCTTTTAGTTTGTATTGGAGTTTTTAATTTCTATTTTTTTTTTTTTGTATTTGTTTGTGTCAACAAATTATTGGGGAAATAGTTATTGGGTGTTTTCTCACAGATTGATCCATTGCATTCATTGCTATTCATGCCAAAGGGGAAACAATTATCGTTGCATCAGGCGGCAAGGTACTTTTTTTATCCAATACCAATTTAGTATATTTATTCAAGCTAATTACAATATGTTATCCTTGTAAAAAAGGACACAAACTTCAGGGACATAAGCTCTCTTTAAAACTACGGGAAAAAAAGCATTAAAAGATTCTTGCCTTTTACTTCTAAAATTATTTATTTAGATGCAATGATTTGATTGTTAAGATAATTATTGCTGCAACTTATATTAAAAGTAGGTTATTAAATAAATCATATTATAAATTAATAAAATAATTTAATTTGAGAAAGACTTCTCTAATAATATTTTCTATCAACATCACCTTTTATTTAGTTATATAGCCATCTTTCAATTTTGTTAAATAGGATATACAAGCCCTGATTAATAGGATTGACAAGTCCATATTAGCTCTGCTTGCCAACAAAATTGAGGGTAAGGTTTTTTTTTTTTTTTTGTATGAACAAATATATGGTATATATGAACATCATTCTTTAGCATAAAATATAAATGTATTGAAGCTTTTTGTTTGAATTCATGAGGTTGTATAATACTTTTCCCATCTGAGGAAGCAGAGTGTAATATAGAAATTTGTAGTTGAATCCGCTGATGTTTTAGCTAGGCAATAGCTACAAAAGTTTGGTTGGTAATGTATAAATTTCATACCATGGAAAATCAGTTTTAGTGGCGATAGAAATTGCCATTATAGGTCATGATTTTTCCCGGCAATTAATTGGGTCTTTACCAGCGTTCGTCATAATTGCCAGCAATACTTTTACCGACCCTGGATACAAGGGCTAATGATTAATTGCCAGTAAAAATTTTACCGGCCATTTATATGGCCGCTAAAAGGCATAACTATAGCCACTAAAAGTGGATTTTGTTGTAGTGAAATAAAAACTATTTAAAAAAAAGAACTTAAAAAAAAAAGTAAAACTAAACGTGCGTATCAGTGTTCTATAAATTAATGGGTGTTCACGTATATATTGTTTAAAAATAGTAC
This sequence comes from Sesbania bispinosa, assembly GCA_026901365.1. NCBI lineage: Eukaryota > Viridiplantae > Streptophyta > Magnoliopsida > Fabales > Fabaceae > Sesbania > Sesbania bispinosa. Next base: position 138,491 of record QLOH01001010.1, read on the forward strand.
AATGTGACATCAACTAAGGGTCCTTTTAGGGTGGGTGACACATCGGTGTATCACTTTTGCTATAGCTTATAGCAGGTAGGTTGACCTGTTGGAATAAAATAAATTTTAAGTAAACTAGCAAATTGGTCCCTGACTTTTTTAGGGTCATGCAATTTAGTCCCTAAAAAATAGAAAACTCCAATATAGTCTCTGACCTTTTACTTTTTCTTTCACTATAGTCCAACTATGTGTTTTCTGTTAATTTTTTTTACGACGCGTCACGTTTAGTGACACTCTGTCACACTGTATGTCATCGGGACACAAAAATAACCTCATTGAGGTTGAGACCTTCCAATGAAAAAAATAGAGAAGAGAAAAAAGCGGACAAACAAGTAGCAGGTTGAAAATCATAACCGTTGATTAAAAACCTAAAAAATTTAACTGCTAAAATACTGTGTCATGCCAGTATGTCACCCATGATAACACACCCACTCGGACGGTGACACACTCCAGACATTGCCTGCCAACTAATTACATGCCCAAGCCCCGTGCTATCAATCTCTATTACATTTTAATTTTTGCAGCCTTATTTGACTATCAGAGCAACAATGTGATGTTATTGATTTGGCTGGGGATTACACAATTTCAAAGAAACTATATTTAAATGCACTCAATGCTGGGAGACAACATAATTGTTAGGTGAAAGTCTAAATAAAATTGTTATAACGGGTTTTCTATCATGTGCAACCTCACACACAGAATAAATCCCAATAAATATACTATTTAATTAATTTATATTAATTGTTTTATCATAATTTTTTATAAAAAAAAAATTTCCCTCCCCTCTCTTTTCTTGTACTACAATATCACCTACCTATTTATTTTCTTCATGCGCTAAACATTGATGTGAAAAGTTGCCTATCTAGCTCCTATACAATACCACATTCACTTTGCTCCCTTCCTAGAAGAAGCCAAAAAAGACTTTTGGTTGGCTAAAGGTTGTGTTAATTCTACTTCAGTATCATGATAATTTTATTTTATTCTCCTGTAACTTTGTAGTAAACTTCATAACATTTTAAAACTTAATTATTGTTTGGTCTAAAACCTGAGGTATTTAAATATGAATCTGAATTACTTTTTTATGTGGAAATTAATATTTTCATGATTGTGTTTTTTTGAACTAATGATGATTGTTATGTTTAAAATATATATTTGTATGCACTATTATACATATTGAAATTGAACTAGTATGATGTTTTTTATCAAGAAATAGAATAACGTTAAAATAGAATTGACTTGGAAATTGTAAGGCATGCACTAACGCAAGTGGTCACCTAGTGCGTTACTAATGCAACCCACGGAAAGACAAAACTAGTGGTCATTTTTTCACTCACATGAGCCACATCTTTTACACTTTCCTTCATAATTTTTTTTTTCTATTTCTCTATATTAGTTTATTACATTTTTATCTTTTTCTATCCTCATTTCTCAAATTTGGGTGTTAAAGTACTTTTTCCATCATAAGAAGGGCTGTTATTTTTTTACTCACATCTTTTACACTTTCCTTTATAATTATTTTTCTATTTCTCTCTTTCATTTCTATTATATTAATTTATTACATTTTTAACTTTCTCTATCCTCATTCCCCAAATTTGGGTGTTAAAATACTTTTTCCATCATAAGAATTTTCATTCGAATAGTAGCAACGCAGAAGTTGCAAGGTAGAAATTTTACGCAACCAATCTCTTATAAACTTCAATCTCCATTTCATTCTTCCCACAGCACAACCAATATGGCTATTCTTTCCTTTCTTTGTTGTCTGCTTCTGATAATCATTTTCACATCTCAAGCTAATGCTGCCAACAATACACAAAACTTCCACTACTTCTGTGATCAAACTAACGACAGAGGTAACTACACAGCCAATAGCACCTACCACAGGAACCTCAACATCCACCCTCACTTCCAACACACAAATTGACTACGGTTTCTACAATTTGTCCTATGGCAAAAACAGTACTACTGACAAAGTAAACGCCATTGGGCTGTGCAGAGGAGATGTTAAGGCAGATGATTGCCTTAGATGCCTCAACGGTTCAAGAGCCAATCTCACACAACTCTGTCCGAACCGAAAAGAGGCAATTGGGTGGTATGAGGATGAGAAATGCATGTTGCGTTACTCAGACCGCTCAATATTTGGCATCATGGAAACTGGACCTGCCTATTACGCGAACAACCTGAAGGATGCAACCGACTTGGATGAGTTCAATCAAGTGGTTAGAACCTTGCTGGATAACTTAACAAGCATAGCTGCATCAGGTGACTCACGTCATAAATATGCTGCATCAAGTGCACCTGCTTCTAATGATCAAACCATATATGGTCTAGTTCAGTGCACGCCTGATTTGTCCAAGTCACAATGCAGTGACTGCTTGGTTCAGTCTATTGCACGCATACCAATAGATTGTTGTAAAAACAAGATAGGTGGCAGGGTTGTTAGGCCCAGTTGTAATATGAGATTTGAAACCTCATTCCGCTTCTATGATCCTACAGCAACACCGCCTCCTCCTCCATCCACCACCACCACTAGTAACACTTCCTCACAAGGTACTTGCTGATATTTGTAATGAAAATTTACAATTGATGATCCAGTTTTTATATTTATATTTATTGCAGAACTCGGAATGTTTCTTCTTCTTGCGGTTTTGTTTTCCTTTTTCATTTGATGGAGGAAAATAATACCTTGTGTCAAAAAGTTATTATTATTTAGAATCCGAATTCGTTTAAGATGTCCTTCTCACAGTATTTAGTTATTGGACTTGTTGATATTTTTATCGATCTTGATCTACGGAGTGTCCCGTATCTGATTTGTGCAGGAAATAGCAACAAAAATACCACCGTGATCGCCATAGTAGTAGCAGTTGTTGTTGCTCATTTTTATATGCGTCTATTTAAGAGTGAAGAGGAAGCCAAAGAAAACGTTTCAAAGTAAGTTGAAGAACTAATTTAACCGTGACTTCAAAATTTCATTGCAATAATGTAGGACTTCTAAATTACTACTGCAAATAACCGAATAGGGGGGAAAACAGAGGAAATCAAGAACCACTGTGTTCCGATTTCACGCTAAGAAATTATAGTCTAATAACATTGTTAATTCTCTACTGCATCAGATTTCTGCATAAGTATGGTGAGAAAAGGCTTTAGATGTAATTGTAAATATTGCTCTCGTAACATATATGACAAATTTACTAATTTAAATCTGTTCCCCATGTGAAGCTGAAGAAGATGATGATGAAGAAATTTCAATTTCTAAGTCTTTCCAATTCGACTTTAACACCATACGAGAAGCTACAGACGACTTCTCTGATTCTAATAAACTTGGACAAGGCGGATTTGGTGCTGTTTACAAGGTAAGAGATAACACTGTTAAATGTCACTTCATCAAAATATGGTATATGATATCCAATTACTTGCTGAGAGCTTTCTATTCTTGACTATGATATATTTTCAGGGCATTCTCTCCAATGGACAAGAGGTTGCTGTCAAAAGGTTGTCAAGGGATTCTGGCCAAGGGGATCTAGAATTTAAGAATGAAGTGCTTTTAGTTGCTAAGCTTCAACACCGAAATTTAGTTACGCTACTTGGTTTCTGTCTAGAAAGAAGAGAAAGGCTACTTATCTATGAATTTGTTCCTAATAAAGTCTTGATTACTTCATATTTGGTAGGTTTGAATTTCCATTTAATTGGACCATATACCTCTTTTACTTCAGTCGTGGTTGAAAACTAAGCTTAAATACAATAGTCCTGAGATTCATTTAATTGTGTATATGTAGATCAAATCCAGAGAGCACAATTAGATTGGGAAAAACGCTACAAAATCATTGCAGGTATTGCTCAAGGCATTCTTTACCTTCACGAGGATTCTCGACTGCGCATTATCCATCGTGATCTAAAAGCAAGCAACATTCTCTTAGATGAAGAAATGAATCCTAAGATATCAGATTTTGGCATGGCAAGACTATTTGTTGTGGACCAAACTCAGGGAAATACAAATAGAATTGCTGGAACCTTGTAAGTATTCAAACAGACTAGAGCTTGTTGGTTGTTACTTGTTAATAATTTCATCGAGCTTAGGAACTGAAAAATGGGGAAAAATTGAAGATGATTGTGAAATGGTTTTGTTTAATTAAGTTTTTACATATTGTTATGCAGTGGATATATGGCACCTGAATATTGCAATGCATGGACAATTTTCAGTAAAGTCGGATGTCTTTAGTTTTGGTGTGCTGGTTCTTGAGATTGTAAGTGGCCAAAAAAACAGTGGGATTCGTCATGGGGAGAATATAGAGGATCTATTGAGCATTGTAAGTCACCCTTTCTCCTCATCACATCTTCTTGTTGTTAGAAGATTATGTGTTAATCTACATTACTGCATAAGTGGAATCTAACTTATTGGATCTGCAATTGTTGAAGGTATGGAAAAATTGGAGGGATGGGTCAGCAACAAATATTATAGATTCCACATTAAACAATTATTCACTAAATGAAATAATGAGATGCATCCACATTGGGTTACTATGTGTTCAAGAAAATATAGCTTGCAGACCAACCATGGCTTCCATTCTACTGATGCTTAATAGATCTTCTGTCACTCTGCCGGTACCTTCAGAACCTGCGTTTTATGTGGATAGTAGAACTGAAAACCTTCCAAACATGCAGTGGTGGGAGCATAATTCAGGGGCAACAAGATCTAGCGGATCAACAACTAAATCTGCTCAACATTCTATCAATGAGGCTTCAATTACAGAGTTATATCCTCGGTAGATTTTGATCATAGTGGTGATGGCAATAAACGCAGTCAATGCAGAATAAACAAATTCAATTCTTCAGCAAAAATATAATGTCTAGAAACACATGAGTTGTTTGCTCATAGTTTTGTTTAAATAAATCAATATTCTCTTGTTTAAAGTGAGGCAGAAACTAGTCATGTGATCTTCAGTTTGTTTCGATTATAAATTTTATGCTATAAACTTCTCTACAAGTAACACAGTTAATTGCTAGTGCTTTTATTTTCTGTAATTACTGGAGATGTGGTTTGCCTATGACAAGTCCGTCTTTGGAAGAAATTTGGCAAGTTGGTCTGATGCTATATGACAAATTATTATACTTGTTGCAAGTATATTAATGCCTATTCCCTTTTATCTTACTTGGTGGTGGTTCAAGGCTTCAAGCTAATTGGCATTGGATTTCTTCTCCCGGTCATGATGCAGAAGCTTTTACTGGTGCAAACTTTTGGTTGTACATTTTGGTGCTGTCTTTTATTGGTTTCAAATTCAACCTTCTAATTGCGCTTGCAGCAAATCCTGTATCATCCAAGCTAGTGAACATTTTTTCTCAATCTATGTATGCATAATTGTTTTGGTGGGTGTGGTATATAATTTGCCTTCTATGATGTAGTGGACACCTCACAGGTTCTGGTTTTCTTGCTTTTCTGTTGAAGTACCATTGTACTTCCTATAATTCATTTTTGGTTAGCACAAAAAAGAGTAGCACAGTTAATCAGGCCCAGGTGCTGCCTCTCTGTGCACCATATACTGGACAAAATTGACAATAAGACAAAGGGGAATCTATACAGTTTGAAGGCCGTGTACAATCGAGTTTTCTCGATTTTCTGAACCACCATTTCCTATAGGCATCTGCATTTGAACAAGTAATCAACAAATGGCAAAAAATAGAGAATTTCTGCTGCCTTGTACAACTGATTCTATTTAATAAGATCACCATAGTCATGGTACTAATTATTGGGGACTATATCACTTCACTATCTGTTATCATTCGTCACAACTTGTGGTAAAATATTTGGGCCTTTTTTTTTCTGTATTTTATCTTTTTTCGTTGTCCAAGACACGTGTCGGGCTCTCCTTTCTCTTTCTTTTATTATTTTTAAAAGAGTAAACCCTCACTTTAGTCCCCGACTTTTTCCTGGTCGGGCAGTTTAGTCCTTAACTTTTATAAATCAACACGTTAGTCCCTGACTTTTATCACCGCCAGTCAGTTTAGTTCAAAACCCCAAACGCCGTTAACAGAGAGGTGACATGTCATGTTAAGTGACATGTAGGACTCCAGTTGGGCTCAAAATGTTGTCGTTTATTGGTCAAAATAGTGAATGGAAAAATTAAAAATAAAAATAAATTGAATTTGGTTCTAAATTTAAAGGGGAATTTGTTGAACCCTAATTGCATTCCCCTCATTCTCGCTTCTGACGGTTTCTTCTTCTCTCCTTTCTTCTTGTCTTCTTCTCATCGTTCTTCCGTAGCAAGTTACTCTGGAGCATGATAACCAAAGATTCCAAGAACACGGGTAGAATGAAGTCGTGCGTGCTGCTGCATCAGGGGCTTGATTTGGCAAATCAAAATCAGCAATCTTTGCAACATCATCATCGAAAAGCATTATGTTACTGGACTTAATGTAACGAAGGATAATATGAGTCTCTGCCTTTTCATGAAGATATTCAAGTCCTCTAGCAGCACCAACAACAATTTTAACTCTTTGAGCCCATGAGAGAACTAGACCAGGTTGTGCACCCTTGACACCTTTGCATCCTATATCCACAATTATAATAAAATTAAACATTGCAATGAAGAGATTATTGAATATATTTATCCTACTTTCTTTTATTTTTTTAAAGGCAGTTTCAATGATATTAGCAATATTCACTTGAAGAGCTTCTCATGCCAATGGCAGCTTTCATTGATTTAGTAAAAATTACAAGATTTAGCTGGTTAACTTTTAGATAAAGAAAATAATCTGCTTGTATGGTATAATTTCAAACCTTTCAAGTTTCCTTCACAAGGATGAGTAGATACTGTTTTCAAATCATAATTCCAAAACCAGCTACAAATTTCTGTACAGAGACCTGTCATTATTAATCTTATATATTTACACTAATGAGTTTGAATAAATTTGTATAACTAATGCATAAAGAAAGGAGAGGAAGAACGATGAGAAGAAGACAAGAAGAAAGGAGAAGAAGCGAGAAAGTTTTGAGCCCAGCCGGAGTTCTACATGTCACTTAACGTGACATGTCACCTCTCTATTAACAGCGTTTGGGGTTTTAGACTAAACTGACTGACGGTGATAAAAGTCAGGGACTAACGTGTTGATTTATAAAAGTCAGGGACTAAACTGCCCGACCAGGAAAAAGTCAGAGACTAAAGTGAGGGTTTACTCTTTTTAAAAACTTTCACGCTTTTTATTCTGAATCGCTACTTTTCTTTCTTTTTTTATGTTTTCTTCTTCTTTTGTTAATTTACTTTTTATCATACTTTTATTTTTTAAAATTATTATTTTTAAATAATTTTCTCTTATTATTTGTTTTTATATATATCTTTTATTACATAAAAACACACATTAAAAAATCTAATAAATGTGTTGATTTCATCAAATTTAATGTGTTATTTTTTAAATATATCATTTATCTTTCTATTTTATGAATCACATGTGTTTTTCACATGAAACACTTCTATCGTTTTCTTTATTTCTTCTCCTTTTTTAACACACTTTAATTTATTATTATTATATTAAAATTGCTTCTCTCATCATCTATTCTTGATTATCTATATCATTACATAAAACACACATTAAAAAAAACAAGAAAAATTGTCAATTTAAATTAAATTTAGTGTCATTTTTCCAATATATCATTTATGTCTCTAATTTATTCAATACACGTGCCATGTTTTCTCACATACGTTTTTTTTATTCTCATTTTAGTAAAATGATTTTTTTATATACCATTGGTATCCTCCACTGGAGACAATTCTACTATAGCCGAGCCGTTTTCTTTTTTTCTTTTTCTATGACACATTCATTTTATTTTTTTTATTATTATATTAAGACATTTTCTCTCATTATTCGCTCCTATTAATTTGTCTCATTATGAAATCGATTTTTTTAAAAAAACCACGAGTATCCTCCACGAGAGCAATTCTCCTCTTTCCCTTTTCTTTTTTCTTTCTTTTGTCACACTTTAATTTTCTTTTTTATTATTATATTAAAATAGTTTCTTTTTTTTTTGGAACAGATTTATCTGTTTCATTATATAAAACAAAGATTAAGAAATGCAACAAATGTGTTGATTTATATTAAATTTAAAGTATTTTTCCAATATATCATTTATGTCTCTATTTTATTCATTAAAGTTTTAACTTATTATCTTTCTTATTTATTCGATTTATCTATTTTATTCACTTTATATTAAAAGTATTCCCACAGTACATGTGTTATGTTTTCTCACTTGCATTTTATTTTTTTAGTTTCTTTATTATTACTTTAGTAAAGTGGTTTTTTTATGAACCATATGTATCCTCCATGAAAGACAGTCTTGCTCCTACCATTTTATTTTTTTTCTTTTGTTTTTCATCACACTTTTATTTCCTTTTTTATTATATTAAAGTTTTTTTTTCTAATTATTCGCTTCTATTAATATGTTTCATTATAAAAGTTATTTTTTATCAACCACGGGAGATAGTGTTGCTCCTACTGTTTTACTTTTTATTATTATTATATTAAAAAATTTCTCTCATCATCCATTCTTGATTTTTAATTACATAAAAATACAATTTAAGAAATATAATAAATGTGTTGATTTTCATTAAATTTAATGTGATTTTTCCAATATATAATTTATCTATCTATTTTTTTCGTTAATGCTTTCACTCATTATTTCTTTTATCTATTCTATGTATCTATTTACTATCTATTTACTATATATTAAAATTGTTCCTCCAGTACACGTGTCATTTTTCTTTTATCTATTCTATGTATCTCACGTTAACTTTCTTTATTATTATTATTATTATTATTATTATTATTATTATTATATTAAAACTTTTTTTTCATTATTCATTTATATTGAAATGTTTCGTTACAAAAGTGATGTTTTTTTAAGAACTACGAATATTCTACACGGAAGACACAAATTAAAAAATATAATAAATATGTTAATTTACATTATAATTAACTTCTTTTTTGTAATATACTACTAGCGGAAAGACAGTCATTGTCGTGCCTGTCTTTCCGCATTTCTTATTTTTACGATCTCTTTCCTTCTTTCCCCATTTTTCTATTTTGGCTTCTTTATCTTTCTACATTTTTTAGGCAGTTATTATTTTTATTGGGTGGTTATTGGTTAGTGGGAACCGTAAATCAGTGAGTCAGGATATAAAATAGGGGTATAATGGGAATGGAAATGTGGAAACCAAAACTCCCCTACTCTTTTTATATATTGTATAGACAAAAATAGGGGTATAATGGGAATGGAAATGTGGAAACTAAAACTCCCCTACTCTCTTTATATATAGTATAGATTTATCTCTCTAATTTATTTATTAACATTTTCAATTATTATCTTTCTTATCTTTTCTATTATATTTGCTCTATATTAAAATTGTTCACTCAATACACGTGTCACTTTTCTTCACTTTTATTTTATTTTTTATTCTCATTTCAGTAAAGTGATTTTTTTTATGAACACTAAGTATTATCCACGGGGTGACTAGGTTTTTCCTACAAGGATTTTTTTCCATGCACTTTATATATGTTTAAAGTGATTGGGTTATGGAATCTCAATAATCAATATATTTTAAATTTATAATTATATTAACTATGTATTGTTTACTATTTTCAATCAGGATTTAATTGATATACATTGTCAGTGTAAAGAAATTTTACACAGACATCCAATGGTATGCCGTCACGTCATTTAATGAATATGACACCTCATGTGTTACTAAATTTAATAAATGATGTGACAGCAAATCATTGGATGTATGCATAATAAAACTTATATATTAAACTCTTTCAATAAACACATCACATTTTACTAATTGATGTATATAATTATACCATAAATTAATTATATTATGAAATTTAACAATACATGTAAAAAATAAACATCACCCACAAACCAATGTAACCCATACAAATGCACGAGTACTGTGCTAATTATTAGTGAAAATAGATCGTGAACCCGTATGAACTTTACGTGGAGATCGGTTTCCAGTATAATTTCTCTTTTAAAAGCTCATTAGATTTTATGGAATAAATAATACTCTATATGGTTAAATATGTTTTTTTCCTTCAAAACATAAAGAAATTTAGTTTTAACTCCTCATTTATTTTTTTAAATCACATGATTTTATTTTTTCTTCATAGTTATATTTCATTAAGTAATAACGTAGAAATATTTCTTGTAAATTTTTTTTATAGATTTTCCTTCAAATTTTCTTGTAAATTTCAAAATTTAAAAAAAATTTGTTCAGTTTCTAAAAATTGCTGGAAACTTACTATAGATTTTTCTATAACAAAGCAAAGAAATTTTATAGAAACATTTTTATGTAAGAAATTTATAGTTTTTTTTTTTGAAAATTTACTACATATGATTTTTATAGAGAAAAAAAATTATAAGAAATTTCTTATGATTTTTTACCCAAGAAAAATGGTAGTAGAACTGGGAAAATGACTTAATAGAGTATAGTTAATAAAGAGGACTAAAAACATGTGATTTTAAAAAATGGAGGAACAAAATCAATGAAAAAATAAATGAGGAATCAAAACCAAATTTCACTATACTTTCAGGGACCAAAAACATATTCAACTTTATTTTATACTATATCTAGGTCCGGCCCAACGTTTCTTTGGGTCTAAAGCGAATTTTATCACGGGGCCTTTTTAAATGAATAAAAATAATTTAAAATCAATAACAATATAACACATACTGAAGAAAAAAATCACAAAAAAAAGACATAAAGTAGATAATGAGAATAATGTTTAGAATCTACTAATTATTATTTATGAGAAGAGAGAGCCCTAATAAAATGAGGCCTTTTTTTCAAAAAATAAAATTTACTCCTAATAATTTAATATTGTTTACTAAATAATAGTTTTTTATTTTTTAAAATAGTAATAGTAAATAATTTTTTTGGCCTAAAATAAAAAGTATTTTTTGGGGCCTAAAGCGACGACCTTACTGGCCTTGGGGTTGGGCCGGCCCTGACTATATCCAAGTAGCAAGTCAACCCGATCGAGTGGAGCAAGACAATATCTCGTATTTGACAGGTAGTAGGTTTAAATCCCCACTGGTCCCTTTGGGTTGAGGTAAAATGTAAGTACTTCTGTGAGTACTCAAAGAGCCTGGGGTTTTTCTTACCTTGAACTGGGGCATTTCTTCACCCTAAATTTTTTATTAAAAAAAAAAAAGCAAGTCCTCTTCGCCACTTGCCCTTGACATAGAGATTGTTAATACATTTGCAGATAAACAAATTCCCACGGTATCATCTCATTGATACCGGCTGCTATATTTATATTCTCACACCTCTTTCTTTTAATTTTTTTATATTTTTTTATTTTTCATCACATCAATTGTCATATTTTTTATTTTCTTTTTTTTTCATATAATTTTTTCCATCTCTATTTTTTCTGCAACTTTTTTTTCAACATCTCTCTTCATTTTATACGTAAAAATTATACAAAAATATACCGTTTACTAATTTTTTGTTCATGCTATCCTGACCGTTATGCCAAATTTTAAAATTGAAACTCAATATCTATGTTGTATCTATATCTATTATTATACACTACTACTTCTATTCCTGGGAAGGAAACCCCTCAGACATCCTCCTCAAACAGACTCCTTTAAGGAGCTAGGACACTGATTATACAATGAAATAGAAAAGTGCCCCTGGTGGCCAAGGAAAAATGAAACTACTCTCCATCCTTTGATAGATAATATTACTCTCCACTAAACTCAATATTTTAACAAATATTGCAATAAATCAGTATTTAACATCCTTTTGTGTTAACGTGGAACTTGGACTCATGTTAATAACTTAATACTATATATGCAACTTGTGATGATCATCTTGTTTAGCTATCCAACTATTCCTGACTTAAATCGTTGCGAATACGATAGATGACTAGTATATCCTTAAAAAAATTAAGTCGATAGAATTTTTTTTTGTTTAAATTATCCTCTATGGGAGACAATATTGGTCAAGTCGAAACATGCATATCATGTGAGACTAGCTCTCTCAAATAAGATTTTTTTCAACTTTAATATAGACCTTACTTAAAGGAATCAAGTAACTTATTCAACCAAATGAGTTGGTTAAGACAATAGAATTGGATCTTTTGTATTGATTATTAAAAGCTGGAGTGTGACTGTGGTCCGGTATATATAAAGAAGAAGACAAGGAGGACTGAGGGAATAAAGAAAAGTGTGAGGGGTTACATTAAGTACTACTATCCAACCTTATGCTGACCAGTTCCTGGTTCAAATCATTTCAGTTCCTTTTTGACTTTTCATTGCTTTGCACCGCGTAATCGTTAACTTCATTGTTCAAACCACTTCGGTCTCCATATACTTGGAATTCGTCAACCACTCCTTGTTCCATTGATTTGAAAAAAAAAACAGGGAAAGTCTTCTTTCACAGTGTAAATATACATAATATATACATATAGAGACGTACACAGAAATGACCTTCGCCAAGAAAAGCTCCTCCTTCAGCTTCAATCTCTGGTTCGTTACTTGTCATTCCCAATTTATAATATGGCTACTGTTTGTTCTAGGCTTCTGCTTTCCTTTCTTTGTTGGCTTTCTGTAATAATAATATCTCAAGCCAGCACCGAGCCAATGTACGCATACCATACCTGTAATTACAACTTAGGCAACTACACAGCCAATAGCACCTATGACAACAACCTCAACTCTCTTTTATCCAATTTCTCTTCTCACACAGAAATTAATTATGGATTTTACAATTTCTCATACGGCCAAAACACAAACAGAGTAAACGCCATTGGGTTGTGTAGAGGAGATCTTATCCCAAGTGAGTGTCGTAGCTGCCTCACCAATTACTCAAGAGTCGAAATGGAACAGCTTTGTCCAAACCAGAAAGAGGCAATTGTGTGGTATGACAAATGCATGTTGCGCTATTCGAACCGCTCAATATTTAGCACCAAGGAAACTTATCCTACAATTTATATGTGGAACTTAAGCAATGCAACGGAGGTGGATCAGTTCAAACAAGTGCTCAACAACTTGATGAGGAATCTAAAAGGCATAGCAGCATCGGGTGATTCTCGTCGTAAGTATGCTACAGATAATGCAACTACTGCAAATTTTCAAACCATATATGGTCTTGTGCAGTGCACGCCTGATTTGTCAGGGCAAGATTGTAATGACTGTTTGGATGAAGCTATCTCACATATCCCAAAATGTTGTGATGGAAAGATAGGTGGTAGAGTTCTTATGCCTAGTTGTTATATTAGATATGAATCTGCTCGTTTCTACGAACCTGCGATAGTATTAGACCAAGATAATCATGTACCACCTCCACCATCTCCTCTGTCCACCAATAACACTTCCTCCAAAGGTACTTGTCACTTAATTTCTTAGTGTGATCATTACGAATGAACATTTGTGAGCCTTTTTTCTCAGTACATAGTGATTAGAATTGTTGATATTTTGTTCTTTGAAATGTCTCACCGAGCAGAGGATTCTGGTAACTCATCAAAAACTACCATCATTGCCATAGTTGTGCCTACTGTTGCTGTTGTTGTTGTTCTGCTCATTTTTGTTGGCATGTATTCAAGGAGCAGGAAGGCCAGGAAAGTCGTAGGTAAGTCTTAGAATTGATTTACTGAGACTTTTTATTTTGGACCGAGGGCTAGTTTAGATAAATTTTTCTAGAAAAAGAAAATACAATGAAACATGAAGGTAAAATTAATTCAATTTCTGGAAATTAGTCTTTACAACTCAGCTTGTCCAGCATTTTTCTCATTCAATTTCTATACAAGTAATTAATTTCGACTTATAGAAGAAGTTGAATTCAATTTATCTCTTTGATTTATTCTATTTTTTTTTCTTTTAGAAATTCTTTTAAAGAAATGTGTCTAAACTGGACAAGGGTCCTGCATATTGTTATAATGAAATTTAAAGAGACCAGAGCACGCGTATATATAATCTGTCATCATTTAGAGTAATTCCTTCCTATATATATTTATATATACACACACACTAAGTACAAATAGAATAAGAAAAATTCTCAATAGTTCAAGGAATGAGTAACTCAGACACTAATAGGAAAAAGGAAAAAAGAAAGGGGAAGTCCATAGCCATTCTCTTTTGATTTCATAAATTAGATCTCCCGGTGTTCTTTCCATTTTGACTGCACTGACTATAGTATTGCGCTTGTAACACATTTTCAGAAGAAGAAGATGGTGATGACAATGATGAAATTGAAGTTGTTGAGTCATTGCAATTCAACCTTGACAAAATACGAGATGCTACAAGTAATTTCTCTGATTCTAATAAACTTGGACAAGGTGGATTTGGAGCTGTTTACTGGGTAAGTAATATTGTTGAATTCAGATACACATCACCTCTTTGTCAAAACATGGTATATCAAGATACTTAGCAAAGCATGTACTGTACTTTTTTCAGGGTAAGCTTTCTAATGGACAAGTGATTGCTGTCAAAAGATTGTCAAGAAATTCTGGACAAGGAGATGTTGAATTTAAGAATGAAGTGCTTTTAGTGGCTAAGCTTCAACACCGAAATTTGGTGAAACTACTTGGTTTCTGTTTAGAAGGAAGAGAAAGGCTACTTGTCTATGAATTTGTTCCTAATAAAAGTCTTGATTACTTCATATTTGGTAGGTTCAAATATATGCATAATTAAACTTGCTCTTTTACTTTAATTTTGGTTCAAGACAGAGAGTATATATATAACTACTAAAATAGCTTTAAAATTCTCATGGCTTTGGTGTACATGTAGATCCAACAAAGAAAGAACAATTAGATTGGCAAAGACGCTACAAAATCATTGGAGGTATTGCTCGAGGTCTTCTATACCTTCATGAGGATTCTAGACTTCGCATTATACATCGTGATCTTAAAGCAAGCAACATTCTCTTAGATGATGAGATGAATCCTAAGATATCAGATTTTGGCATGGCAAGATTATTTGTTATGGATGAAACTCAGGGGAATACAAGTAGAATTGTTGGAACCTAGTAAGTATTAGAATATGTTAGACCTTGCAAATTTATGAGCTTAATTTGAATTGACTATTAAGTAAAAAAAATTATATTGTTGGTTAGTTACGTATTGATAATTTATTTACAAATTTTGACGATCAAAATGAATGATCAAGTGATAACATATATAAAATATCTCACAAAAATATGAAATCAAACTTTAGAATTTATTATTAATACCTTTGGTCATAGGTAGCAACTTAAATGGTGAAATTTTAGGAAGAGAGTCATAACATTTATTACTAATTATGCTTGTCTATATTAACATGTAGTGGATATATGGCACCTGAGTATGCAATGCATGGGCAATTTTCAGTAAAATCAGATGTCTTTAGTTTTGGTGTCCTAGTTCTTGAGATTGTAAGTGGACAAAAAAATAGTGGCTTTCATCATGGGGAGAATGTGGAGGATCTACTAAGCTTTGTAAGTCTTCCTTTTTTCACTATTATTTCTTATGTGAGATTAAAAGTATGGATATACATGCCTTTGAACATTCATGTAGAATTCGAATCAGTGACCTAATAGTATTTGTAAATGTGCAAAATCTTACAGGCATGGAGAAATTGGAGAGATGGGACACCTACAAACATTATAGATCCATCATTAAACAACAGTTCACGAAATGAGATTATGAGATGCATCCATATTGGTTTACTCTGTGTTCAAGAAAATTTAGCGGACAGACCAACCATGGCTACCGTTGCACTCATGCTGAATAGTTTTTCTCTCACTCTCCCAGTACCTTTAGAACCTGCATTTTATATGGACAGTAAAACTAGAAGTCTTACAAACATGCAATCATGGGAAGATAATTCTGAGGTAATAAGGTCAAGTGAGTCCATGAGAATTATATCACCTCGAGAATAGGTAAACAAGGTTTCAATCATTGAGTTTTACCCTTGCTAGATTTCAGTCATAAGGGTGTTATTCATTTATCACCAATGATTCAACCAAGATGTCTTGGAACTCAAGTAATTCGTTCATGTGAATTCTTGTTTAAATAAACTACAAATACCCTTTATTTACATTAAGACAAAAACCTGTAATATGACACTAGTCTTGAAATGTGTGTTGTGTAACTTCCTAGGGAAAACATATTTGTGTTTTCTAAAGGAATATTTTCTAAATTTAAAATGTTTTCAAGCAGTGCTTAAGACAATAGCTTTGGAACGATATATCAGACGGAGCATCTAAGGATTTTAAAAGAGTAAACTAGCAAATCCAGCTCTGGCTTTTTAGGGTCATGCAGTTTAGTCCCTAAGAAATAGAAAGACCCAATATAATCTCTGACTTCTTGTTTTGCCTATCACTATAGTCCAACCATGTGTTTCCCGTTAATTTTTTTATGACGTGTCACGTTTAGTGACACTATGTCACACTGTTTGTCACTATAGTGACCATTGTGATATAAAAATGACATGGTTTTGTCGAATTTATAACTTGAAAGACTTCAACTCCAACACTCGTGTGCTTCCATATTCTCCCATTTTTTCTCTTCTTCCCTTTCTTTCATTGGAAGGTCTCAACCCGAATGACACTATTTTTGTGCCCCGATGACAAATAGCGTGACAAAGACACAATGTCACTAAACATGACACGTCATAAAAAAATTAACGTGAAACACACAGTTGGACTATAGCATAGTTGTCAATCCCGAATAGTGGCGCGTAGTGGCCAACCACTTAAACGCTGTAGCGGTATAGCGTATAGTGGGATGACCGCTATTTTGAATTTTATGTTACAGTTTAGATATTTTTTACCAGAAGCTTGTTGAGAGGAGGATGACATGACTGCCCAGTGAAAAATGTAATCAAAATAAGAGTGAATGACTGGGTGTTTGAGAGATAGGTGGAAGAAAAAAAAGAGGTAGAGGAGTGAGGAAGAGAAACGTGAAAGGGAAGAGAAACAGGGGAAAAAACCTTAGTGGGTAAGCTGCAGGACAACAGCAACACAGAGTCACAGACCCTGAAAACAGAAGCAAAGCAGTCGCTAGTATGAGTCGCCGGAGAGTCGCCAGACAGACGCGCGGATGATGACCGGAAAAGAAAGGGTGGGTAGCGAGAGACGAGAGTGAGGGTTGGGAGACGAAGAGGGAACTATCGTGAAATGAAAGACACAGTCTTTTAAGCTGAAGCATTTCACTTAAAAAGGTTTGAAATACCCCCACCAAAGGCACTTGAACGGTCACTTTTTTAAGGCATTTTTGGGTTTTAGCCTTTCCTTCAGCATAGCGGCTATTTGGCCGCTATTTGCACCGCTATAGTGGCCGCGACGACCGCTACACTGAATTGCGACGCTACGCAACCCTGTATAGCGTCGGGGGGCTGCTCCGCGCCGCTATAGCGCGCTATTAACAACCCTGGACTATAGTGACGGAAAAAGCAAGAAGTCAGGGATTATATTGTGTTTTTCTATTTCTTAGAGACTATACTGCATGACCCTAAAAAAGTCAGAGACGGATTTGCTAGTTTAGTCGTTTTTAAAATGTATCTTTTGAAGATTTAGACAAAGTCTTAAACACTTTAAATTTTTCATAAATTGTCTCATAGAAGTATGTATTTATAATGTGCAGTAACCCTAGCTAAGTTAAAAGATTCTTAAATAAAGCAAATATAATAAGGAGAAAGGTTAAGAATATCATATTGAACAATTTATCGGTGTTCACTTTCAAACTCAGAGAGCAATTTCCAGTCCCTAAAACACAATTAGGATTTTTACACTATAACCTAAGTATTCTAAACCACTCTTGGAAAGAACAAGAAGTTCGCATAAGAATAAGGCAAACAATAGTAGCAGTAGATAGTGGAATTTAGAAATAAATTATACATATCCAGACCCTAATATAATCATAAAAATATCCACACCCTTGACACATTTTTGAGTCAAGCAAAATGGTTCTAACAACTAAGTGGACCTACCATGTAAACATCAAGGTCAGCAATAAAAATGGAAAGCTCTTACCGAGAACCCAACAAGCATCTTTTAAATTTACTCTGCTGCAGTTTCGTCATCATTTTCTCCTTCATTTCTAATATCTGGCAATGTATCAAGATCAGTTCGAACCTTTGTCACATCCTCATGGATAGTAGTATCAGAAGAATCAATGGCATCATTATGTTCAACTGAATCCAAAATTTCATTGCCAGAGGAAGAGTCTGATGTTTCATCAGTTTCACCTGCCTGAGTGTCACCCTTGAACATCTCATCCTCAGTGGCATCAACATTCTGAGTTTCATTTGTTCCACTTGTTTCAATGCTACCTTTGGCCTTGTCACTTTCAGAGGTATCAGAGATCTCTTCTCCATCCGATTTTGTAGAAGTGTTCTCAGTGTTATTTGAAGTCTTCTCTAATTCACCAGCCTCCACAGCTGCATCTACATTTTCAGTTTTAACAGAAGCTGTTGAATCAGTGTCATGTAGGTTTTCTTCAGAAATTATGTTGCCACTCTGCTCTAATCCCTCTGTTTGCACATTTTTTATATCTCCAGTGCTTGTTGTGTTAACTGTGGTATTTTGAGCATGGTCAGATTCAGATAATGTCACCGATATATTTTGTTTAGATGAACTTGAAGTGTCAGCACCAGCTCCTGTCAAGTTACTGCTTGATTCAGTGATCACTATTGTCAGGTTACTGCTAGCTTCCAAGTGGCTGTCAGAGCTTGCATTGGCTGTTTTATTTAGATATGAGTTATCCACAAGGATTGATAAACTGTCATTTCCAGTCTCAGTTGCATTTGATGAAACCCCGTCTATCAATTCACCTTCTGTAACCTTCAAATCTGAATCATTTTGGTTCTTGTTATTCTCATCTGAATAAGTTGTCTCATTTTCTGGTTTAGTGATGTTCATGTCTAAGTTTACATCAGACTTTTCCAAAGTAAATGTTTCAGTTTCAGTTTCAGTGCTAGTTGCATGAGTATCATGAGCCACAGCACTAGATGCGTCATCCCCCTTGTAATGTTCCTCCCGAGCCTCATGATTGTTGTGGTTTTCAGCTAAATCCCCCTTTTCCTCATCCCAGCTGTCTCCGTTCTCTTTCTCATCACTCTCTTCTTCTTTCTCTTTCTCACCATCTATGAACTCATCATCACGATCCATATCCACCTCTGATTTCTCTTGATCATTTTCATCTATCTCACCATCTCCTCCTCCTCTTTCTTCATCTTCCATCTCTTCACTTTTGTTTTCATCTTCCTCCTGTTCGTCTGCTCCATGCTTATTTTCTTCTTCCTCTTGTTCTCCCGTTTCAAGCTTGCTGTCTTCGCTTTCCTCAGTTTCATGCTTGTTTCCTTCTTCTTGTTCATCATGTTCATGTTTATTGTCTTCATCCTCTACAATATGTTCATCTTCCTCTTCTTCCTCATGCTTTTCATTCTGATTTACTTCATCCTTACCTGGATGAAGGTCTTTTCTACCAAGTTTCACAATCTGATCTGTCTGAGTTCTGACTGAGAATTCTGTACCACTCTTGTTAAATTCCTTCTTCTTATCATGGTTGTGCTTAACCTGGTAGATCAACCAGAAGCAAACACCAAGCAACAGAACAAGTTGCAGAACATGTTTCACCTTGATGCCTTTGGACCTTTGGTTCCTACTTGGAAACCGCTTTATCATGCTTAACTTACTTGGAAAACCCTGATTTGTCTTTTCCAAATAGCAAGGTCAGGTCACCTGCTTTGTATTGGAAGTGCATCAATACAAAGGTATAATTAAAACAGAAATACTTATAATATGCTAAAAATATCTCGAATGTTTGTATCTAGAAAACACCCATCAGAGCACTCATTTACCCCAATAAAGAAATGAAAAAACTATAAAAGGGGCAAACAAGATTTTTTCTCGGTTGGGACAAGGAGTAAAATCTATAACAGTTCACTCAAAAAGCAGACTACATCAAAAGAATATGACTACAAATGCGGATATAACAGAAATTCAGGGTATGTTTGGTTTAGTGTTGGAACGTGATAAACTCACATTTCCAACACTAGAAATAGTTACATTGAGAGGTCCAAACTCCAAACTTGAGTTTGGTCTCACTTCTCAACACCAAACCAAACATTCACTCAATTAAGGTACTCTTTCTAAGGACTTTTTCCAATTCCAGAAAACAGTGTTCCACAAAACCATGTTAAAGAAGACATTAATAAGGTTCAACTTTCATTCTCAACTTCCATGGAAACTGAAAATACCGATTGATGCTAATAGGAAAATCAATTCATAGAAACAATACAACTGTTCATTTCGGTATTATGCTCTATACTTTCAACACGAAAATCCATATAATTGGCAAGACAAGAGGAATCCAAGTGACAAAGGCACAAGAAAGAAGCCACCACGAGCAATCCCTAGAAAGCCCCCCATAAGCAAAATCAAAACCCCACCCACAACTATCGACCAAAAATTTCAGCAAAGAAAAGTTTCTCACAGATCAATCAGAAAAGAATAAGTACAAGTCCATATTTTGTCCTTCCCATTAAAATCCCATTCCTCGTTAAGAGCATTCTTAAAGGGTCACAGTTATTTTGAATAAAAAAATGCATATCTATTTCACCATAAGAAGAAAGATTGAATCTTGAATAGAGATTGACCATACCCTTATTGTAGAAATGAGGGGAGCAAATCCTTGTTCTAAAAACGAAGAGAAAAGAAGCAAGTGAGTTGGGAAGAGGATAGGAGATTATTACCTGAACGAATGAGCAGAGAAAGAGAAGAAGGAAACACTGGAAGCAGTTGAAAAGGTGAGGCTAGACAAAAGTAGTGACATTAAGGATTTAGTTGTGGAAGTGGAGACGGAGAGTGAGTGGATGCGATCTAAAACAAGGAAATTGCCTTGACTTTGACAACAATTGGAGTATTAACCGTACAGCATGATCAAGATAGAAACTAGAAAGCATTGTCCTTTTCTTTGTTATTTTCCCAAAATATTTAAGAGGATACAAAATTATGTTCTCTTTCGGTTGTGAAATGTTTGATAAAATTATGCAAGTGTTGAGCATTGAGGAATTTTCAGTGTCTAATCTTTTTAATTTAAATGGATCTATATAAGTATCAAAAATCTTAAAAAAAGCTAAGAATAAATTTTTGCATTTATATACTTTTATAAATATATTATATACTCTTTCTCGTCCTTTTTATAAGGCACGTTTAATTTAATTGAATTACGCATACCAATAAAAATGGTTAAAATCAATTAATTTTATTGAAATTTTAAAAAGCAGTATAACTTTTTACTTTTATCTTTATTTAATATCATTGACTAACTTCACTACTATTTGATAGTTGAAAAGACATTAAAGCTAATAAGGGTAAACAAGGAAAATGATAATAAATGTTTCTTTAAAATTGGAAAGTACCTTATATAAAAGACAAAAAAAGTTGTAAAAAGTGTCTTAAAAAAACATGAAAGAGTAATATATAATTTAATGATTTGTTATTACATATTACATAATACATAATTTATTAAATGATATAATAATATATGTATGTAAATTAAATTATTATATAATAACAGAATTGGTTAATTGATTTTTTTTTTTTTTTTGGTGAAATCTCCAGCACCATTTCGAGCAAGAATACAAATATATAGTTTTTGTCTTCAAGAGATAGACAATTATAGATGAGTAGGCTTTGCGATTAGATCCAACATTGTTGACATCCACGACTCTTGTCTTCTTTCAATAATTTTTTTCTTAATTTGCCCCTACCCTATGAAGAATAAAACCGCCTAGATTGGAGGACATTTTCGTGTCAAAACAGGAGCAATGGTGAAATCAAACAACAAATGTTTGTCCATTTATATCTAGTTTCACGAAGAAAAAATGATGTTAGCTACCCAAGTTTTCGGTATGAATAGTATGGAATAAACTGTGGAGTTAGTTTTCTTTCACTTTCTTGTGTATCCTCATCTTTCTCCTGTATTCTCCATCTCTGTGCTAAAAAACCTTTTGCATTTTTTTACACCAAATCATTGGTACGAATTAACCCTTCTAATTACTTGGAAACACCAAAATTAAAAAGCAAAATGTTGAATTCTATGAAATTGTTTTACACAAAAATCACGTGAAAGTACATGGTAATCATCCTATTCTGTAATGATGTCTCGTGAAATTTTTACTACAGCTATGATTGGTTCAAAATAACAACTCTGTGGAATCTGTGTATACAACTTTCGTAGGATGCAACATTGCTGAATTAAAAAATAATAATAAAAAGATCAATAATTGATTGAGCAAGGACAGCAAAGTCTAACAAATGACAACTACACATATTTGTATTTTTTGTTCAGATTGATCATTTGTGAAGGTTCGAGTTATAAGTTTCAATTTTATTTATTTAAAAATTTACTACATAAACAAGGCAATCAAATTTGTTGTCTCCCAATATAGAAGTGGGGAGGGAATAGGAATTGTTGGTCTCAAGTGCAACTCAGTTTCTGAATTTACAATTATTGTAACTCATAGTATGTCAAAGCTACTTTAGCTCCCCTTTATAGATTTCCTGAATACTCTTTCATGGGCAAAGAAAACAAAGCAGTAAAACATAAGTTGTAATATAACTAATTAACTCAAAAACGTTCCTACAAAGGGAGGGAAGGAATAAATCTTTTGAAGCCCTTAGAAAAATGAAAGATTTATAACCAAGCAATCCTAAGAGAAAATCTCCAGAGGCAAGAAAACAAATCTTTAGTCGGCTTCTTATTTTTCTAAATTTTCTGTTGAGATGAGAGGGAAAAGGCATTTTAAAAAAAAAAAAATATGCACTAGTGTATGGCCAAAGATTGGTATATATTTCAATGCCCTTATTCTGATCAATCCGTTTAAAGAAAGTTCCTTTGCCACAAGTTAAAGTTAGATCAGGATTCAGGGATGACTATATTCTTGAATTCATCATTCAGCGTGATCTTGGTTCTCCTATATGTGACAATTTAAGCAGGTTAATGTTGCATTAATCTACCAATTTAATTTAGTGATTTTCATCACTTTACAAGTACCTCAACATTTATTTATGTTGTAATGTGAACTCTTAACAAACCCAGGTACTCTCAACTATGAAGATTCTGCCAGCTGAAAATTCCTTTACTTCCTTGTGAAGATATTCTTAATTTAACAAAAGCCACATTGTCCACAAGGGTCACCCTTCCATGCAATACCTATATATAGCTTCTTCAATATCAATTACAACCCTCAGACATTTTCTTTCACAGGAACCATGAACAACTTCTTCCACACAGCATTTATCTTCCTCCTTGGCTCAAGTTTGTTTCAAGTTTCAGTTGCATCTATTGTTTCAACAGGAGACTTCAATAAGGACTTCTTTGTGATATGGTCTCCTACCCATGTAAACACATCTGCTGATGGACATACAAGAAGCTTGAAACTGGATCAAGAATCTGGTACTAATAACCATTGCCTATAGTTTAACTAGCTGCAACATCAAAGCTAAAGACTCCTTTTTTAGTTATCAGTTTGTATTATTGCAGGGGCTGGTTTTGCTTCAAACCAAATGTTTTTATTTGGGCAAATTGACATGCAAATCAAACTAGTACCAGGTCATTCTGCAGGCACAGTCCTGGCCTATTATGTAAGCAACTTCTTACTCTTCTTGTTAATATTTGTTTTGAATTATAAAGTTTCAGACATAAATTTGTTTTGCAATATGTTACAGCTGACCTCTGATCAACCCAATAGAGATGAGATAGATTTTGAGTTTCTAGGCAACGTGTCTGGTCAGCCATATATTCTTCAAACAAATATTTTTGCAGATGGGTCTGACAATCGAGAAGAGAGGATTTATCTGTGGTTTGATCCAACAAAGGACTTCCATACTTACTCTGTGTTGTGGAATCTGCACCAGATTGTGTAAGCCATCTCTTGATAGCCTCTTTATAGCCTTAATTACATTCCTCTTCAACCCTTTGTACTTTTTTAATTGGTAGATGAAGCAGCTTCAATAAATTAAGTATACTAATTGAAATAACTGTACAGACATATATAACTGACAAGTTTTATTTGCTTTAATTTATAGCTTGTTTGATTTAAATTTCAAACACTATGTGAAATTGATTTTAAAAACGCATCACTCATTTTTAATCATTGATTTTATAATTAATTTTACTCAATTGTAAATCACATGTAGTTGTTGAATTTGAAAATGTTAACTTTCTAAATCATTTAAGTTTATTTGTTACTGTGTCTCCAAAAAAAGTTAGTTGATGTGAAGTTGATTTTGCCTTTTGCAGGATAATGGTGGATATGATTCCTGTAAGAGTGTACAGAAACCATGCGGATAAGGGAGTGCCATTTCCTAGATGGCAACCAATGAGTCTGAAAGTGACACTGTGGAATGGTGATAGCTGGGCAACAAGAGGTGGCCAAGATAAGATTGACTGGACAAAGGGTCCCTTCATAGCTTCATTCAGAAATTACAAGATTGATGCTTGTGTTTGGAAAGGGAACCCAAGGTTTTGCAGAGCAGCAAGCTCTACCAATTGGTGGAACCAATACAAGTTTAGCTCCCTGACATCCATACAGAGAAGGTGGTTCAAATGGGTCAGGAAATACCACATGATTTATGACTACTGCCAAGACAATGAGAGGTTCCAAAACAATCTTCCAAGAGAATGTTCTCTTCCCAAGTATTGACCACATCAGAATAGAGGATGATCACTTGGATTTTTTTTTTAAATTAATACTTGATTTTGTTTTAATTTCATAAAAGGCTGTTACAATTATTCCTAAGTTTAATGCCAAAAAGTTAAAAGCTAGCTTTGATGTGCTGAGTATCTTTATTCTATCTTTAGCCATTGAGGTAAAGCATTGAATCATGTAGCTTAAATGTATGGATTGTGACTTGTGAGTTAGAAAAGGTTTTCTTATGCCCCTCCCCCCAAAGTGTTTATATTTAATTTGTTTTGTTTTTAGTTGTTTTAGTTTTGATGATGAATAATAAAACATATATTTGAGCATGTGAATTATTTGTGTTATTTAAATAAATCAATAAATCAATGAGATTATATTTTAAATTAACTAAGTTCTGATTGATTTGATTAAATCCCTTAATATTTGTTTAATGATGCAAATAAATTTGAATTTCAAATTTTAGTTAGTAAGACTTTGAAATGTATTTACCTTAATATTTGTTATATATTTATTTATATGTCAATGAGAATTACCTTATTTAATAGAATATATACTGAGTTTAATTCCTAATATAGATATCCTTAATCCTTGGAATGATTAAAGAAAAATTATGAGCTTAGCGACTAATCTAATGACAAAAAAATTGTCAAACACATTACAAGCAAAAAAAAGTTATCAACAAATTACAACCAATCAAATTTATTGATTGAGAATAGATGAGTGAATAAATTTAATTGTGAAATGATTGTTTTGTCACCATGCATGTAACACATGAATCAATTATCCTTTGGTGAAATGACGTGTTTGTAACTATTTCATGAGAAAATCTAAATAAAAAAAAAAATGTCTAGTGCAGTATCCAAAACAGAAAGAACACTAACAAATTGGGAAACTGTTGAAAGAATTTTGATTAAAATTCAAACATTCCATAACATGGCGACCATATCACTAGTTCGTCTGGTTTATCAGACAGCTTCCTCCTTAACTCATAAATCGAAAAATGTCCAATGCAGTATTAAAAAAAACAGAACTGTTAGAAAATTTTCTTGATCAAAATCAAAACATTTTATAACAGAACACAATATCCAAAACAGAGATAACAAAAACAACGAAACTACTAAAAAGAGAAGATTCCAAAATCCAAACATTCTATAGCATGGCAAGCATCATTGATAGTTCATCTGCTCTTCCAGCCAGCTTCCTCCTTAACTCATTGATAGATATCATAAATTGCTCAAGCTGATCTATACCCATCTCATCAATTGGCTCATTCCACCAGTTCCCTCTATCCCAAACTTTAGCCAAACTTTCAATTTCTGATAGATTCTTTTTTTCAGTCTCCAATGTTTTTATTGCCTCCTCATATTGCCTATTGTGCTCTTCATAGGAGACTGATTTTCCTGTGGACTTTGTTGGCTCAAAATCTGCATTTCCATTGAGATAGCGGGTGAGGATGGTTTCAGGATTGGGTTGGCCAAAGCAGAACAGTTTGTCAGCAGGAGAAAACACAATTATGGCTGCATGAACATTGCATAAAATACAAAGTTCACTGGCTTTCTTGAATAATCCTGCTCGTCTTTTTGAGAAGGTGACTTGCTTGTTGGAATCTTTGTCAAGTTTCTTGATCTCAATCTTCTTGCGCCCTGTGGTTTTCTTCCTCTGCTTAAACATGTCCATGGCCAAAGTAGAGAATGATATATGGTCTATAGACTATAGTATTCGTGGCTTAGGAATATTTTAGCTAAAACTTGAAATGGCTTAAATTTATAATGGAACTTCCACAATTCACTTGTTCTTCCATAAAATCCTACAATTTTGCCCTGTCTAAGATTTTAAATCAATTAAGCATAAATCTACCGAGTGAAATTAAAAACTGCCTAATTTTCAAATTCCATTTTTCAAAGGTGGTTTTGATTGATGAAAATCAATTAAGTATAAATCTACCGAGTGAAATTAAAAACTGCCTAATTTTCAAATTACATTTTTTAAAGGTGGTTTTGATTAATGAAAGATAAATTTAAAAAAATGACCTGAGTTTTTTTTTGGTAAGAAATATTTTTGTTTATGGAAACAAGTTTTGATTGCATTTTTTTATCCTTTTTACAGGGCATGCTGTCTTTAGTTTTTTTTTTTTTTCAAAGTTGTCTTTAGTTTGTCAATGAATCAATTTCTTGTTTGTGAAGAAATTAGCCCAATAAGAGTATTTACGGGACACTAATAGTGGGATTCATCATGTTATATACTGAATTTTACCTGGTGAGAGGCCAAATCCAGCATTTGAATTTGAACAAGATTTAGTCACCTATTTTCTATCACAGTGGATGTATTACACTATTTTCAATGACCAATTATTAGAGCATGAGTAATTTTATCACTATTTTAATTATTTGATATTAAGGATATTTCTAGAATAAGATATAAAATTATGGCATTATTAATTATAATTAACTGGTTCCAGATCATTTCCTTGATCTTGATATATTTTTAGGTGAATTTTGATCTTGATGATTTATTCATATGTTTCTTATAAATAGTATAATAATTATAATAATTGTTTTGGTTAAAAAATTGTTTAAGAAAATCGAATGACAGACATTGTTTTAAAAAATATATATATAATTATAAATATTTTGTACAAATGATTGATCACACAATTCTATAATAATTATAGGGTCTTCAAAGTGAAAGTTTCAAAATTATGGTATAACTACGAAAAAATATATATTACTTTTTTATAATTGATTAATTATTCTATTGAAATTATAATATAAGTTTAAATGTAATTATTGAAATTTATATTAAAAGATAATTATTTCAAATTTTAAAAAATAATTTTTAAATTATTAAAAAAATAAGGATTATATAAATTGTACATGTAAATTTTTAATTACATATAATTTAAATATAAAAAATTTAGAATTAAAAATGAATAACTATTTTAAAATCATTTTTAGAAGATAAAAAAGAGATAAATTGAACATTTAAATTTTGAAGTATATAAAAGTTAAATGTCAATAAGGATTTTTCTAAGGTGAACCCGTTTAAAAATTATTGCACCATACACAACTATATTTTAGCTATTAGATATTTCTCAGGTTCATCATCCATTATTTTAATCATCCATTATTAATTTTTAATTATTAAAATAACTCTAATTACTAAATTAAGATTGAAAAATCTTAAATCTGCTTCATTTGAGATGATTAGCATTCCTTGGTAAATTAATGTCAAACAATGAGGTTGCTTTCTTTATATCGTTTACTTATTGAATGGTAATTTAATATAGATTAGTTAGATATTAGTGATAAATATAAAGATAGGATGGAGAGAATCTTTCTCGAGAGATTTGAGGATAAAAGACAAATAGAGATAAAATCAATAAATGAGGAGATTGTTGGACTTTCATCCAACGTCTTATAAAAATTTTGAACTTAGTCATAAAAAAATTAATACAACTCGAATTCGGGCACATTTCTATTCATCTTTCTTCATTTGAAAAAAAAAAATTGATTATCTATTTGAGAATCAAGATGTCACAAATTTTATTGAAAAATCATATCCATGATTGTATTAAATCGCACAAGGATTAAATTGAATATTTATTACTTTGTTAATTTGATTTTTCGAATTGGATGTATTAGATGTAAAGCATATTATTGTGACTTTCGATAAAAAAAAAAAAAATGAGATGGAGAGAAAGTTGGTTAAAGGAGATCCAAACTGAAAATAATATATATATATATGTGGGTCATATCACATGAGAATGGATTTTTTATGTAAGAATGGTAAAAATAACTATCAACCATTTGATTAAAATAAAGGGTTAAAATTAAAGCACTCTGTTAATGAAATTTAATAAAATCACGTGACCCTAATATATCCTCTCAATTAACAAATACTATTATTTTCTTCACAATCACGCGTTCCATTTTCAAAACCCGGTATCAGTAGAAGAATGTTATAGTGTTAATTCTTTATAAGTTGTAACAATGCCATTTTCGATATAAAAAAGCCACATTGACCATTTTTTTTCATCACTGCCTGCAATGGATTATCGGGGAGAGCGACATTTGCTTCACCATCCCTAGGTTGCGTATCAATTTGCACACCCACTGCTTCATCGCTAACATCTATTTAATAGAAAAATAAAAAACAAAAGCATCATATAATTGATTGATTGCATTTCTAAACTATATAATTGAAGAAACGCCAGCAAGAGAAAGAGAGAGCTCTGTTACAGATACGGATTTGGAACCGGGTCTGGCGTGGATGGTTATAGCGATGGAGGAAGGAGGCCTTGCTTTTCCCTCTTCGACGGCGACATATTTTGGCTTTCCAAGCCAATGGCGAATTCTGGTCGCGGTTAACCTTGAAGATTCTGAAGATTGGGGGAGAAGGATTAGATGGTGGTGGTGCGAAATTTAGGAGATAAAAAAAAAAAAAAGATGTCACCTGATGTCTTTAAATGGTTAAATGGTTGAGATAGAGTGTTTTAATCTCAACCATCTATTTAAATCTAATGGTTGAGAGTTATTCTTATCATTCTCATAAGATATGTTTCATATATATATATATATATATATATATATATATATATATATATATATATATATATATATATATACCATTGAAGAGTTATCCATTAGAAAACAAGTCAATTACCATCTCATATAATTCAATAATAATCATTTAATCAATTTCGGCTAATTTTAGCATATAACCCAGGTTGATCCAAATTATATGTGTATCAAAAACCATCCAAATTACAGTAGATGGTGTCTATATATATATATATATATATGATTGGTTAAGTAAACGTTAAAAATGGCTGAACGTACGTTGGATTCGATGCAACTGTAATTTTTGCCTCGAGATGAAATAAAATCTCATTTCCAACGTCAATTCATCAAACACACGCTAAGTCATCTTGCAATGGGTGTGACTCTTCCTTATAGCATCATATATATATATATATATATAATTTAATACCTAAATTATATTAAATGGTCATATGTATAATTGTATAACAATTCTTATTTTCCTATACTTGAATATCCTCTCACATCTTGTTTCACATTTCATTTTTTTCATTTTTCTAATACTTTCCAATCACATCACTTATCACATATTTCATTTTCTCTCATTTTTCATCTCCCTCCTCTCGTCAAAATACTATTACTCATTGTATAATTAAGTCACACGTCTCTCAATATAAACACGACTCTTTCTACCATTATATGATAAGAAATTTTAAATAGTACTATTGAAGAGTCACGTCAAATAGAAAATGAACTTAATTAAAAATTACCATTTTATATACTTCAATGCGAATATTTAATAATTTTGGTTAATTTTAGCATAGATCTTCGGCGCAATAATAAAAAAACACAAAAAAAAAAACAATAGATTGGTAGAGTTTTGGTGGCCGAAATCACATGTTTGTGCTCAATATTATATTTTATGTGTTTGCAAGTAACTATTGGTAAATAATATTAAAATAGAAATAAACGAATTATATGATTTCTATTTTAGATTTGTTACAGATTAAAACTAGAATAGAACATACATTATAAGAGAGAAAAAAAAGGTAGTATATTTTTCACTAAAAGGATAAACGAAACAAAAGAGAGTAGGGTACTTTGTTTCATCCTGTGTATGAGTCAATCTGTACCTTATTGTCAATGTTGTAAAATTGTGAATTTTAATGTAAGGTGTCGATGAATTGTCTTTCAATTAGAACGTTCAATGTGCTGAATTAATTGCACTTTATATTCTATTAGAATGATGGTTTTATTACACTTCACCAAAATTTGTTTTCTTTTGATGGAGTGATTTATATGTTGGCCATGATGGTGTTAGAAACAATATGAAAGGGTAACATGGGACATATATAGAAATGCAAAAGGAGAAAATTTGTGGCATGTTGTTACCAGAATGAGAAACCAATTGCATGCGCGAAACATGAGGTGCAGGGTGCAGAAAGAACAATGGATTCTGAAAATGCGATTTTTTTTTAGCATGTACAGAAGGAGGAGAAGATATGTAGGAAATTGGGAGGTGACCAGAAAGATGCTAAAAAGTTTCAAAATCGAAGGTTAGTCTTTGATTAATCGGGTTTCTTTGGGGAACAAAATGATGCTGGAATAAATGAGGTGTTCTAAGGTCGTTGTGGCGAATGATTGTCGGAAGAGTTTTCATCTTATATTGAGGGACTTATTTATAACTTTCCATAGCTTAAAAGCTAACTGACACAAGGGACATCAATCATTCAATGTACCAGTAATAAATCTAGCTAACTATTAAACTTTTGTTTAACAGACCATGGTTCCTGTGAAACACGATCCACCATAGTTAACGCTTTATGGTATGGGGATGGATCACATGAAAATTACATGACAGAAATAATAAACAATACCATTACATGGTTACAGTGCCATTAAACCATTAAAATGATTAAATGAATATTTGTAACAAAAAAAAATAACATACTCATATAATATATAAAGGCATGGAAGGAATAAAAAATAATGCAAATATATAAATAATGATAACAATTCTATAATGTAATTAAAATATATAATTAATCACAATTTAATAGAGTTATTAAATTAAATAATTGTTAATTATTAGAATTATAAAACTGAACAATAAAAAATGTGTGATAATTATTATATGAATTTAATATAATTTTCAAGGAATTTTTACATAGATAATAATAATATAGATATATCAAGTAAAATAAAATATATTACATAAAAATACTAGCATGTATTACTAAAAAAACTCATTAATTAGCAGTTATGAATATAAAACGGTTATTATTATATTATATCATCATCATTATAGCTAATATAATTGTAATTAATGTCTCTAATAAAAAAATTTAAATATATATATATAGAAATGAGCCAAGTTAAAAATAGATTTAATGAAATATATTTTTAAATTTTTAGGCCTTTTTTGAAAAAATTTTCTATATTATTTATTATAATATAAAAGTAAATTTACATTAATATGAGTACCCATTAAGAACATGTATATGGACACTTGAAGTTATATCGGTCGATATAGGTCTGATAAGTACGTATATGTCTTTTTTTTAATCAAATGTACGTGAGCATAATTAATGTGCTAGTCACTATTTTTACTTTTCAACAAAGAAGACCAATCTTTCATATAACGGAAAAAAAAAATCCTCTACAATTACTAAAAAAATTCATTTAACAAGAGAGAAACACCCATGCAATATATGTGATACTGACATTGTGTGTCATTCTCTTTTATTCTGAAAAGAAATTTGATTTTCACCTAACATCTTATAAAAATTATGAACTTTTTCATAAAAAAATAATACAGCTCAAATCCGGGCACATTTCTATTCATCTTTCTTCATTTGAAAAAAAAAAAAGGACCTATTTGAGAATCAAGATGTCACCAATTTTATTGAAAAATCATATGATTTTCCACATTTGGCTATTTGGCTATTTATCACTTTGTTAATTTGATTTTCCGGATCATTGGATGTATTAGATGTAAAACATACTATTATGACTTTTGACGAAAGAGAGATGGAGAGAAAGTTGGTTAGAGGAGATCAAAACTGAAAATAATATATAGGTACCATTGAAGAGTCATCCATTAGAAAGCAAATGAATTTGGATTCTCAATAGTCGACTGTTGGGCAGTCACAAAATCCGAGCCGTCCGATCAAGATCGGACGGCCTAAAAACCAAGATGCCCAAATCATATCTCAAGTTTTAGGTTGTCCGATCAAGATCAAACGGCTTGGATTCTGTGACTACCCAGTAGTTGACTGCTGGGAATCCAAATCCGAAAACAAATAAATTACCATCTCATATAATACAATAATAATCATTGAATAAATTTTGACTAATTTTAGCATAAAACTCATCAGTTTAATCTAAATTACATGTGTATCGAAACAATCCAAATTACAATATATGGTATATATATGTGTGTGTGTGTGTGTGTGATCAATAGCGTGTTTGAGTAAACGTTCAAAATGGCTGAATGTATGTTGGATTCAATCCAACTGAGTTGCTTTTGCCTCGCGATGAAACAAAGTTTTGTTTCCAACGTCTATTTAAACACACGCTAAGTAATTCATCTTGTAATGGGTGTGACTCTTCCTTACAGCATCATATATATACAATTTAAGACCTAAATCACGTTAAATGGTAATATGTATTGTATAACAATTCTGATTTTCCTATACTCCAATATCCTCTCACATCTTCTTTCACATTTCATTTTTCTTCATTTATTTCTTTCTTTCTTATATTTTCCAATCACATCACTTTTCACATATTCCACTCTCTCTTTTTTTATCTCTCTCCTCTCATCAAAGTATTATTACTCATTGTATAATTAAGCCGTCTTTCAATATAAACACGACCCTTTCTACCATCCTATGATGAAAAAATTAAAACAGTACTATTGAAAAGTCACATTCAATAGAAAATGAACTTAATTACAAATTATCATTTTATATACTTCAATGCGTATATTTAATAATTTTGGATAATTTTTGCGCAGATCTTCGGTGCATTAATCCAAAAACACACAAAATGGTATATGGATTGGTTCGATTTTTTTCATATAGTAGCATGTAAGAAATTTCAGGGTAAATTATTTAACAATGAGTATAAAAAATTAGCAGTCATGAATAAATAAGGCGCCCTTTTATTTGAATACATATGAAATACTACACCATTACAGTTCCCAACTACGGAACAAAGAAATGACCATAATTAAAGGGAACACACATATTATAACAAAACACAAAGTACGATGGAACTAAATTCGAACCCTAATCAACCCTAACCATGTAACATAGTTGAAACTGGCAGGTTCTATAGAAATTACACAACAATGCCAACACCAACACCAACAAAAGAGCTTGAAAATAAAAAGGGCACCATCCAGCTAGGAGAATCTCGACGGATCAGAATAATCCAGGAGTTCTATACCCTCCCAAGTTGTTAGATCCATGGTGGCGCATTAAGCTCCCATGATCAAATAAATGATTCTGCAGCATAGGATTATGAAAGAACTGCGGTGGAAACACCTGAGGTTGAGGAGGTGGCTGAAGGAGAGGCAAGTTGGTAGAAGAGCCACCGGGTGGTGCAACAGTAAAATAGTGATGAT
This sequence comes from Sesbania bispinosa, assembly GCA_026901365.1. Taxonomy (NCBI): domain Eukaryota; kingdom Viridiplantae; phylum Streptophyta; class Magnoliopsida; order Fabales; family Fabaceae; genus Sesbania; species Sesbania bispinosa. The sequence goes on from QLOH01001010.1 coordinate 172,374, forward strand.
GATGAGTTGGGTTGGTAGCAGCAACAGCAGCAGAAGCAGCACCTTGAATGAGGAGCCTATCACAATAGCGAGTAACATGTTTCTTAAGTTCCTCTAAGGCCAACTTGAATTGTTCAAGTTGAACCCTATTCATCTCCTCAATGGGATAAGCCCACCAGAACTTAGCCTGTGCTGCTTTTCGCATACGGTTCAACTCATCACCATGCTTCCTCTCACTCTCAAGTTGGTTATTGATCTGAGTCAGTTGCGCATTCATCTCACGCACGTTGGCACTGCGATGAGCCTCAATGAACTGCATGGTACCCGAGTTTTGCGGTGGGACCCGCCTCAGATAGCGATCGATAACTGCATCAACGTTGGGGTGGCCAAAGGAGAAGACCTTCTCACCGGGTGAGAACACAATGAGAGCAACATCAGCACCACATAAGGTGCAAAGCTCGCTGGCTTTCTTGAAGAGCCCACTGCGGCGCTTCGAGAAAGTCACTTGCAAGTTGCTCTCGTTGCTCATCTTCTTCATCTCAATCTTTTGCCTACCCCTGCTCTTCTTAGTTGGGTTCGCCATGGTTGAATGAGAGGGAGAAAGAGAGGGAGAGAAATATAATGGGAATGGGTTTAGATCATTGCTTTAGGTTAAAAATGGAGCATAGAAATGGAGTCGTTTTATAGGCACTTTCTGTGAAGAGAAACAACACAAGGTGAAACATTGCACCTTTTGGTTTCATTGAAATGGTTTCTAGATTGAGAGATTCTCAAAATCTCCCTTTTAGATTACGTATATGGCAGGAAATTCAATATAAAGAAATGACGCTCTCAGGGATTATATCGGAAGCATATTCATCATTTTTGGGATAAACTCTACCTGGATATTACCAGGAAACTTCCATATATAAACTTTAATCTTATCTTTTTTTTTCTGAAAAATAAAAACTGTTTAATATATAATAAGGTGAATCCAGTAAAAAAGTATTTATATAATGTAGTATATACACCACATGTAATGGGTTTAAAAAAAACCATGTGAGAGGGAAAGTAAAAATTATAATAATTAATGTGATAAAAAGTTAAAATGAAAAGATATATGAGCGGTGAATGTAAAAAAACCAGAACTCTAATTTTTTTAGATAAATTCTATGCAATATATATTGTGATGAGATGTTAATTATTACATCATTAAAGGAATTCAACTTTCAATAAAAATGTATGGGTGATAAAAGAAAATTATATTTATTATGAAATCTTTTTTTTTAAAGCGCGCAAGAAGCCAGGAAAGGACTTTTGAAAATATGTTTTATCCATAGTTTTGAAAATTGAACTAATTGGTTTGATAGGGAACCGATTTAGTAACCATCATATTCAATCCTAAAGATCCATGAAGCACATAATGGGTGGGAACTTGAAGAAAACTTATTGAACCTATCTAAAATTGGTGTTGAGAACCGATCCTTTTAATAAATCAATTTTTTTATCTAAAATGTTTTAAAGATAAATAAATACATATATTTAAAAATTATACATAAATATCTATAATTTTACCAATTATTTATCTTAATTTATAATTTTATATATTTTATTTTTTATGATTTTGTGTTATTTTATTTCTTGAAATATTATATAATATTAAATATATATATATATATATTTAATTATTATCAATTCGATCGATTAAATCAATAAACCGTAAATTAGTGCCTTCATTAATTCAATTACTTATCCAATTTCAAAATATTGGAGTTATTTTTCGGGTCATTTTCTTTATTTAATTTTCAAGTTTAATTTTACTTAGAGGTAGGTGGTGGTTATTTTTTTACCGTGTGATAACATTGTTGGCTTTAGATTATATCTCATCATCGTCACTGTTATAAAAGAAACATTATTAGGTAATAAGTTAAAATAGTTAGTGACAGACCTAAAAATAATAAAAAGGAAATAATTATAGTGGTTTATTTTTTATTATAATTATATTTATATATATGATAAGTTAAAAAAGGAATAATTTAAATTCTCAAATAATTTTTTTAAATTAATCATTGATCAATAATGTATTACAGAATGTATGGCAATTAATATATATGTTAAATGCGAATACGTAAGGTTAATTAATCATTACTTATTTATCACTTCATGCCAAATATTATTAGATGGCTAACCGTTATTATTATTATTATTATTATTATTATTATTATTATTATTATTATTATTATTATTATTATTATTATTATTATTATTATTATTATTATTATTATTATTATTATTATTATTATTATTATTATTATTATTATTATTATTATTATTATTATTATAATATTGTAAAGTTTTATCTCTTCCACCCGCACACATATTATTCAAGCCATTTTTTTCTAGAAAAATATTTAACGAGTCAGTTTTTTTCTTAATCAAATCATCCTAATTAAATTTGTTGCTGAATAGCTAATTCATTTGTCAAATAAAATTTTTCTGGTTCTGCCATAGTTCAAAAGTTGCACTTTCATCCTCTTTTTGTCATGATATAATGAAACAAAAATATGAGGTAAAAACTTTTTCCAAAAAGTGGATTCATTAACATTCTGGTAATCTAAAGTAATTGTGGTAACTGAAAGATTTACTAGAAATTCCTAAAACAAATAGAAATCCCGCTGGAGCAATTAATTAAGACTTGGATAATTTGCAAATCCATCAAGCTTAACATTTGCTTTCTATGTTACTCTTCCTTACAATCAGGAAGTTTGGAGCTAGCCCTGATCATCAAAGGTACATGGAAAGTTAGCTTCAAATTTTGGAATAGGTGGAAAGAAAAGCACGTAAAAAATTCTATTAATTCATACAAAAAAAATAATAAAAAAATCCTTTAAGAAGAGATTGTAAATGTAAACAACTTATTATTGAAAAACATAATTTAGTAAGAGATTATAAAAGTTGATTATATATGTCATGCCATGTTTTCAAGCAGGGGTGTAGCCAAGGGGGTTGGCAAGTGCCACGACCCCCCCAAAAAATTTTCAACTTTTTTGTTAACTATATAAGTCCCATATAATATATCTCATAAATTATTACTTCGGCCCCCCGCCCCCCTAAAAATTTTGTAGATTACGTAGTGTTAAGTACTTCTTTTCTTTATGACTCTTGCTATTTATCTATATTTTGTCAAAAAATAAGTTTTAACTTTTTATTATTTCCTTTTTTATATTGATTTTTTTTCTTATTTAGAGATGATAAGATAATATTCAAAATTATAAATAAGATTTGATTAGAAATATTGCTTATAAAAATTATTTGATTAGAAATATTGGTCTATAAAAAGTAAAAAGATAAAAAGGGGAAGCATATGAGCATTACAAAAAATAAGAAAGAACGGAGAAAATATTATTAGATAACATAATATATAACATTAAAAAAGATTTTGTTTGATTTGAATCTGTTTTTTAGAATTACATTATAAGAAAAAAAAAATTTGATTTAAAATTATCTGAATTAAATAGTAGATTTAACGAAAAGACAATTTAACTTCTTATACTCAGTTCAAATTTAGATCCTAAATACTCTTTGAAATTATTTGATATTGAATAAATTGTCAACTTGTTTAGAAACTTCATGCAGACGAAAGAATGAAAAGTTTTATTTAAATAAAATTTACTATTTTTAATTAAAATTATTTTTGTTTTCATCATAATTTTTACTACCTTCAATCCTTTTTATAAGGCACACTTAACAGAATTACTCATACCAATAAAAGAATTTAAAAATAGTTAATTTTATTGGAATTTTAAAAAGTACTTTAACTTTTTAGTTTTAACCTTATTTAATATCATTAATTGCCTCTAATACCATTTGATAAGTTATAAAGACATTAAAAATAAAAAGGGTAAAGTATTTTATAAAAATGACAACCAAAACTTGTAAGAAGTCTTATAAAAAGGTAGAGGAAATAATATTTTATTCCGGCCCCCAAAGATAAATTCCTGCGTACGCCCCTATTTTCAAGTACTTGCGTGATTGTAATTCAATGTTATTTAGGCTCACAAAGTAAATTAAAGAAAAATTGCTAGTGACAAGTGAACTTAAAAAAGGATCTAATAGAACTGGATTCCCAAACTGATCATATATATATATATATATATATATATATTACGTTGTTAAATATTTTCACAAAATAAAAAAAAACAGTGCAAAATATTGATTTAGTCCCGCACATTATCTATATGAATATGATACCCTACATCTGATGCAGATCGCTACAGTACACTCTACAGTTGCTTTAAGTAAGCATTTCTTGATGATACCAAGAAAGTTATGGATCCGGATCTCCTAAGCTCTCCAACCTCACAGACAAGTTTAGCTACGAAATAACTATGGAGTAATTGCGGAATAACTAGGAAATAAAATTCCATAATTATTTATTGTTATTCCACAACTAAACTTGGCTAGAGAGGGATGGAGAAGATACTTGCACCACATCTCAATGGGTAGACATCTCAAGCTTTTGTAGCTTTGATCAACATGCCAAATGAATGGCCCATTCTTTGAATTTTTTTTCATTTAAATTCTAAAACATATTAATGAATTAAAACTCAACAATAATTTTCCTATGATAGTCTCCTTATCTTTTGATTTTTTTTATTAAGTTTTACAACATATAATATTTGATACTTAATTTTTTTAATTATGTTACAAGGGTGGAGATCAACTTATTCCAGGAGAAACTCTGGACATAGTTACTCCGCTTAATAACTTTTTATAAACATTGAATTTCATTAATCCAATCGTTATATTAAAATTTTTCATTAAGTAGATCAAGTCTACAAAATTTCATAAAATTTAAAATTATTTAATATATGTTTGATCAAATCATTTCAATTTATCGTGCAATATACTTTTTAAAATATAAATGAATGTCTACTCTAAAATGACATACACATGAATGTCCAATTGATCTAAAATTTGGTGTGTATAATCATCCTATTAATATCAAATTAATCAATGATTATATTTGTTAAATTCATATTTTATAAGAAGTTATTAAGCGGAGTAACTTTGCAAGAGTTACTCCTGGAATGAGTTAATCTCTACCATGTTTACAAATATAAATAAAATAAAAATATTATCTCGTGCTGAGTGGTTAAAATATTAACTAATTACTTATATATCTAATAAATGTACCGAAAATGACATAAAACACACGCACACATATATACTTCATATAAATTATACTATTATTTGTAGATAAAAGATTATAATATATAAAATAACTTCATACTATTTCTTTAGATTATTTTTTATATTATAGTATTTTTTTTGTTAAAATAATATTAATTATAATTATAATTTTTAATAAATATTTTCTCTAATCAGATAAGGAATCTCAAATCCTCTCCTAATTAGAGAGAGAAAATTCTCTTCTCTAATTAAAGAGTTAGGTAGGATTTCAAATCCATATCTAATTCGAGATGGAATCTTAAATCCATCTCTGATTGGAGAGGGAATTATCTACCCTCTAGATTATTATTAAGTTGTTGAGAATTGTGACCAATTAATTAGAGAGGGAATGTAGTCATCACAAATTTTTCCTCTAACTATTTAATGAAAACTTTCTGAGGGAATAAGTGACGGAAATTTAAAGGGGATTATTTTTCTCTTTAATTCCTTCACAAAAGTATAAAAATACAAGTTTATTAACTATAAAGGTTTCCCTTACAAAATCCACCACATTTAGAGAGGGATTCTCTAAAATCAATTTTTTTAGTAGTGTATTTAGAAAAAATATAAATATAATATACAAAATAACAAAGTATTTATTATCATTCATTAATTTTCACAAAATATTTAATGTAATTTTATTTATTTTATTTAGTGATTATTAGATACTATTTTTAAATTTTTCATATAATGCATCATAGCATTGACGTATATTAATGTTTTCTTATTTTTCTTATTTATTTCAGTATTTCATATTCTCTCGCCCAATAATTTGTTCTCATATTTTTAATTATTTAAAATATTTTACTTATTTGAAAAAGATAAAATACAACTTTAAAATTATTTTTGTATGTTTTTATACTATCCATCAATTAACTAAATAGTGGTTGGTCGTAGTGGAAGTGGACTATAACCCCAAACGGACTTTACTCTTGGAGGGCTTTACCTAATCACCACCCGCAGCCCGAGGGTTAAACCTACACCTATGCATGTGGAGGATTCTCGGTCAAAGATAAAAAAAATTATCCATCAATTTCATAATATTTAAAAAATATTATTTTTATAAAAGTAAATATATTAAATTTTTTAGATAATTAATCTTACTCTCACAAAAACACACAATCATACCTTTAGGGCGGTCAAAGACAAAAAAATATACGCATTTATAATTATGGATATTTTAATTTTTTAATATTTATATTTTAAGAGAAAAACTCTTTTGGAAATGTATAAATGATAGATAAATTATATTTAGAAAGTTTATTTATTAAAATTAATTATGTTCTAATATATATTATATAAATATTTAAATATTCACACTCCATAAAGAGGAAATAAATCAAAGTTTACGTGTTAAGATATAAATTACAATCATAAATATTTATATGACACGAGGATGACAAAAACTCTGATCTATAAAAATTTTATATATTTATTTTTAAATATAAATAAAAATGTTATTAATTGAAACCATCGTAATATATTTATATTATAAGACGTCAAAAAAAATATATTTATTTTATATGGTGGTTGATGGTATTGGTCTTGGTAGGCCATTCTATTTTTTTTTTTTTTGGTTTTGTAATCGTTATTGCATGTAATCGGTTAGAGTACTCATTGTACTCTCTTAATTTATTTTCTTTACTTAACAAAAAAAATATATTTATTTTATATGAATTACTTAAAATATGATAAATAGTGAGTGTCGAATCATATGATAATCATAATATTTTTTTTGGTAAACATATGATAATCACGATATATTTTATTTTATAATTTTTAGGTGATTTTTAATTTAATTAACAACATTATTTCATTAAAAAAATCATTAAAATTACATTATTTTGTCCTAGATTCACCAAATTTAAATTTCGGGCATCCCAAATCATCACTCACACCACAAGGAACCCAAGAATCAAATTAAAAAAAATGGATATTGAGTGCTCATATTGTTCCCCAACGTAGCCAATGTTTGGGTTAGAGTTTCTAACTTTACTATTAACAAAACCACATCACCTTAAACATGTCAATCATCCAATGTTCACCAATACACTCAACCTTCATATCAAATGTAAGGCACACACGAGAGGACACAAAAATGATTTTTTGCAAAAATTTCCAGTGATAAGGTGATTTTTAATTGAATTAACATTATTTCATTAAAAAATCACAAATTTCATTTTTTGTCCAAAATTCACCAAATATAAATTTTGGGCATCCCACACCACAAGACACTGATGAATCAAATTAAAAAAAATAGATATTGAGTGTTCACATTGTTCCTCAAGGTAACCAATGTTGGGGTTTGAGTTTCTAACCATACTATTGACGAAATCACCCTACCTTAAACATGTAAATAATTCAATGTTCACCAATCCACTCAACCTTCATTTCCAATGTAAGGCATACACCAGAGGACCCAAAAATGATTTTTTTTAATTGAATAAACAACATTATTTTATTAAAAATCACTAAAATTTCATTTTTGGCCCAAAATTCACCAAATTTAAATTTTGGACATTCCACACCATCCCACGTATTATAGGACAAAAAACTGATTTTTTACGTAGTTTTTTGCTATAAAAGTGATTTTAAATTTAATTAGCAATATTTTTCATTAATAAATTCCCTAAAAATTTATATTTTATCCAAAATTCATCAAATTCAAATTATGGGAATCTCACGTCATTACCCACACATTATAGGACCCAAAAATGAGTTTTGTAAAATTTTCTAGTATTAAGAATACCCGCAGTTCATATAAAAATTTCTTTTATAATGAAACATATTAAAAAAACAAATAATGAGAGAAAATATTTTAATATCATAATAAAAAACAAAATAAAAGTAAGATAAAAAAAAAGAAAACAACAGGATTAAAATTGTCTTCGGTGGAGGATATCCGTTATTCATAAAAATAAACACTACAATGAAAGCTAAACTAATGGAGATATAATTTTGATAAAAAAAATAAAAAGAAAGTAAAAAGAATAATACAAAAAAGAAAATTAATGTGTGAGAAAAAATAAAATGGTAGAAACAAGACTGTCTCCCGTAGAGAATATGAAGTTCATATAAATTAAATGTATTAGAAATTTAGCACAGATGACAAAATCTGAAGCGTGAGATTAATCCAATAGTTATTAATAGAGAAAAGTTACCATGACTTGGGCAAAGTCACACAATCCGTTCCCAGGAAAAATGTCATTTGTGTATAGAACTTGCATAATAATCTCATTTTGTTATTTAGGTCCTTTTTTTAATACAATCTGTTTAAATTATAACCATTTGCAATAACCGACAAGATCGCAGATTCACAATCGATGTATAGAACTTGCATAATAATCTCATCATCATTTTAGGAACATAATTGTTAGCCGCTGGTGGAATAATGCAAATTCTAAAAAGGTAATATCCAAGACATTCGCAATTTTCACAAATGAAATTTAAATCAGGGTTAGCGTCAACAAAATTTGCACTTATTTGGATAAGCATATAACTGACGACAAAGGCAATTTTGCTTGTTATTGAGAGAGAGATTAGACAACATATATATTTCATCCATTTCGAATATTTTCCTGCTTCGTTGACATTCCCATGCCAGTTTGTGGACAAAGTTGTTGAAAGTATAATGTTCTTCAATTTTCAGGTAAGTCACCAGCAAGAACATCCTACTGGATGGATCTATCATGACCTATTTAGTTTTAAAAAAATATTTTTTTGTTTTCATTTCTTGTTTTCACCAATAATTATAAAAATATCACATTCCTTTTAATTTATTTCTTATTTCTAAAGATTTATACAGCAAATAATGAAAACAACAAATGTTGTTTTCATCATTTCCTTCATAAATATTTGAAAACAAGAAATAAAATAAAAATAGCGATATTTTTGTAATCATTAATGTGAACAACAAAGAAAACAGAAAATATTTGTTAAACTAAACACACCTCTTTAACTTCTCTTACCTTAGGCAGTAAGTTTCTTCTTACACTTGCTTTGCACTAGGCTAAGTATAAAATCTGTAAATATGTGCTCATAGTCTGGCATTTTTCCATACCCTGCAGTAGGTAAAATCGGTAAATATGTGTTCGTGTAACATAGAAGGCTAGTGGCAAATACAAATAAATTATACTTACCAGGAAAGTAGTTGATATCAATGACATAAAACACATCCTTGGTCCCATATTCTCGAATCATGTCTATGTTGAACAAGCGGAGTCCCTATAGGATGGTGTTGCAATTGAGTTTTAGTACATCATCTAGAAATGAAAAAATGACTGCAAAAGAAAGTAAAATAAAAAATAACAATACCAATCTATGACGAAGCTCCCTTGCAAGCCTCTCCAACAAAGGTCTTGGTGGGTGTTCTGTAACAAAAGTGTCACAGTAAGTTGAAATGAGCCACTAGTTCCAGCCATTCACTCCAAAGCAATTATTTGCATGTGCCAACTCACAATACCTAACTACATACAGGCTTCTTGAAAGATAGAGGGGGGAAGAGGTAGTATTTGCTGCACAATGGGATTCACTCTGTAATGAGTAACATACATGATTTAATGGTCTCCCTTGGCCTCAACCATTCAGTAGGCCTTTGAGAAGCTTAAAAAGACAGTCCATATCAAGAGGGACATGAAAGATAAAACAAAAAAAGCAATAGTATTGCTTTTAAAAAATATTCCATCTTATGTTGGTGGTGGGAGAGGGGGAGTTTTCTGAGTCTCACCAGCAATACTAGGGTCTAGATCAGCATCATCTGCAGAAGCTGCCGCACATGAAACTCTTGGGAAACGGAAAACACCTGCAACTTTTGATAGCTCACGTTTACTGATATTAGGAAGAGAGAAACGCCTCACAACCTTTATGGAATCCCCAACAATATAAATCTTAAAGAGAAGACCACCTGCAAGGTCCCCCCAAAGAAAAGAGGGAGAGAAAGAAAACACTATGATTAGAAAAAAATGTAAACTCAACACAAAAAGATCATCATGATCTATGGATCAGTTCACAAACCATGATTGACAAACTCTTGTAGAACCAGCGGAGGTTCAAGCTCTGAAAGAGAGAATTCATCATAAGCAAGAAATAGTTCATGTGACTTTGCACTCCCATCCACAACTAGTGGTTTTGCAACTGAAAATGACAAAAAAAAAAAACAAGGGTGAATGTTTTTCAAGATACGCATCAGTATACACAATAGAGATGACAGTAGATCTGAAACAACCCAATCAAGATAAGCAGAACAATAATGTTAACTAACCAGTACAACCTTTGGCCCATAAAACAGAATATGCAATAATAGATACAAATGAGGTTCTATTGAGTCCATTCACATATTCTGAGCTAGTTTCATTCAACACTCACCGTTGCAGGGGTTGGCTGAATGCATGTCAATAGCATGTGGCTAAAATAGCAAGTAAAACCAGATCCATTCTTAGAAATAATGATCTGAAAAAGAAATTAAACAAAGTTACAGTAGTTAATACATACCTAATGGCAATTTCATCCCAGCATTAGAAACTTCATAAGGGATTGTAGATGGGTCTTTCTCTTTTGTGATAACTAGCTGACGAGGAATGCCAACCTTGCCTAAAAAATAACAGTAGTTAATACATAAATGCAAATACTGATGAGCATATATGAAATGCATATTCAATTTGAAAAATAGAAAAGCCAATAACTTCTTCTTACATTCCGAAAATAAAGTAACAGTTGAGTTAGTATCCCAATAAAAGAGCAAGATATATGCTAATGATTCTATACTTTAGATTCCAGAATCATTTACAATGCTAAAACAATCAGATCAGGAGTTTTAGTTTCATTGTTCTAGTAAATTGTAGCAGACAGGTTACCATGGCAGTCAGATAAGTTTAGATCCACCACATCTTGTAGCATGGATTGGCGGTTATGTAGATGTTGAATAGCATCGGGAGGATCAAGGACGATTACATCTGAATGTTTTTGCCTGTAATCCTTCAAAAATGAAAAGGAAAAAAAAAGGTTCAATCAGTATCAGCCCAATCAAAATACAAACTTTACAGATAATTTAGAAAGCATGAAACAATCACCAATTAGATATTTTAAGCCAGCTATGAACATTTAACAGAAATGGTTAAATATTAAGACCATTATTGTAATTTATAAGCTCACGCAAACTCTTTTAGGAGACAAGCAACAAAAAGATAAAACTTTTACAAAGTCAAATTTGTGAAGAAGTTAACCAGACTTCTCGTGTACTTAATGTATCATTAAAGCATTGGTCAGAACTTTCGCATCCCTTCTATGTTGATATCGTTGATTTGTATTCGGGTTTTCAATATTGTGAAATTACCAGACATGGCTGCATTTGGCAGCATTATTGGCTAACCTATAAGCTCGGCCAGCCTTGTAGTTTTAACTTTTAAGAATTTTGATCTCCATGCCATATCACTGTAATAGTCACTATCACAAGTAAAAAGAAACGACATTTTCAACTGAGAAACAGTGAACCAGGAGACAGAGAAATGATATTTCGTTCTTCCGGAAAAAAACTCCACCAATGCTGAACCAAATTATTTAGATTAATCACAAAAGTAAATCCTCACTTGTTTGAATACTTGGGGGACTGATTTCAACTATCTGATCATGATTCATGATGAGAAGAGCAAGAACTCTGCAAATTATGTCAGACAATAATAAGTTTTTTAGAATCCGGAAGCTTTGGTTGTCTAGCCAATCACCGCCATTTCATACTTAATTCCCACACTAATGATACTAACGATTTCATGCAATGCCATTAAAGTGTGTCAAATAAAAAATATAGATTAAAACAACTCAAGATTGCGCGTATAATGGGGAAGTGGGTAGAAGTGTCTGGAGTTAACAAACCTCAATAATCTCGCGCCACTCTTCGCCTGATAGCTGGAAAGAACAAATAGTCAGTCAGATTATGTATAGAGAAGAGAGAAGCAGAAGCAGTTCTGAAAATGCTAATAGTGAGTGAGCGAGCCACAAATTCACCAAAATCATAAATGAAAACTCAAAAATGGGCAGCCACATATGAAGAATTCCAAACATAAGCAATGATAAAATTCTGAAAGAAATGTCAAACTCACAAACCTTATGCAAGACAATATCAAATGGACCTTGTTCTGGCAGCGGCTTGTTTAGATCAATGGCAACAAAGTATATCCCCTTGTTCCTGCATTATACATAATTTTTAAAAACCACTATTGAAGTGTCAAGAGAGTAGCAAAAGATAGTTGGTTACTGGATTTTTTTCTAATACATCCATGCCAGCGAAATATATTTCATAATAATAGTATGTATGGGGGCATATCCTGACCATCCAAGTATAATTAAAAGGTCAACATTAAATCTTCTCATGCTTTTACACTCTTACCTGATTCATTCCACATAATTCCCTGAGTTTTTAAAGTGGTCAGTGACATTTAAGCAACTTACTTTTAATCTTGATCATTCATGTATCTGTGAGTGATAAGAGCCATGATTTATTCCTAGTTTGCTTGATTTATTGCCAATTTTCTGAATTATTTCCTTTAATTAGGTAATCGGATTTACCTTTATAACTGATTTGCTGAATTATTTCCTTTAATTATGTGATCACTTGTGAGCCTATATATTGTATATGTCGTTTGTGATCAATATAATAATAACTAGCAAAAGCAAAGGCTTATTTGGAGAACATGGCCCCCTTGTTACAGGGGTTCTATCAGTATGTATCTGTGTATGTTGACAGGTTATATATTTCCTATAATTCTGAAGTCCAGTTGGCAGCAATCTTCTCTGTGAACAGAGTAAAAATTTGTGGACAATAATATAAAATTAGCATTCGATAGAAGCAAGCAAGGTAAACTAATTTAAATTGAGAATAAAGAACAATGTACTAAGACTTGACCTCGAGTTCTCAATGTGGACAAATCCCAAAGGGAGGGCATAAGTGGTGGAATATTCTTAAAGCTAAATTAGAATGGAGAAAAGACCAAGATTACCAAGTAGTGAATCAGTTTGGTAAGTTCATAAGAAATTTAAAATAATATAAACAGGAAAAAAAAAGAAAAGAAAAAGGAAAAACAGGGTTGTCCGGGTTCGACCGCGAAAGTGATAGCCACTAGGCATGGTGCAAAATTTGCTCCACCACTACATACTACACAGACAAAGACACTACGTGTGGCTGTTAACCCCACCACTGCAAAAGCCACTTTAACGCTAAAGAAGCAAAACACGAGACAAATGAAATGATCAATTCAAATAACAATTAAAGGAAAACAAAGGGAGAAAAAGTCCCTTGGTTTGGCAGACCCATTTATGGAAATTGAAACAAAATCTCATGCATAGGAAGATGAGAGGTAAATACCGTGCAAGGGCAGTGAAGTTTGGCTGAAGAAAGCTCTTTTTCTTTTTGGCAGTCAAGGCGTAACCAACTACCACTTTCTGCCCGCAACTGCCACCGGAAAACACCACCGGACCCGCCTGAGATTTCTCCTCTTCTTCTTCTCCACTTGAGATTTCTCCGTTCAGCCTCATCCCGCAGCCCCTGATTCGAAGATCAAATCCTTTTCCTCTTTTGTTTAGATTTTGGATTTTCCTAAAGTTAAGTTCTCAATCTCAAAATCAATATGGAAATGAAATTTGTGAATTCGGCAATAAGGAACGGTAGAGTAAATCAATGAAAGCGTAGGAGTAATGTGTGGAGAAATGTGTGTATAAATTATAATAATGGTTTCATGGTATGGGAAGGGAAGAGGAATATTCAGTTTGCAGAGAGGAAGAAAGAAGAGTGGATTGGGTTTGGTTTGGGTGTGTTTGTTTGAGAGAAATCGAAACTATATATAAATATTTATAATACAATGGTGCCAAGCTCCTGAAATGAAACTCATGTGCTCTCATCCTTTTCACAATTTTACCCTTTATTCTAAGAGAAATGATAACTACATAACATTTTTTATAACCTTTTTTTTTTTTTGTGTTGTGGAAAGAAACACAACATTTTTTTATATAATAATGATAGAGACAAAAAAAAATTGTGATATGTGATAAATGATGTAATTTAAAGAGAAATAAATAAAAAATATATCATCAAATGTGTGGATTAATTGACAAGAAATTATTTTAACATCTATATAAATTCTACTTGACTAGAATAAAATTTACCTTTTATGAAGGATACATGTGATATTATATAAATTTAAGTGGTTTGTTAGTTGTCTTAGTCTTTGCAAGTCAAAATATTAAAACTTTACAGGCACCTGCTCTATGGGGTTGGTATCATATCTTTACATGGTATTTTTGGTGAGCGAGGTAATCTTTTTATCTTATCCTAGTATTGTAATCTTTGTCATTTTAGAAAAAAACTTCTTCTTAAAAGAGTGAGAAACCGTGAGATAATAATAATAATAATAATAATAATAATAATAATAATAATAATTAGTTTTCTTTATTTATTATATATCTATTATCAAGTAAGTTTCATTTTTAGTTTTTATGCTTCTTAAGAAAATGTTTATTATTTTTTTTCTCATCTTATAGATGTTTACATCTATAAGATTGAAATATTTGAACAAATTTTTAGTATTCTAGAGCACCAACTCCACAGTATTCCCCATTCATTATTTGATAGTTTTTTTTAACTTCTTTTTTTAAATTAAAATTGGGGGTGCATAATTAATCATGTCAGGTGTTTGATTTTAAATTGAATGAGTACCTACTCTACTCTTGGAGTATTATAGATTTTTCAGAAACATCTGGAATGTTTGAAGGTGTGTAACTTAATTAAAAGGTAATTTCAATGAGATATAAATCCGTAATTACTTCTTCGAAATCCAATAAAACGTTAATTATTTTACAAAACTAAAGTGATTTTACCATATTGTGTCCTTAAGCAAAATTTGTTACAAGTGAACATTGAATCTTATTATCTCCATATAAGTTCTATATTTAAAGAAAAAAATGAAGATATGAATTTTAACAAACATTTTATAGCAAATTGTTTTTTTTTTTTTAATTCAACACTCTATTTAAAGATTACGTTGCACGAGATATAAATTTCACACGTTATAATTATAAACATTAATTTGATCGATACTCTTG
Organism: Sesbania bispinosa; assembly: GCA_026901365.1. Lineage (NCBI taxonomy): Eukaryota > Viridiplantae > Streptophyta > Magnoliopsida > Fabales > Fabaceae > Sesbania > Sesbania bispinosa. The sequence continues at coordinate 187,653 of QLOH01001010.1, forward strand.
TGTAGTGAGTGGTTTCTTCTGTAAGCTTTTAGTGCTGTCGAATGGTCATTGCGTTTCTCTGTTTCTTTTACCTTTCCATAAATATTTATATATTCCAATAACTAAAGTTGGCAAGTAACGTATTGTTCACGGGTTTCAAATGATATTTATGATTTACCTCTAATCAAAGTTCATTTTTCACATAATAGCAATGAGGAATATTTGCATAGTAGTCTGAGAATATGCTTGGAGTTAGACCAAGTAAATGCGTGATTTGGGGGTGGCCAAACTCTACATTACCCACCACACCACATGCAAATTGACATTCATAGAGTACATAGGAGAGTCAAATATGTGATGTTGAACCTTCTAACTTAACGGGATATTAATTGGACTGCATGTGAAAGCCTCTCCTAAATATATGTGCTTAAGCTCAACATCAAGTAGTAATAAGCCAATTCATTGACAATGATTTTCTTTTATTTTTTAGGAATATGAACATACATTAATTTGAGGGCTAAGGCCGTTCTTTGTAAGCAATATTGGGTTAATTTGTGATGCAACTTGAGATTTGCGATCTTCATGATCATAAGTTTTCAACTCTACCTACACACCTAGCTAGCTAGTTTGAGCTAAGAGGCCTCTGACCTAATTAATGACATCAATTTTCCTTCTCCTTCATCTTGAAAGTGATATGTATATAAAAATTGGATTCTAATACCCTTATTAGTTGTCTAGAAAAGGACACTACTCACAGTACTGCACTGATCAGTACCAATAATTTTACACAGGAGATGTCATATGGTTAAAATTGGTTAGTGCATAGGAACACATGCATGCACTATAGATTTATATATTTAGTAGTGGTTTGACTGAATATAGAAGCAGAGCAAGCAAAGTGAGTACCATATTCCTCACATGATCCGAATTTATCCTTTTCATCAGTTGACTTAGTTTTTGCTTGCTTCAGATGCCATCATCCACTTTGTTTGTCAGGGATTTGATTTCTGTCTGTCTGTCTGACTATTTGTTTGGATTCATCTGATAATCGAGTTCAAATAGTATAATATACTGTTGCAGGATCAGGTGACCTCATCTAAGTGCAGAGGAGCAGTATACCCCATTCCATTCCATTATAAAAGTTGGCCTTTGGATGAGCTTAATAATTAAGTAGTGAATCCCTCATGACCTTACAAGAGTCCAAGTAGCTGCACGATCATGAAAACTCCTCTCCTCTGCATACATCCTTGTCGTTTATGTGGTTGAGATGCCATGAGGATCATATACGGCAACATAAACCAATGCAGAGATATCGATATGTAATTTTGAGAAATACAAAGAGTGTGTTTAGTAAAATAGCTTAAAGGCCGCTGAAATTAAAGCTAAAAAAACTAGCTAATTGAAGGTGTTTGTTAAAAGTAGTTAAAAATGGTAAAATAACATAATTAATTATTAAATAATGATGAGTGGGGTAGTTGGGGGATAAACTTATAATAAATTTTTGGTTAGTAGTTAAAAATACGAGTTTTTTAAAAAAAAAAAAACTACCTCAAATAATGTTTAAAGAAAAGCTAATAGCTAACATGAAAAAGCTACCTGAAATGGTCTCAGCTTTTCGCTAATCAGTTTACCAAACACACTCAAATATTATATATTTTTTCCCAATAACAAAATTGGTGTGTGTGTGTATATATATATATATATATATATATATATATATTTGGTAAATTGGTATGTATTATAAAAAGGAGTTTCATAAAAATGGAAGGAAAAACAAAAAGAAAAGTAAGGGCTTGTTTTTCATTTCATGTTTTCATTTCCTGATTTATGTTTTTTGAAATTTTATAAAGGAAAAATTGGAAATGTTGGAAACAAAAATTTTTTGTTTCCAATATTTCTAATTTTTCCTCTGTAAAATTTCAGTAAATAGGAAACAAAATAAAAATAAAAAATAAAAACAGGAAATGAAAATACAAACTATACATATACTTAGATTTTGAGGTGATGAAAAAGATTCACCTAGCGCGCTAAGAACCTGGTTCTTGTAAGTGTAATGCAATAGAGGAAAAATTGGAAAAAAAAATTCCGATCTTATTTAGTAGAGAGTGCTTATACAAGCATCTGTGGTTAACTTTTTTGTTTATTAAAATATTATTATGTGGTGTGTGATTGGTTTATAGGTGGATTGTGGGGTCTATTTAAAAAAAATTTAGAGTTACTGGGATGGAAATAAAAATGATTGAGTTGCTTAAAGTAATAAAAATAATATAAAGTATAAAAATGTGTAAAAAATTATAAAATATTGATTTAATAAATTTTTTAGGAGTGTTAGGATGGAGATGAAATGCACCCTTTAACTAATTTGATACGTTCATAACAAAAACAGGAACAACAGCACCTGCCACCTGCAATTTCATAATAGAGATTAGATTAGATTTTTAAGGCAATAGCATCTATTGCTCGTCAACTATATATCATTTTGTATAAACTGAAAGGTTAATGAAAAGAGTCTCTTTATTTATATAGTTGATAATTGATACATATGTTTTCTATCACATTCCATACTTCCGGTTGTTTCTTTTATATTTCTATCTCTTCATAATTATATAAAATGTTAAATAAAAATTTGTAGTACGACTATAATTTCCCCAATGAAAAATTAAGATTCTGCCACAGTTGTCTTACATTATAAAAATTCTTATATTCATATTTGGACTTACTCTTCCAACTCTTTTTCCACTTTTCTTTTTATCTTTTTTTTTAAGCTTTTTTCATTTTATATATCACATTACTTATCACATAGTTTATTTTTCTTTTTTTTTTTATCTCTCTCTTCTCCTTATCTTTAAAAAAAAAAGTGAAGTGTACATGCATAATTTTTTACACAATAAATAAAAAAATTTCTATTTTCATTTTTTATTTTTTAATTTTAAATACTAAAATATTTTAAAATTTGATAATAAAAATATTATTCTCAGAAAACAGTGAAAACAACTTTGTATAATTGGTTTATCTCTTTCTTGTATAAAAATGAAAACAAAAAATGAAATGAAAAATCAGCCTGAATTTTTTTGTAATTAAAACTAAAAAATAGGAAATGAAACAAAAAATGTTTTCTCAAAGTAAACTTTTCCATAATTCACGTATCATTCTATTATATATATTTTTTCTCCTTTTAAACATTTTATCTTTTAAAATAAACCAATTTAAAAATGTTTTTAAAAATATTAAATACTTATAAATTTTACCATATAATATAATTCCTATAATATATTTCCCTTTCCCTGAAATATTACTTATTCCCAAAATGTGATAATGTAACTTGAAACAAACCCCTACGTTAATGTATCAAATCGAAAATATAAAAAAACAATCATTTACCAATTTGGATTCTCTGCATTCACAAATTCACATATTCACCGCAATCATTAAATGGTAGTCGTCCGATCTAGATTGGACGGCTCAAATGCCGAGATGAGTTTTAAATCTGATTTACTCATCTCGGCATATGAGTCGTCCGATCTTCATTGAACGACTACCATTTGATGAATGCGGTGAATGCGTGAATTTGTGAATGCAGGGAATCCGGATCCATCATTTACCCTCTGTTTGTTTCTACAGAGATATGAGAGAGAGATTGGTGAGAGAGAGAGATGGGGTAGAGAGTCTCAGCTAACTTCGTTTGGTATGCGAGAGATTGGGAGGAGAGATTGAGAAATCAGTGAGTCCCACGGAGGAGTTTAATCTCTTCAAATGAGAGAAGAAACGGGAGAGAGATGTGAGACAATGAACTGTTACCGTTATACCCTTTGTTTGATTTTTTGTTTTTTATTAAAACATTCTCATTTATTATCTGAATAAAGGGCATTTTTGTCCAATGAAAAAATATTACTCTCTCTCTTCTATTTCTCTTTCATTTTTATTCAAACCAAACAAATTCTAAATCTATCTCATTTCTCATTACTTTCTCTCTTTCCTATCTCTCTCTGTCTTATTTATCTCTTCTCTATCTTTTTTTTAACCAAACTGAGGGTTAGTGTTATATATAAATAGTCAAAACCAATATTAAATAATTTTATGTAATCATATGATTAAATCTAACTCTTCATATGCATCCACGTGTTTATTTAATATAATACGATCCTATCCTCGACGTAAGACTTTCTTGGATAGACACCGCAGTATATATATTTTAGGTTGTCAGTTGTCATATGGATAAGTGGGACCTTTTAAATTCATAATCTTTTAAGTGTTATTTGATTTATAATTGAGTAAAATTAAAATCAATAATTAATATGAATGATACACGTTTCACAAAATATATTAAATAAAAATAATTTAAAATCAATTTCACAAAATCATGGTTTGCTAGTATTCAACTAAACATGCCCATGCTGTAAATAAAATTTCGTGTTTGAGTTATGTAAATGAGAAAAACTAGCTAGTTTCGGATTGATAAGATGTTGTCAACTCAAATAACATTATTTCTCCAAAAAAAATCACATAATAGTTATTGAATAGCGATTTAAATTATGAATCGTTAAAATAATTTTTAAAACCGTAAATCATATCAAGTTATAAGATTCAAACACATAAAAGAAAAAACTTAAAATATACATACTATCATATATATATATATATATATAATGTATTAAATATATAATACTTAATATAGATGTAAAAAATAAAAGTCTTAAATAAAATTATAATTATGTCTCATTATTATGTATAATATAAGTCAATAAATAATAAAAACTAATATGTGAAATGCTATATAAAAAGATTGGGGTGAGTTTGTGTATTTGTATTACAATTGACTGAAGTCAAAAATTAAAGGATATGTTGAATTAATCTCGTAAATAAATTGCAAAATTTGGAATGAATAACATGATTTTATCAATTCAATCTGTAATTCTGAAAGATCCAATTCAACATTTAATACTTATTATTTTTTAGTAACTTACAATGGGTTGAAAGATTCAAATTATAAGTCCTGAGATTATACACAGTTAAAAAAAAAAAAAGCTCGTTGCCTCTGTTTCAACCTGCACAAAGTTTTGTGCATATACGAGTCACATGTTGCCTTAAGTTTCTTTTTAATTATTGTTTTAGGGTGTCAAATTTATTTTTAAATAAGTGTTGTTTTGATATATCAAAATAATAATAAATGTTATTATTCTAATTTTACCCTTATCGAGACAAAAATTATGGTAAAAGCTAAACAATGTGAATATAAACACATGATATTTATGCATAGTTATTGAGAAAATGAGAAATATTAATTGCATTAATGAGAGAGAATGTGCATATTCGGAAAAAATGGGATTTAAAATACATAGTTATTACATTTCTTAATGCTTGTGCAAAAACCTTAAACGACATATAAAAAGAAAGAGAGGGAGTACTCCACTTCCCATCCTCCACCCGAGACTTTATTAATTATTAATAATATATTTTGAGTTATCTATCTATAATATAATAGAGGAAGGTTCAACTTACACCAATGTAATTTACACCAAGTATTACACCGCTTATAATTACAAATCGAAAGTGTTATTTAGTAATCCAACCGTTGAATTATGTTTATTTATTATAATGATTATTTGTGTCAAAATTCTAAAATTTTAACAATATTTACTTTGATAATAAAATGATTTTGGATTAATGTAAAATTTTATATGTATGATCTATATGATAGCAACTTTCAATCCAATGGTGGATTACTTAATACAATGATATGTTAAAAAGTTATCCAACGGTGTAATACTTGGTGTAATTTACACTAGTGTAAGTTGAACTCTCCTCATATATATATATATTAGGGGCGTAACCAGGAATTTATTTTTGGGGGCGGAATAAAATATTAAAAATTATGATAAAAATGTTAAATAATTTCATTTAAATAAAACTCTTCGTTTATTCATCTGCATGAAATTTCTCAACAAATTGGTAAATTTGTTCAATATCAAATGATTTCAAAAAGTTTTTGGTATCTAAATTTGAACTAAGTATAAAAAGTTCAACGGTCTTTTCGTTAAATCTTCTATTTAATTCAGATAATTGTAAATCAAATTTTTAGTTTTTCTTATCATGTAATTCTAAAAAGCAGATTCAAATCAAATAAAATATTTTTTAATGTTGTATTATGTTAATTACCTAATGATATTTTCTCCTTTCTTTCCTATTCTTTGTAATGAACATATGCTTCCCTTTTGATTTTTTTTTTTTTTTACTTTTTATGGACTAATATTTCTAATCAAATATTTTTTATAAACAATATTTCTAATCAAATCTTATATGTAATTTTAAATATTATCTTATCATCTCTAAATAAGAAAAAGAATCAATATAAAAAAAGAAATAATAAAAAATTAAAGGCTTAAATACATTTTTGGTCCCTATACTTTTATAAATGGGTGATTTTGGTCCCTCTAGTTTTAATTGCTCAACTTTGGTCCTTATACTTCTGTAAATGGGTGATTTTGGTCCCCTTAGTTTTAATTGCTCAATTTTGGTTGCTCTTCTTTAAAAATTGAACAAATCTAATCCTATTGTTAGCCTCCCATTAAATATTTGGCAGAGTTTGCTGACATGAATTTAATTTTGTGACATGTAAACTATCACATGACAAAGATTATTATTTAATTTTATCTCTTAATTTTTTTAAACGAAAAATCAGAGCTCGCAAATTTCAATTCGCTTTCGATTTCATTTTAAATTTCATTTCATGCCCGAATGAGATTTCAGTTCGCTTGGTTGATGATGACTTGAAGCAGACCTGCAATTATTTTAGTTTTGGGACTTGTATTTGCTTTATTGTTTTTTAGGGAATTGGAGTGTAGTAGTGAGATTTTGTTTTCTCTTTGTATTAAATTATGTAAAATCTGATTTTATTTTTTTACTTTTCGTTTAAACAAATTAAGAGATAAAATTAAATAATAATATTTGTCATGTGATAGTTTACACGTCACAAAATTAAATCCATGTCAGCAAACTTTGCTAAATATTTAATGAGAGACTAACGGTAGAATTAGATTTGTTCAATTTTTAAAAAAGATAGACCAAAATTGAGCAATTAAAATTAAGGGGACCAAAATCACCCATTTACAATAGGGACCAAAAATGTATTTAAGCCAAAGTTAAAACTTATTTTTTTGATAAATAAAGATAAATAGCAAAAATTATAAAGAAGAATTTAATACTACAAAATTTACAAAATCTTTAGGGAAAAAGTAATAATTCACGAAATATATTATATTGGATCTATATGGTTAACAAAAAAATTAAATATTTTTTTGGGGGTCGTGACCTTGCCAATCCCCTTGCCTACGCCCCTTATATATGTATGAAAATAGGATAACTTATTGAAAAGGGTATTTTCTAAGTATAAAAAAGGCATTTGTTTCGTGAAAAAAAAAAAAAAAAAAGCTATTCGTTACATTATCAAAGCCTAATAGGAATAACTCGTTCAAGAAAAATTTTCGCATTTAGCAAGCTTCAGCAACAACTCTCAAAGCAATGGCGATTAAGAGCTTAAAATATGGTTAGTGGTGAAGTTAATTAGCTACTTCATTTCATCATCACTATCTCACATTGTGGGAGTTTTACCTTTAAATGGTTGTTCTATTGCTGGCATCCCGTGCTAGTTGATTAGTTGCACATTATTTATCGTTTGTTGGCAGTAAACTAGTGATTGAAGTGGTGGTTTTACAATGTGTCATTGGCTAAGGAAAATTTGGCGAAATGAATTCATTTGATAATTATATTATTTCTTTTTTTTTTTTATAAGTAAAAGTGAATTAAATAGAGTACAAGGATACTCTAACCCATATACACAAAATTATAAGACCAGAAAACTACTAGAAGCCACTGCAATAATTATATTATTTCTAGTCTCTAGGACAGTAATTATCATTAATTATATTATTCCATTTTATAAAACTATTTTTTCCTTCAATTTTTTCATCACATTAATCATCTTATTCTAAACTTCTTTTTTTCTTTTTATATATTATACAACAAATTATATATTTTTATTGTATAAATATAATTTCTTTATACAATAATATAAATCTCAATAGCTTGTTTTGCATCTTTCCTTTTTAATCAATTGAACTGTTGAGGAAATAAAATGGAATTGATTCTTAGAAGAACTGAAGTTAGTGAACAATTAAAAGCACCGGAAAAGCTTTTTAAACTTATTATTTTAATGTTTCTTGAAGATCTAAGAATTGTGATGCTAGATAGATGCTATGGCCTATGCACATTTCTTTTGATTATCAGGATTCAGGAACTCTCTTTTCATTCGATGTTGAAAAATGTCTGATTTGTTTTCAATGGTAAACTGTTTGTGTCAGGTTTTGTTCGTTAGGCTACACCTAAAATTGAAATCTGAAAAGATTGTATCTCAATATGCTCGTAAGATATTGAACTAATTAAGGTCTTTATCCAAAAATTGTCAACGATCTCTTTAGTCCTTTCACCCATTACAAACTTCCTTATTCCCACTTCCCATCCTTTTTGCTTATTAGTTTATGCCTTTATTACATTCGCCTTTTTTTAAGATGCCGGCCAGTGGCATGTAAGCTGAATTCCATACAAATTGAGATCATTTATAATCTTCTATATATTCGTAGCCCTTGTTGCTCTAATTGCTGCACTTTATTCACACAACTGAGTTGCAATTTGTAATGTTTACTTTATCCTTGTTTGTAGGATGCTTATGTCATTAGCTTGGACTAATCTACACTCTACAGTGTTAATATACAAACTTATAGCATGCATTTTCGTTTAAATGTGTGACTTCTTAAAATGTTATACAAAATTTTTATCACTTAACCCCAGAGTAATCATGTGCTAATAATCTAAAACATAAATACAATCTCAACTAACCCCTATAAAGTAATATTATGCTAATCAGCTCAAACATATGTGCAAATGAAAAAAACGAATAACTTCAAGGCAAATGTTCCACTTCTCAATGTAAAAAAAAGATTTTTTTTTGGGTAAAGAAATGTAAAAAAAAAAAGAAAAATTGTCTGGACTTGATCCTATCAGACTATAGTTAGTTCAGTTAGAGCCCAGTTAGACTATAGTTAGTCAGTTTTATTTACAGTTTTCTGTTTGTTAGTTGTTTGTAGATTACTTCTTTCTCCTTTGTGTTTATATTCACTTCTGACTTCATATTTAATACAATGAGAATTTCTTCTTCTCAATTATCTTTTTTCTGGTGTAGTATGGTATCAGTGTAATTTCTCTACACTCTAATTCACCTTCTTCTTCTTCCTTGTTTTCACCATGGAAGATCCCTCAAGTTCTTTTTTCCTTCATCATTCTGATGGTTCTGGAATTGCTTTAGTTTCTCAGCCTCTTACCGTTCTAATTACAACACCTGGAATCGTGCTATGAACGTTGCTCTCTCCGTCAAGAATGAGTTGGGCTTCGTTGATGGTTCCATTCCTCGCCCAGAAAGCGATGATCCTTAGTTGAATTCTTGGCTTAGGTGCAACAATGTCAGCATTTCTTGGCTGTATAATTTTGTTTCTGAAGATATCGTCACCGGTATCATGTACTCTCAACCTGCTTCTGAAAATTGGCAAGATCTGAAATATCATTTCCAGCAAAAAAAATGGTCCTCGAATTTACCAGCTTCGCAAGGAATTGATGAGTCTCATTCAAGGCTTTGATTCTGTGAGTCAGTAGTTTACCAAATTAAAATCAGTTTGGGAAGAATTAGAAGCATATAAACCTTCTAGCGGCTGCACTTGTGGTGCTCTTCATCCCTTCTTGATCATTGTCTCACTGAGCACGTCATGACCTTCTTGATGGGTTTGAATGAATCCTTCTCTCACATTCGTCTTTTCTTTACTTGAACATTCATTAAATACAATCAGTGGCTTATTTCATATTTTGAGTTGTTTAATTGTGCTCTGATATATATGTTTTATTTGAATATATTGCTCTGTTACTGTTTTGCTCTGATATTCCCTTTTGATTGATGACAAAAGGGGGAGTATTAAACTAACCACCAAATCTGAATCTGAAGTGGTTACAGGACTCAGGGGGAGTACACATGTTTTTCTGAGAAATTTGAGCAAATGAGTGAAATATACCTTAAACAGAACCTGTTAAAGGATATTTCTATCTCAGAGGGAGCTTTCTTATTCTCAAAAACTGATTACAGATTTGTATAGTTTAACCAAATTTGTCATCATTAAAAAGGGGGAGAATGTTGAGTCTCAAAAATATCATAAGGTTGTTTATGATGTTTTAAGACAATTAGATTCTCAAGTTTTAATGGTTGACAAATTTGACTTAAAGTACTTATCATAGATACACATATGCTTTAATGTTTTATCTATGATTTCAGCAAGAGTCACTATGAGCCTACATAAAAAGACTAAGTGTTGAAGTTGTCTGAAGAAGCAGAACTCGTCTGAAGAGTTGAAGCTGTCTGAAGTAGTTCAACCCGTCTGAAGTATCAGTGCCGTCTGAAGTCTTTTAATGACGTGGCACCTCTAGTCTGAAGTATTGAAGTCGTCTGAAGTCTCAGTTATGACGTGGCACTCTCTGCTGTAGTTTGTGAAGACTTTTCTGAACCTCTGCTGCACGTACCTTTTCAAACACTTTTATAGCAAGGAACACAGAGACCTTTCCTGGTGTTTTTGAATTTCATACACCACTGAGGAAATCTCTGCAACGCAGCCTCTGCAGCAACATTTGTAGCAACTTTATGGCAGGAGCAACCTTGTACCGTGTCAGAAAAATCAGAGCTCTGAGAAGCATGTCTCACAACGGATTAAATAGCATTTAATGCTATCTCTAAACGGTGGTATTTCAACGGATTGAAGATTGGGTATAAATACCCCTCATTTGAAGACCATCAGGAGAAAAGATTTTTTTTTTGAACAAGAACAAAAAACTTGAAAAGTTTTCGCTGCAACAACTCTGATAATCTCTATCTTTGTACACATATTGTAATATCCTGAGCATACCTTAGTTTTTCTGTACAGTTGTAATTGTTTAAGCTTCAAGACTGATATAGTTTGCAAGCTTAAGCATTTTATATTCTCTGTATTTGTTTGTTGAGCCTGGAGAGGCTTGTCTGAAAAAAGAATACTTGTTGGTTTGAGCCTGGAGAGGCTTGTCTGAAAAAAAATACTTGGTTGTAGAGCCTGAAGAGGCTTGACTGTAAAAGAATACTTGGTTGTAGAGCCTGAAGAGGCTTGACTGTAAAAGAATACTTGGTTGTAGAGCCTGGAGAGGCTTGTCTGTAAAAGAATACTTGTAATCTTGAAAGATTAAGTGAAAATCCAATTGCTAGTTGGCATTGGGACTGGACGTAGCTCACAGTGGTAGTGAGTGAACCAGGATAAATTCCTTGGCTAAGTTTTCTTACCCTTATCTATTGTCAATTCTTTTTATACTAATCAAGGGGTTATAGTAATTAATCTGATATTTTATAAAGGCACAAAACATCTTTTAAAATCAGTTTTTACAAGCCGTCTGAAAACTTCATACAGCCCTTTAAGAGCCTGTCTGAAATCGTGTTTTTTTTTACACCTGTTTGCAAAAAGCTTTCTAAGATATTTAGAAACACTATTCAACCCCCCTTCTAGTGTTTCCCTGTGTTCCTACAGTTGGTACCAGAGCTCTACTCAGGGTTGAAGCACCTAACAAGTGTTTGAGGACTGAAAGATCCAAATGGAAGCTTCTAACAGCAACAGGCAATACATCACAGAATGAGCCTCTATCACAAGACCCCCAACATTCAATGGATTGGATTACCACTACTGGAGAGATCGTATGAAGTTGTTCATTGAGAGCAGCAACATTGATGTTTGGGATGTGGTCACTGATGGAGACTATGTGCCTATGCAAAATGGTGTGCCTTTACCTAAGACTGAATGGACCTTGGAGCAGAAGACTAGAGTCCAGATGAACGCTAAAGCCAAACTCTATATGATATGTTCCTTGAATAAATCAGAACATGAGAAGGTCCATGGATGCACTTCTGCCAAGGAAATTTGGGATACTCTTGCAGCAGCCCATGAAGGGACTGAAACTGTCAAGCAATCCAAAATCAGCATGCTTATGCATCAGTATGAGATGTTTAAGATGGAAGAAACTGAAACCATTGACCAAATGTTTGGAAGGTTTCAGACCATAACCAATGGACTCAGGTTCTTAGGAAGAACCTATGAATCTGGAGACAACAACAGGAAGATTCTAAGAAGTCTACCTAAGTCCCGGAGACCCAAAGTCACTGCCATTCAAGAGGCAAGAGATTTGAACTCTCTGAAAATGGAAGAACTGTTGGGATCTCTCAAAGTCCATGAACTTGAGCTTGGAGAAGATGACAACAAGAAGAAGTCTCTAGCTCTAAACTCCAAGGCCAAACAGTCTAGGCATGGCAGCATGAAGGCTATGCAAGCTGAGGAAACTTCAGAAGCAGATGAAGATTCTGAAGATAGCTCAGAAGATGACAATGATCTTGCTCTTTTAAGCATAAAGATCAAGAGAATGTTGCAGAACAAAGGAAAGTTCAGAAAGAACCAACCTTCATCATCCAAATCAGGTAAGACAGGTAAAGAGTCTAACACTGATAAAATTATTTGCTTTGAATGTAAGCAATCAGGGCATATGAAGGCTGATTGCCCAAGACTGAAGAAAAACAGCTTCAAGAAGAAGTTTTTCAAAAATAAGAAAGGTCTTATGGTAACATGGGAAGACCTTGATGAATCAACCTCAGAAGAAGAAGAAGACACTTCAGAAGAGGCAAATCTGTGTCTCATGGCTAGTCTACCTTCTTCAGACAGCTCTGAAGCTGAGGTATTTCCTCTTACTCTACAAGAAATGTATGATGATCTGGTGGAAAGTTCTCAGGAACTTTTCCAAGAGTATAAGAATCTATCCAAAGCCCACACAGAAATGTGTAACAAATATGAGACACTTGAGATAGAACATATTATGCTCAAAGAAAAAATTCTTGAGACTAAAAACTGCAGTTCACAAGTTGTGTCTGAAGAGAATGAGAAACTTCAGAAGCAGGTTGTGGAACTGACAAAAGACCTGGCCAAATTTATCAAAGGAACTAAAAATCTGAATATAATGCTTGGAAATCAAAGGCATTCCCTTGACAAAAGTGGACTAGGCTTTTGTGATCATAACATGTCTGAACCTCCTACTGTCTTAAATCTTTCTAAAGGCAAAAAGAAGGTTACTGGGTGTTCTCACTGTGGTAAACCTGGACATAATGTGGCTCAGTGCAAACACAAGAGAAAAACAAGGCCCAAAGCTAACAAGAAAGGACCCAAAGGAATATGGGTACCTAAAAACTTAATTATTCATGTTGCAGATGTGTTTAATAGGACAAAGGAGACCCCACAAATGGTACCTGGACAGTGGGTGCTCGCGACACATGACAGGAGAAAGGTCTTTGTTCCAAAACCTTAGACCTAGAACTGGTGGAGTGGTCACCTTTGGTGGAAATCAGCAAGGGAAGATCATTGGAATAGGGACTGTAGGTATATCTCCTTCACCCCTTATTAAAAATGTACTCCTAGTGGAGGGACTACAGCATAATTTACTGAGCATAAATCAATTATGTGACAGTGGTTATGTGGTATCCTTTACTAAGGAAGGATGCATAGTCAAAGACTCCTCTGAGCAAACCCACTTTACTGCTAAGAGACACAACAATGTGTACAAAATTGATCTAGAGGATCTAGCAAGTCAAAATGTAAAATGTTTCATTTCTGTTAAAGATGAAAAACAGATTTGGCATCAAAGACTTGGGCATGCCAGCTTGAGATTAATCTCAAGGTTAGCAAAACACAATCTTGTTAAAGGATTGCCCAAGCTTTCATACAAATCTGACATTTTATGTGAAAGCTGTCTGAAAGGGAAACAAACAAGACACTTTTTTAAGAGTAAGGATGTTGTTTCAACTAGCAGACCACTAGAACTTTTACACATTGACTTGTTTGGTCCTATTAGAACAGAAAGTCTTAATGGTAAGAAATATGGTTTGGTCATTGTTGACGACTATTCTAGATTTACATGGGTGTTATTCCTAAGAAGCAAGGATGAGACTTTTAGGAATTTCACAATATTCTGCAAGAAGGTACAGAATGAGAAAGGATTCTATATTTCTGTTATCAGAAGTGATCATGATGGAGAGTTTGAGAATGCAAACTTTCGAATGTTCTGTGATGAGAATGGGATCTCACACAGTTTCTCTGTGGCTAGAACACCTCAACGGAATGGGGTTGTTGAGAGAAAGAACAGAAGTTTGCAAGAGATGGCAAGGACCATGCTCAACTCATGCAACTTACCAAGATCCTTCTGGGCAGAAGCTGTTAGCACAGCATGTTACCTTCAAAACAGAATATTGGTAAGACCAATTCTGAAAAAGACTCCCTATGAACTGTGGAAAGGAAGAAAACCCAACATATCATATTTCCACACCTTTGGCTGTGAATGTTTTATACTCAACACCAAGGATGATCTTGGAAAATTTGATGCAAAGTCTGATAAAGGATTTTTCATTGGATATTCTAAAACATCTAAAGCCTATAAAGTGTATAACTCTAGAACTTTAACTATTGAAGAAATTATTCATGTTAAATTCAATGATAACAAAGAGACTGATAGGGAACTATCAGATCTAGAGGATGACTTTGCAGGAATGGAGCTGAATGACCACAGCAGCTTGAAGGATGAGCAGCTGTCTGAAGTACCTACTGTTACTAAACCTCTTCAGACAAATGTTGAGTCTCAGACAGAACAAACAGATGTGATACCTCCTCAGAAACTTGATTGGAAATACAAATCACATCATCCTAAAGAGCAAATCATTGGCAGCACTTCAGAAGGAGTTAAGACAAGATCAAAATTCAAGAATCTGAATTCTCTTGCTCTCCTGTCTGAAATAGAGCCAAGGAACATTGATGAAGCTCTGCATGATGAAGGGTGGATCCTAGCCATGCAAGAAGAGCTGAATCAGTTTGCTAGGAGTGATGTCTGGACCCTTGTTCCTAAACCCCATGGGAAAACTATTATTGAACCATATGGGTGTTCAGAAACAAGCTGTCTGAAGAAGGCAAGGTAGTCAGAAACAAGGCAAGATTAGTTGCCCAAGGATACAACCAGCAAGAAGGTATTGACTTAACTGAAACCTTTTCCCCAGTGGCCAGGTTAGAAGCAATTAGAATTCTTTTATCTTATGCTATAAATAATGGCATCAAGCTATATCAAATGGATGTTAAAAGTGCCTTCCTCAATGGTCTCATTGAAGAAGAAGTCTTTGTTAGACAACCCCCTGGTTTTGAAGATATTGCTTTTCCTGAACATGTTTTCAAACTCAAAAAGGCTCTCTATGGTCTGAAACAAGCCCATGATCTTGGTACGACATATTGAGCAGTTTCTAATCTCAAATGGTTTTGAAAGAGGAAAAGTGGATACAACTCTCTTTAGAAAATAGTCTAACAAAGATCTTATACTTGTTCAGATATATGTTGATGACATTATCTTTGGTTCAACTGACTCTTCATTATGAAAGAAGTTTTCAGAGTTAATGCAATCAGAGTTTGAAATGAGTTTAATGGGTGAACTAAAATTTTTCTTAGGACTTCAGATTAAGCAAGATTCTGACTGTATATGGATCCATCAAGAAAAATATACAAAGGAAATGCTTAAGAAGTTTAACTTACATGATTGCAAACCCATGTCAACTCCAATGCATCCCTCTGCATCTTTAAATAAAGATGAGAAGGAAGAACCAGTGAATCAAACTTTGTATAGAGGAATGATTGGATCATTATTATATCTAACAGCAAGCAGACCTGACATAATGTTCAGTGTATGTCCGTGTGCTAGATTTCAATCTGATCCAAGGAGTACTCACTACAAAGCTGTAAAAAGAATTTTCAGATATCTTAAAGGTACTACTAATCTTGGTCTGTGCTATAAGAAAAGTAAGGATTGCAGGTTAATAGGTTACTGTGATGCTGATTTTGCTGGAGACAGAATTGAAAGAAAAAGCACTAGTGGTGGATGTCATTTCTTTGGAGAAAATATGATTAGTTGGTCAAGCAAAAGGCAAAGCACAATTGCCTTATCAACAGCTGAAGCAGAATACATATCAGCAGCCAGTTGTTGCTCACAATTGTTATGGGTGAAGTATCAGTTAGAAGATTTTAACATTACTATATCTGCTATACCTGTTTTGTGTGATAATACAAGTGCTATTAATTTGTCTAAAAATCCCATTCAACATTCTAGGGCTAAACATATAGAAATAAAACATCATTTCATTAGAGACTATGTTCAGAAAGGTGTTTTTGATATTCAGTTTATTGATACAGAGCATCAATGGGCTGATATATTCATAAAACCACTGACTGAAGATAGATTTAAGTTCATTAGAAATAATCTGAACATACATGCATTTTGATTGTGTGTGATTTGATCTGTTGAAAATGACGTGTCTGAAATTTCAGCTTGTCTGAAACAAGTGACTTGTCTGAAATTTTGGGTTGTCTGAAATCTATATGGGTGTCTGAAATCTGTCACTTGTCTGAAGTAAAAAAATGACGTGGTTTTCTGAGACGGTTTAATTCCATTTATTTTGTCTCTTCCACATCGCACATTTTCCTATGTTTGCGCAGCCAATACATGCCATCATTACTTCATGGGTCTATAAATACAGAAGCTAGCAAGTCAGAGAACTTCACCGTTCACTATTCTGTATTCACCTCTTGAGATCCCTCTTCTACAAGCAATTTATTTCTCTCTCAAGTTCCTAAGAAAACTCTTCAATGGCTCCTAAGAAATCTGCTGAAAGCAACATCATGAAGACTAAGGGTGTAGTCCTGGAGGATCTTCAATCTCTGGGAATGGACTTATTTGCTAAGTTCGATGCAGCTGGGTGGACTAAGTATTTCAACCACAACTTGACACAGTGGCATGAACAGAGTGTGCTGGATTTCTGGCTACTGCCAGAGGAATACCCAATCCTCAGGGTATCTACACTAGCATCAAGGCCACAGTACGTGGTGTCCCTGTCTTTGTTGATGAAGATATCCTTGCTCACATCTGTGAGGTCAGGACTGAAGGAGCTGTATTCACTCCTGGGTGGGAAGCAAGAAATGGTGGACAGAAGCAGTTCACAGAGTTTCTGCATGGCACCTCTGAACCAGTAAGTTTGGATGCAAAGCATATGTCAGACAAGGCTAGGATTTTGCATGCCATCTTAGGGTGCTCTATAATCCCTAAGAGTGGAAGCAGAAACCATGTTTATGAGTTGGAGAGATTTTGTCTGATTCACCTACTGCAGAAGAAGAAGGTGAACCTCCCCAACATCATAATGTACCACATGCAGAAGCGTCTCAGAGACTCTGCTGGGAGCTTCCCTCACAATACCATCATCACCAAGATCTTGCTGCATTTCAAAGTCCCCATTGAGAGGCTTTTTGATCGTCTTTCACAACCTGTGTTTGGTGAATCAAACCTCAAGAGCATGGGAGTGAAGCTGACTCCAAGACCTCCATCTCCGTCCATGAAGGAGAGCCTTCTTCTTGAGAAAGCTGCAAGAAGGAAGACAACAATGGAGGTTCTTGAGAATGAACTCAGAGGAGATATAAGGAGGCATGAGTTCAACCCATCAAAACCCTCTCCTCAAGCAAAAATGAAGAAGCTACCTGTAAGGAGTACTGCTAAGGTAGCATATGCATCTGTGCAAAGTCAGGTGTCTGAACCTGTTCAGAAGGCATCACAAAGACCATCTGAAATTGTGGGTCAGCTGTCTGAACCTGTACAGACTCCACAGCCTACTTTTGAAATGGAAGGACATGCTCAAGAGGCAGATGAAACTGATGCAGTTGTAGCTGAGCCATTGGCTGCTTGCCCATCTGATCCTGAACTCATTCAGGTGGCAGCATTGGCTACTGCTTTGGAGCAGGATGAGCTGGAGAAGAAAGCAGAACAAGAGAAGACTGATAGAGCTCTTGCTATTGCTTCACAATTGGCCTATGCTGAAGATGATAGGCAAGCAACTATAGCTGAGGGAGCAAAGAAAAGGAAGAGGTCATGTGCACCTCAGAGAACGAGGACCAAAAGCAAGCTACTTCAGACTGCACCTGAACCTAAGGTGACTAGAAGTATTGGCTCTCAGCTGGAAGCAGAGGATATGGCTGGGAAATACCAAAATTATGTCAAGGCACATGAGTATTTTAAAGAAAAAAAGGGAAGAAAAACAAGCACAAAGGGAGAAGGAAGAAGCAAAGGCAAAAGAATCTGAGGTAACCAAGCCTCCCTACAAGAGAATTAAGGTGAGATTTGATAATGTAACTCCTTCACCACCCTCCTCACCAGAAAAACAAACAGCTCAACAACCCTCTCAACCTTCCCCTCAACCAACATCTCAACCTTTACCACAACCTTCACCAAAACCCTATCACCTGTAAAACAACCATCTTCACCTCTATCACAACCATCATCACCTACACAAACAGAAAATCAACCTTTTGAACCCTCTGAACCTACCTCACAACAACCTTCAGAAAATCAAACATCTGATCCCCCATCACCTCAACTACCTTTACCATCACCACCACCACCTATACCCTCACCACATTTATCTCCTCCACCTTCACAACAAGAAGAGATCCTTGCTGAAGAAGAGCAAGTGCTTGCTGATGCTCTACAGTTATCTCTCCTTCCTTCTGATCCCTGCTCATTGCCCAAGTTTGGCAACCTGTCTGAAGAGCTACAGTAGTTCAGACCAGCACCTGCTGTATCCTTGCATCATGGCTTATCAGGAAAACTGCTGCTGAAGTCAGAAATCAATACAGTGCTCTTTCAGGAGGATTAGAAAAGATCAGGAAGGGTGTTGTCCCTCCTGCACATACTTGGGCTCCCATCAATCCATTCTCAGATGATTCCCTCAGGCTGAATAATGATGAATGGAGTTTTGGTGAGGCAGCTGAACACTGAGTCTGAGCTGTTTCAGAGGGATCTGCACAATGGGGAGTTGGGATGAGAAGGCTACAAGCCTCCTAGAAAAACTTGTTCAAATCAGGCCAACTACACTAAAATCTGTGAAACCGATAGAATAG